>VDFB02000017.1:558598208-559164964 GCA_007258455.2 Sequoia sempervirens
AGTGACCGGGATTCACCGGTTTCTAGGGTGAAGCCGCCTCCTTCTAGGGGAGGGCCTCCTGCTCCTGTTAGGATGCCTGGCCACACGGTGTGGGGGCAGTTGTTTGTCAGGGTAAATACTCGGCCCTTCACCTTTTCTGGTTAAAAATGGACACCAATTTAATTAGTATTACAGTTTGTTTACTAATAATTTCACAGATAATGAAAAGGATGTTACAGTTCTATGGAATAAATTTAATAAGAAATTGAAGTTTTTAAGTTGATGTGCTATCATCCTCCTGCTGTCTAATATGAACATAATTAATAATTTGGAATTCAACAAAATTTATGATTAGAAACTATTTTAAATTCAAAAAATTAGGCATGTTTCTATCTATCAGTATCTTTAAATTTGACGGTTTTTATGGTAGTTATGATTCTTCTTGTTTTTGCATTTTGAAGGGTTAGTGGAAACGATTGGCAATAGGTGATGGAATGTTTGGTTTATAAGAATATCAAGATCAAATATATCAATTTTTCAAACATGATTCTTTTACTATTTTGTTTAAATAGTAGAGGCTAATAAAAACAACAGACTACTTGATCAAGATTCATAACAGAAGATTCAACATCAAAAAGAAAATAGATACCAATCAAAGATCGATAGATAGTGCCTGTATGCAATATCTTAAGATTTCATAAACTACTTATTCTCGTAAATATTATTAAACACTTTCTTTCTTTCTTTCATCCCTATCTCATTTCAAATATCTAGCTTGGACTGAAGCCTAACAGAAATAGCTTAATAAGTGTAGGTTAGGCCAGCTCAAAATCAATTTGTTTTAATAATATTAAATTCATTCTAATCATTCTATGTTGGATAAAACGAATGGTATCCTAAGCCTGATAATGCATTCATGCTTTCAGCCAAGTTCTGCTACACTAAGCTTGATCATTCATTGCCCAGATCATAGTACCCTGATTTGGGTCTACCAATTTATCAATAAATAAAAAAGCAGCAAACATCAAATGCACAACCTTTTAGGAATACCATAATTAATATTTTTACAAAATCTTACCAAATACAGCAGCAGGCGAGCTCAAATGACCTATATTTCCCAGTGTTCCACGGGGACATGTCCCCCTAGAAAAACCACCCGTTTCCGAGATGGGGATGTTTCCGAGACGGGGAGACGCCTAGGAAACATCCCTCCGCCGTCCCGCCGTCCCCCCGTTTCTCCGCCGTCCCCCTGAAGTCCCCCCGTCCCCCCGAAGTCCCCTTCTGGGAGACTTCAAGGAAACTTCTAGGAGACTCCAGGGAAACTTCTGGGAGACTTCCAGAAGTCCCCTCCACCCAAGGAAACTCCAAGGAAATTTCTGGGAGACTCAAGGGAAACTTCTAGGAGACTCCAAGCAAAATCTGGGAGACTCGAAGGAAACTTCTAGCAGCTTCGGTTGATCCTTCCAGCTCACTTCTTTCGAGAAAGTCTTAAATTGAATTTATAGCCGCTGGCTATTCAATTTACCTTATTGTTTTGTTCATCCTCACCTTGTATAGCCGACATGAGAAGTCATTTAATGTGTTGTTATGATTTGAGGCCGACCTCTTATGAAGAGGCATTCATTTATCTAGGCCGACATTCTTTATGTTTAACTATGGCCGACATAAGAAGATACAAAGTCATCTTGATAATAAAATCTGTTGAGGCCGACTTTCATCTGATGAATTGTATTTGTAGCCGACCTCATGATATGAAGAGGTGCGACCTCTCCAAATTGTATATAAGGACATTCGTCCATGGTAATGAATAAGGGTCAGGGGGTCAGTTCGGACATTCTCACAAGTGCGAATATATTTTGTCTGATCAAAGAGTAATCATACAAAAACAGGGCGAAGCTACAGCTAGTGAATCTGATCAAGTGCGCTTCAAGTTGGCAAGTCTGATCAAATGCAGATGTATCATCAAGTGTGAATGCTTAAGTGCGAATATGTCACACAGTGAAGGGCGAACATCTCTCAGAGTACCTCAATACAGAACGAACATAGTGCAGTGATGAAGTCTTGGTAAAGACAGTCCGAGCATAAAGATGAGCTGAGGCAAGATCAAGCAAGTTCGACTTATTCCTTCATTCAAGTGCAAATTCATTCAAGAGCAGATTGTGAATCTCTCTAAGTGCAGATTACAAGGAAGAGCAGATTATCATCTGTTATTGCATCTAGAGTAGATGCTGGTTATTGGCCATGTGTTCGGCCTCATTGTAAAGTGAATTATTGCTTCTGTTGCATCAATATAAGAGAGATCTTTGTTGCTGGGTTTTTCTCCCTCAAGAGGAGGGTTTTCCCAGGATATATGCTGTGTTATTTGTCTGATTTCAAATTAATTTTTCTGTGCATTTACATCTGATCATAAAATTCAACACCCTCCACCCAAGGAAACTCCAAGGAAACTTCTGGGAGACTCAAGGGAAACTTCTAGGAGACTCCAAGCAAAATCTGGGAGACTCGAAGGAAACTTCTAGGAGACTTCCAGAGGCATGAGGCCATTAGCCTGGGGCCATTTACTATTAGCATTTACTATTTTGTACTCTGTTTTTGAAGTTTTGAAGTTTGAACATTGATGATACAGGGATAGTTGATTGTAATTATGATTCATGAATCATGATTATGAAACTCAAATTATGAAACATCTAATTCTTGTTGCATTTTCCAATGTCTATATTTTCATTTTGATTTTCAATGTTCAATGGTTCACTAGTTCAATGAAATGATATATCATTGCAATGTGGTGTTGTGTTTAAACTTTAAACTTTTAAGTTTTAAGTTTTGCTTTTATGTGTTAACTTTACTTATTCCTTAGGCTTCTACAGTTATATAATTATATTGTTATACATCTTTTTATAACTAATTTTTTAAGTACTATATGTATTTCAGCACCGCTCCCCCACCACCCCTCCGCCGCCGTCCCCCCGCCGTCCCCCTGCCGTCCCCAAACTTAGGCCCCCCGTCTCCCATCTCGGAAACGCATCCCCCGCCGTCCCCCCATCCCTGTCCCCGAAACTCTGTGGAACATTGATATTTCCTCACAAGTAGAGAATTATTCTTAACTAAAAGGAAATAGTTCCTCTACCAGCACCTGATTGTAAAGAAAGGAATACACATAAACCAAATGAGCTTACATGGAAATCAACTCCTATGACCTTAACTATCTTACATTTAGGGAGACAAATGTTTTAGGCTTCCACTGTATTCTGGTTTCTGACCGTGCTTCTGGAATTAAAGAATTCTGATAAAATATCTCAGAAGCATGCAATCTAAAAAATGAGGAGCCATTCTCTAGTACAGGGAGAAGACCAGATGAGATGGGAAATATATATAACTATTAATCACACTTGTCTTTCTTAATCCTACTGTCTATGATGTGTTCAAATGTATTTTTTAGTGCGATTGGAGAGGATTAAAAAATTATTCCTCACAATCAACAAATTGAGCATTTTTACTCCCTTTAAGAAATAGAAATAAAAATTAACCATCCAAAGACATTAGATTTCCACAATCCATATGCTTCTCGATTAAACTGTGTGTTTGTTTTTGGATCAATGTTTCGGATCACTCTCCATGATCCATCATCAAAATGCAAAAAGAGGTGTAGTGTGATCATGATAGGAAATATACATGACTACAACTCTTTTGGATTCCTGATGGTGGATCATGGAGAGTGACACTACAACTCTTTTTGCATCCTGATGATGGATCATAGAGTGTGATTTGAATCGTTGATCCAAAAACAAACACACAGTTTAATCCAGAAACAACAAACGCTTAAAAATTAACCAGTTTTTTGACCAACTTATCAGATAAACAGAGTGCAAGTGCCAGCTTACTACTATAAACAAAGTGCAGGTGTAGATTTTATCACCTAATAAATACAAAAGATATTGAATAAAATGGAAATAAAAGACTTTTTAAGTTCACAGAGCCAAAGATAACTGTAAAAAACAGCTACTTTGTATAACAAAAACTGAAAAATAATAATAAAAAAATTCGATACCCAACAATGGGAGCTTTGCAACAGGGTATAGAAATTTATCAAAGCTTAAAGGATAGAAATTTTTTGTCAGATGTTGTAGTGGCAACTGCCCTGGTAGACATGTATGCAAAACGTGGGAACATAGACAAAGCACGTGAACTGTTTGACAAAATGCCTCAAAGAAATGTGGTCTCATGGACTGCAATGTTGCAGGATATGCACAGATTGAACTTTTTGAGAAGGCATTAGAAACTTTCAAGCAAATGCAATTGGTAGGTGTAAATCCAGACTCCACAACCTTTGCCAGCATCCAACCTGGCTGTGCCAAAATGGGAGCTTTGGAACAGGGTATGGACATCCACCAAAGCATGAAGGATAGAGGAATTTTGTCAGATGTTGTGGTTGCAATTGACCTGGTAGAGATGTATGCAAAATGTGGAGCCATGGACAAGGCAAAAAAGATCATAGTAAATCATAGTAAAATTTAGCAATTTCCAGGATTTATTGAACAAGCCTTCAATATACTTTGAGTTATCATGACTTGATGTATCATTCTGCCAAATTGGAGTACCTTAAGAGCTCTCCTAGAAAGTAGTAGGAACCCCATAGTGCAGAGTATGAAATGTGCAAACTGTATAGCCCAGGTTATATCGTACATTTTCTTCCCTGCATGGTAAATAATATACAATCCCACCACTGCCAGTTTTGCATAAAATAGCACACAGTTCTAAGTGTTCCAAAATCATTGAAGAAAGCTGGTTAAATATGAAGTTCATCTTATGAAATTAAAATAGCATCTATTATGTGTTCAAATATTATTATTGGAAAAAATGTTTAGATAGTTAAGATAGATAATTCACATGATACTCAATTCCATTGAAATCATAAATTTACCAAGTCCCATCAGGCTGAGCTTAAACAAACGATTTATAAAATTTATCTCAATTTTTTCAATCAGTTGCAGAGGAAACAAGTCACATAGTTCTGTATATAATCTATATTACAAGGGTGAGTGTTTAAGTACTCACCAAATACATGACCAACTAAATCTCTGTATCAGATAAAGCATTGGCCATCTATAATATACAGATTTGCAAGCAGCAAATTGGCATAGAGTGAGAAAGCACCTAAAACAACCATGCCTATAACTCCCCAGACCAATCCTAGAGGTACTAGAATGAGGTTTGAATATCCCAAATTGTACAAACAATTGAAACTTGTAACTAAAATCAGTTCCACTTTTTGCCATGAATCTGAATACCATCGCAACAATTTTTTTTTTGAAAATTTATGTCTACAAAACACACATGTCTACACTTACATCCTTAAAGCTTTATGTTATTTTACCAAAAAAATGTAAAAATTACTAAAGTAAATAGGCTAATAAGACATTGTTGACAAGAATCAAAGAAGTCAAACACCTAACCTTGATTCCCACAAAGGTCAAACAACTAGACAGACAACAAGATATAGAGGTGTCAGGTTACATACTTGGGCTTATTATGTTGTCAAAATTAGAGATCCTAAGTTCAAGGAAAGTCAATGGCTCAGGGCATTTGATATAGTAGAAATTAATTGTTTATCCTTATGATATCATAGCTAGATCCATAACAGGCATCAATGCCATAATGAATTTCTTCTACATAAATTCAAATCCATACAACTTCTAATCAAAGCAATATGCTTTCCAATCTAACTCCAAAATAGATGCAATTTTGGTTCAATCTATCATCTAATTGTACATTGACATATTCAACAAATACAATCTAGAACAATGATGAATTGCTTGTAGGTCACAGCTTCAGAAATTTGAATTCCTCTTATGAAAGGTTGCCAAATACTATCTTATAATACCCACAGTTTGAAATTTAGTGACATGAACTCTAGAAGTAATTGATCAAGCACATTGTGAGATGCTAAAGAGATCAATCTCATGTTTTATGGTCTTTAACTTCAAAATTTGTGTCAATATTAGAGTGACTAACAAAAATTAGTCTTTCAGAATAGCTAAAAGCTTTTTTTAGATTGTATTGCATGTGTTTAACTCTGACATTTCATTCTAAAATTTATGTACTAAAATTGATTACTAGTATTTCAACCAACAGTCACAAGCAGTTGAAATTCTAAATTTGGTCACTATTTTTTTATCCTCTTTTTCCTCTAAAACAAAATGCATCACGCTCTCTGGCAGAAACTCAATGCTTGCATCACTTGTTTAATAATTAATATTGATAGTTTTTTATGAAATTTTTTAGATATGAATCATGTCACAAAATCAAGATTCATGTTTGATTTATCAAAAGAAAAAATTAAAACAAATTGATTCACTAATAAATTTGAAGAATTTTTTTATGAATAAATATGAATACAAATATTTAATTTTGTTTAAATATGTTATATATTATTAAAGTTGAAAATATTATTTTTTAAATCTAACCTAAAATTTAAAAAATAGTTTAATAAATTATATATATATAATTAATGAAAAAATAAAACCAAAAACTAATATACATTTTTATAAATAAAAAATAAACTCACTTCCCCTAAGATGATGACTTAGTGGATAAATTATTGCTAACCTTTTTTTTTAATTAATTATATCAAAATATTTTTATAAAAAAAAATCGTCTACCATAAATGAGAATCGATTGAATATTGTACTGTAAGTCAGCATAAAACAAACTTGTTAATAATCAGTTATATAAACTGCCTAACAAAAATAAATGATATAAAACAAATAAAATTAAGGATGTATTTATCCAATTTATTAGTTGTCAACAAAAGAATCAATAAGATGATAGAATAAAAATAGTTTGATCAAAATTTCTATATATATTTTTTAATTTTTTTATTAAATATACAAACTAATTTATTTATCATCCTATTGGATAATAATTATGAAACGCCTATCGAGAGGGAAACAATCTGGGAAATAAATTAACTAACTTGGGTTGTGATGGTATAGAAGTCTCAA
This sequence comes from Sequoia sempervirens, assembly GCA_007258455.2. Taxonomy (NCBI): domain Eukaryota; kingdom Viridiplantae; phylum Streptophyta; class Pinopsida; order Cupressales; family Cupressaceae; genus Sequoia; species Sequoia sempervirens. The sequence continues at coordinate 558,605,189 of VDFB02000017.1, forward strand.
TATATAATGATTTTCAATTGCAGATGTATCCACAACTAGTAGAGATAGCTGCACAAGAAATTGTGAATGTGGATAAGTAAAGTGATTCATTAGTGAATATGCTTGCTAAAGATTGAAGGTTCACACATGTTGAAAATCAGAATCAAATTTGGTGTGTAAGCATTTAGTAATTGGCGGCAGTTGTGGTGGTGATGGTACAAGGGAATGGGCGGAGCTGGATCGTAAGACATGGGGTTATTGTCAGAGGCAAGTGAAGGTTTTTATGCAAACATGTTGCTTTGTTTTGCAGGTACTTTCCTAATGAACAAGGGCTCAGTTTTCACAAGCTACTGGGTCACAAGTTATTAGGTCACTCATCGCCATATTGGGAAGACATCATATCATCTCCCTTCGACAGAAGCAAGTCCCTTCGATGAGGTTTATCGACTTGTCGAAGAGAGTTCACCCATGGTCCTTGCGATACGAGATGTCTCATCTCTGTCATTAGACCATTAAGGAGACTTGAGGTAGAGTCCCCCCGATTTGCTTCCTTCACATGCTCCATTGGGCCATCGAAGAGACTCGGGATAGAGTCCCTCCAATGAAGTTGATTCCCATCGATGAAGACCAAGGAAAAGCTTCGGGCTATCAAGGAGACATTTCACAATGTCCTGTCAAACCATCATTCACAAGCTACTGGGTCACTCATCGCCATATCGAGGAGACATCACATCGTCTCCCTTTGAGAGAAGCAAGTCCCTTTGATGAAGTTTATCAGCTTGTCGAAGAAAGTTCACCCATGGTCCCATCGATACAAGATGTCCCATCTTTGGCATTAGACCATTGAGGTGATTCCCATCTTTGGCATTAGACCATTGAGGTGATTCGAGGTTGAATCCCTTCGATAAGGCTAAGTCTCTTCAATTGGCTTCCTTTACATGCTCCATCAGACCATTGAAGAGACTTGGGATAGAGTCCCTTCGATGAAGTTGATTCCCACTGACAAAGACCAAAACAAAGCTTCAGGCTGTCGAGGAGACATTTCACAATGTCTTGTTGAACCATCAAGGTCTAATCGACAAGAGTCCTCCAACCTCCCATCGGTGTATCGAGGAGAAAAGACTCAAAGTCACGACGAACACACGAAGTCCCGTCGAAAAATGATCCTCCATCCTTTCATCGACACTTTAACATGGAAGATTAATTTTGATCATCTTCTAAAGCATTTTTTTGTCTCTAAATATAATGAATTTTGCATCATGATTCAGGTTATGTTCCATCTGTTGACAATGTATATTTGCTCTGTAAGAGGTTTTGAAATTCCCATGTAACTTCCTGAATCGTATATAGTCTGGGTCTAAGTTAACAAATTAGCAAGCACAACTACAGGGGGCTGTAAGCATGAATTTTGTAAGGGATGTTCTTTGGTATGGGCTATGTTATGGGTCTTTGATTATCATGCCAGTTTGTTAGTTACAGAGTCAATCCATTTGCCAATTTACTTGGCTTTGATAAAGACACTTTGTAAACATCTAATTATATATATATATATATATATATATATATATATATATATATATATATATATATATATATATATATATATATATATATATATATATATCCTGCCTTTTGCTAAAAGTAAATAAATTTGTGAATAGTAATATTAGTGTGATGTAAATTATGAAATCTTTTAACTTTTTTCATTTTAACTATAAAAAATTTAATAGTGCAAATGTGTTTTCATGTCCTTTTTTAATTCTATTTATTGTACTATTTGAAAATAACTTTATTTTTTATTAAGAAGATTGTGGGCCAATAAATATAATATTTATAATTATATTTGAGATGATTTTAATTTATTGAAAAGATAATAGAGAAAATATGAGAGATTGTGATTAAAACAATTAATAATAAAATAAAATTTATATCTATTAATTTAAAATATTTTAAAAGTTAACAATAATTTTTTTTTATAAAGATAATAAATAATTATTATTTTTGATCTATTTAATGTTTATTTTCTTCATTGTTTACTTAAGAAACACTATATATGCAAATTTTAATATCTTTTATCAATTTAAATTTAAATGCATTCATGTTGAAATGTAATTATTAAATTACATCATATTTAAAGCTTTAATTTAAATTTGGCATTGCCTCTCTTAAATTAATATTTGCACATAATTTTAAGTTTTGTTGAATTAGGTTTTTCTATTTTAAGTTTTAACTTTTAAACATCATTTAGAAGATTTTTTTGCAAGTAATTCAATAAATTTCATTTCTAATATGTCAAATGATTTAATGAAATTTCATTTTATTAGTAGTATTGGAAAATTAATTATTCTACCAATAATGCTTTAAATCAATTATCATATTACACATCTTACTAACATTAAATCAACTATCATACTACACATCTGACTAACAAAAATGAGAACAATATATGACTTATTCCATTTAAATTGAAACAAATTTGTTGAAATTAGTACTAATACCTATAATCTTGACAAAATCTTTCTACAATCTCCACAAAATCTTTGTGGAAAAGCCACGTCACCATTGGATTCATGCAGGGTCTGCCGAGAATTGTCTATGCAGCCCTCAAAATGGCTCACAACATATTGTTGACATTACAAGACAACATTTTGAGTTATTCATTGAAGATAAAGCATTTGAATAGGGGAGGACACTTACATTATCTTACATCATAGTATAAAAGATAATACATAAAACACTCAACTAGTTTTAATAAAAGCTTTAAATATTTGTTAAAGTGTATGTGTGTAAAGAGAAAGAAAAATGGTGAATGAGATATTTGACATGTGTTGCTTGGCATATGATCTCCCCTTACAGGATTGAACAGAAGAAGATTCCATTAAGGTCTTTTCCCTTTTATATTTCTAACAGAAATGAGATTTCATTGATAGTAGAAATAAAATGCAATATCATGTCTATTTTTGTATCATTTTTTTGGAATTGTCATATATTGATTTTACATTACATTGTATTGACTTATAAGATCTTGTTTTTCCCATACAAAACTACTTAAACTATATTTTGAAAAAGTAACTCCCAAAACCAACATTAGTTCTATTTAATTATTTACTAACTATTAAAAAAAATTTATTTATTTATCTAATCCATATTATAGATATCATATTAATTCCAGCATTGTTGCCTTCATCTTATCACACCCCCTACTGAAAATATAATGAATCATCTCCACCAAATCTCCTCCCTCAAACAAGACACACCAAACTGCTCACTTCAATAAATGTCTTAATTGTCAATCCTACAAATCCTATGTATCACATGAGAGAACATATCCCACCCTCTATGCAAAAATGAGAGAAGAACTCCCCTCCCAGAGTTTACCCCCTTCTGAGTGTATCAAAATTTATCCTCGAGTGTCTGCATAATGAGAGAACGACTCTCTTTTGAGAGTCTAATTTCTTCCAAAAGTGTCGATCCCTTCTTTATTATTATAAGAACCAAATCCTTACTTTGATGCATAACAAAAATAAAACCAATATAAATATGCTAACCCCACCTATTTCACAGATTACTCTATCCACAAATACTGCAAAGAATTGCCTAACACCAATAATTATCTCCAACAAATTTTTTTGCCTTTTAAGCTAAGTCTTCAGACTTATCTCCAGTGCATAGAAGATTAAAGAGGACTCTACTGGAATGAACATTCCTTCACATTAAAATCTTCACCAAGGCTACTGTTGCCTTGACCTTTCAAACATATTAATTAAAGTTTTTAATTTTCAACTCCCTAAACAAACAAATTATATTTTTTATCAACAACGTTGCTTATCTAATACCACCAACTCTCAAACAAAGTGTCGTTCCAAATAATCCAAAAACAAGTCACAATTTGTTAATAAAGAGAAAATTACCAACCATCTGCAATCTATGGGCCCAACCATGCAGCTAGCAATGAGCTTCAATATCTAGTAATTTAAAATAAAAGAGGGGTAAAAATTTATTCAAATCAAAATAAAGCAGTACAAAGCAAGGGCATTACACACCCCTGTCTATCTCCACTAAGTGGTCAACTGTTGAGACAAATCCGGGGGTAATTGACCCCTCTCCACAATATTCCAATTTTGCAAATGATCAGAAGCCCATTTAGCCAAACAGTCTGCAACCCCATTCCATTCTCTAGGGATATGACCGAAAGTAATAGATTTCAAGGAAACACACAGATTAAGAATCTGTTTTATAATTACAATGCCAACTGACATCTTCTAACTGCAATATCCAGTAATTAGTCTTCTGTTTCAGATTTCATTTTATGCCATGATTGAACTCATCGATGTGCATTGATCAAAGCTAAAGAAATTGAATTGGAATTCCAGTGTCAACCAATATCATTCCAACCCCTCGCACTTTCGTTGAAAACTGCAGCATCAGACAATAAAACCAATCTTAAACTTCAGTGCATTTGTAAGAAATACATCCATGCTCCAGCAAAAGAATTGATGAAACTTTAGCATATTTTTTACATAAATTAACAGTTTTTTCACCCAGCACATTACTTTAATGCCTTCCTTCCTACTTTGGAATGCAGATTTCAATCCTTTTCTTTGGCTGCATTTGAGTGCAGAGATTGCAGTTGAGGCTGTCTGCAAAAGAATATTTAATCCAATCAAAATAGTGACATTTTTGGTAGTCTTTCGGAACCTCTTATTGAAACCCCAATTATTAAAAAGATACAACAACAATGCCATTATATTCTTCGTTGGCTTATATCTTTTCAACTATTACACCAAGGCAAGGATGGCTTCAAGAATAAATTTTCTGATGGAGCATACAACATTGAAATGAGATTACATCATTATTATTGATACTAGAAAGAAAATGCAATATATTATTGATTTCTATGGATTCTCACATGCTATATAACTTTAAATTACATTAGATTGGTTTATAAAACTGTGCTTTTCTTGTAACTAAAACATTTTAAGGAAAGAAACTCCGAAAACCAACATTTTATTGATTTAATAACTATTAAAAAACAAACACCTATTTATTTATCTAATTATGTTTGTCAATATTAACTACAACAGAAGGCTCATGTGTCTTTCTTTGCTATTAGCTAATTGCGAAACTTTTTTTCGCTCATGCGCTATTTTATTGCCATTATGATAACCCATTACTATACTTTTCCACAGGTCATGCGCTTAAAGTATTAGCCTTACCTAATAATGCATTCAAAGACATGCATAATTGTGGCCCATGGTTGTTCCTTCTTTATTATTTATGTTCCTTGTTTCCTCTTGTGTGTGGAGATATTTCCGATATAACTAATAGTCTCAGTAGCCGAGAACATCATATCATGACATTTTAACTATTTAGTTGCTATGGTTTCACTTGGGCTACTTACACATCTGCACACCATAATTTAGAATGAGCATATTTAACTATTTAGTTGCTATGGTTTCACTTGGCCTACTTACATATATCTATAGGTCATAATTTAGAATGAGCATATTTAACTATTTATTGCTATGGTTTCACTTGGGTTACTTACATGTATCTGTAGGGCATAATTTAGAATAAGCATATTCTAAAGGATTGACAAGATGAAAAACTGTTAACAGGATAAATTAGCTTATGTCCTTGCTTTGTTTCTGTTTTTTTTTGTCTCATAATAGAAAATACACATTTACTGATTGTGTGCTTATGTTCACATAGAGTTAGAAATGAGGAAACTTTTTCAGTCATTCAGGAAGGTTCTGGTAAAACATTAGTTTATAGGGGAAAGGATTCAGTAGTTGAACATGTTTCAATAGTTGTTATAGCATTTGTTGATTTAATGCCCAATATTTTTAACAATATTGAACCAATAGTTGGGACTTTAAAGTTGTTAGTATTGATGATAACTACCATTAATTGAATAATATGTATTCCTTAGATCTAAAAAGCAACAAATCATGTGATGCCACATCAGCACACCAATAAAACCTGATTTAGTGCACAAGTATTGGTCTCACTTTTTTTTTGGACCATTTGGACACCTTGACAAAAAGCATGCTGATGTGGCATCATATTTGATGATGTGGCCCTGAAACCTTAGAACAGGAGCGTTAACAAGCAAGCTGCTGTAAAAAAATGAGAATTTCTTAAAATTCCATGTAAGATTTTGAAAAGCGCCAAATTAGGATGCTTAACTACAAAATCCTCTTCCCTATTTTATTGATATTTTATATTTCTGAATGTATGAATTCCATCCTTTTTGCAGTAGCTTATAAGAAGACAATTATTAAAGCTTTTTAAAATAAATTGAACAAAAACAGGAACTACTTGTTGATGGAGATCATTAGATATCTCAGCATATAACTTCAAACACAAGACCCTGGTGTTTGAAATGGTGAATACAGCAAATGTGTGTGCAGCATGGGATATTGTTTCATAACTTTGTTCTTTGTTGGTTCTGCTTATTAATTTACGTGCATTGACATACCCACTTGCCATTCTTATACAGTTTCTGAAAATTAATACCTAGCTGCTTCAGTTGGTGCCTTGTTTAAACTAAAAGTGGGTGTTTTTATGCCTGGTTCGAAAAGGTAACAGGCTATGATCCACAGTGAAGTCCACAGCTTTAAATATGGAGGGGGCTAGCGCTGTACACCTTGTTGTATATAAGGTCAATGGAAAAACATTCTCCTTGTGGAATGCTTGTTTATGGGGTGTATAATACATCAAATTGACATGCTTTGTGGTAGCTTAAGCTGTCTTTAATTTATAGAACTCAAATAGGTCTGAATGCATGGAGCTTTGGAGCTATTCCCCTTTGCCAGTTATGATTTAAATCTTCAGAGTGTCTAGTGAAAGTTGGTGATATAATTTATTATTCATTAGGCTGCCTTTCAGTGCTCCGAAATATTTAGTGATTGTTATATCACCTAATTCAATGGTTTTATCAGTTAAATCTCATTTTGAAGATGGATCATGAAATATAATTCAAAATTTTGATGATAGAAAATATTCCACAATCAAAATCAGAAATCGAAATTTATTTTTATCATGATTATTTTTTACAGTTGGATTGTATTTTTAACTCTCTGCATACAACATATCTTTATGTTCTTTAAAATTCCATTATGTACCATTTTTATCTTGGATTTTTACATTTTATAGTAATGACAAAATTATAATCAAAGATGTCTTGTTTTTCTTTGACCAAATTTTAAAAACTGAATTACAAAAACCATTAACAAATTTGATTTGGATTTGTCAAAATTATGACTAAAGATGATTTATTTTCTTTTGATCAAGATTTAAAAGCTGAATTACAAAAACCATTAATAAATTTGGTTCGGGTCCATTCAATCTTGCAACGTGACCGGCCAAATAATATCTCTGGTACTTGGCACCAAGGGTTAAATTTGTTGGTTGTATGACTGTGTGTACACTTTTTAACTAAAATACAATCAGAATTTTATTAAGACTACCACAATTTTTAAAATTATAAAAAAATATAATTATATATATTTCATGAAGAATGACACATTTTTAAGTGGATCATAAAGTTATAAAAGATTATAATAAAGTTATACATATTTATCCTTTTGAAGTGACTTATTTTAAGCATTCCAACATATTCAGGGTGATTTAATAGATGATTGAAAAAAAATGAATAGATCATGACTCAAAATAAATAGCTAAGAGGTGAGGTTGACCATCAAATTTATCCCTTGCTTTGCATTGTTAGAGAGCGAATAAGCATGAGGGGAATAAGAAAACAATGGAAATAGTCATAGGCTCCTTTCCTTTCTTATATAGTCTTCAATTGTTTACTGAAAAGAAAAAATGTTGTGATTAAAAGGTAGAATGCACTAAAATCCAAAGGCGTACAAATATTAGAAGCTAAATATACCATCTATATAAAAAAGAAATTATTAACCAATCTGACTCCAAGGAAACATTGTTGAATTCTACTTCATACGTGCAGACTATTAATAATTCTATTTTTTGTTGTCCGTTAATTCACATATAGTTCTCAATTGTTTAATGAAAAGAAAAAAATGTTGTGATTAAAAGGCAGAATGCACTAAAATCCAAAGACACACAAATATTAGAAGCTAAATATGCTATATGATAAAAAACAAAAATTACTAACCAATCCAAATCCAAGGAAACATTGTTGAATTCTACTTCATACGTGACAATTATTAATAATTTTATTTTTTGTTGTCGGTTAAATTAAGAGACATCTTTTAAAAAATTTAAATGAGAACTTTAACAAAAATGCAAATATATATTTTTACATTTTTACAAGTCAATTTTTTATATATAGATAAGATGACGATCTTTTGACTTGTAGAATAGTAAATATCATTCAAATGACTTGCAAAAGTTTAAGCTTTATTACAAGAAATATAAAAAGTTGGATCTTTTATTAGAATTGTTTTCAGAATCACTTTGTTCTATGAAATCCTTAATGAAAACTAAATGATTGGGTTGTACTAGATCTAGTTTTATATTGGTGAGAATTATGAGATAAATGTTAGGAAATAATGCATCATACCCACATTCTTAATCCATTTCCTACATAACCCTATGAGAGAAAAACATGCATACAAGCTTATAGAATAACCATAATGCATAGATAAAATAGAAAAGCCACAAAATAGCACAAGATATACCCTAGGAAAACCTTCAAGAGGGAAAAACCTAGCCTCCAAAAGCATCCATACTCCATTTATTATTCAAAAATAAAATAATACATGAACTTATAGAGTTAGAATAACTACTTTTGAAATATCAAGCCTCTTCAATGCATCCTCAATGTGTCCAAGCATGAATCTGTACATCCCATGCCATGCTTCACATATACACTACTCAAAAAGACTCAATAATGACAACCCACTAACCCTGGTGGCATTATTTTTAGCGTGTGCCACCCCCCTTATGATTCCCATAACTTGTAACCAATCTCAGAAATCCTAATGATGTGTCATGTTTGTGTGTCCTTGGTAATTTCCTTACTCCCTTGCTAACCTGCATTAAAAGCCCCATTTGCAAAACCCAAAGAAAATACTATGTATGAATTTTTTGATGTTTCTTACTTTCAATTGCTTGCTTCCCTGCATCCCTCCTCTATCACCCCCAATCTCCTTCTTCTTCTCCCTTTCTTTCCCTCACTTTTCTTAGCTTTTCATGTTTCACCCATCAGGCTTAGCCCTTACCCATTATCGCCTTCTTTTCCTTCCCTATTCCTAACCCCCAGATCCCTTCAAAAATTGATTAAGTGTTGGTCTTTTCGAGGATGGGCTTTGACATTTCCTCTTACCTCTTACTTTTGTTAAGGTAAGAGGTAATCATTCTTAGTGACACCCGATTCTCGATAAAACCTTCGAAAGGTGATTAAGTGTCGGCCTTTTAGGTATCATGGATCGGTCTTCCCCTTTACCCTTTCTTATTGTATTTGCAATTGCTAAACCATATGACCAATCCATTGTTGCAAGTTTAGAGAAGTTTGGAGAAGTTGGTGTTGTCATTGATGTCAACCACATGTGTTGTCATTGGTGTCAATTGGTTGATGGAAGAGGTGTTAATTGAACTATTTGGGTGTGCATGTATAGTTGAGATATTGGGGAAGTGTTGTGAGTACATGGAGCTATCTTTATGATGCAGAGTTTGGATATGAAGTGAGATGCTAAGATAAGTTGAGATGATGTCTCTGGTGATTGGTTTCTAGGTGCTTTTGAGAAAATTTGAAGAAAAGAGAAAACAATGTGATGAAGGTGTGTTCAATGTTTAGAATGTGCTTCGGGATGTGCTCCATGTTTCTTCTATGTTGATGATGCCTATGTGGTTCAAATATGTTGTCAATTAGTGTTCAGAGATTCTATATCCAAAATTTGGCTTTTGGATTGGTGTGCAGAGAGAGACATGTTTACCAATATGTTAACTAGATTTGTAGTATTTCTTATAGAGGTTTCTGGGAGAAATGTTCTTGCTTCATGTTTTTCTGCAGTTATGCTTCAGGTCTTGCAATTATGAAGGTGTGTTGATGATGTTGGTATTTTACCTTAGTCAAGAGGATTTGAGGTTTGGTGTTTTAGAAGATAAGTTTTCAAGTAACACCGTATGGCAAGTTTTTTGAGTGTACAAACCTTATACATTATTCAAGTGGAAGTTGTTGCGAATGATTTTGAAGGATTTTAGGGTGTTGGAGGAATATTATTTATTGTGTTTAGGCATGGAGTGTGTTTCGCAAGTCATCTTTGAGTTTGATGAAGCATGTACTTAATTTATTAATGGTGTTTGCATAGGTAGTGGCTGACCTGGTGTTTACAATACATGCGAAGGATAAACATTGTTTGTGGTAGCATGTGGTTAAGTGGTGTTGTTGATTTGGGTCCCAATTAAGTTTTGATGTGGTTTGTATTCACTTCTATTTGCCACAAAAGTGTTTTGGTACTGATCTAATTTGAATTTGCACGTTTGAGGTGCATAGTGAACCTTGGAAAGGGCTTCAAGGTTGAGGATGGTATGAGTTGAATTGTTGAAGGGGGTCAATATATATGAATGTGCAAAGTGTATGATGCGAGAAATACAAAATTGAGTAAAGTAGTGCAAACTTTCAAGTGTTGGATAACTGGACATGTAGTGAGCAGAAGGTGTCTACAATCATTCAAATAGACTGTGAAGGTGTTGGAACTGTTGTGGTGGAATCTTTGTTGCATTGAGATTTTTTTCTCTGTGTAACATTTGTTCTCTATCTTCTTTTTATTTTGGTAGTGAGCCCTTGTAATTGGTTTTGATATTACTTATATTATGATCTAATCCTCACTGTGGTTTTTTCCATTTTGGGGTTTTCCACATAAATCTAGCGTTCTCTTATGTTTGGTGTCAAGTTTTTTAAGTTTTTGTTATCTGCTTTTCATGTAAAAAATTCATAACAAATTAAGGGTTTAATGAATGCTTGTGAATCTAAATGTCAATGAGGGTTTTGATGTTTTGATAAGATACAACTAATTCAACCCTCTCTCAGTTGTATTGTTCACTCAAAAATTGGTATCAGAGCAAGGTTCCTTGGAGAAAATCTTAACAGCTTGGAGTAGATCTAGGATGGTAGACAAGGTTAGAGATCCCTATGTTTGATGGCACAAACTATGCATTCTAGAAAGTGAAGATGGAAGGCTATTTGGTTTACCTTGGATATGATGTCTTGCAATTAGTGAAGACTAATTAAACTATACCTGCAAATGGACCGAGCACAAGTGATGAGATCAAGGCCTATGAAATAAATAGTAAAGCAAGGTTTGTTCTTTTGGGCAATCTTGTAAATTCTGAATTGTGAAAGTTATGGATTTGAAAACTACTAAAGAAATTTGGGATAAGTTGGAAAGTATTTATGAAGGAGATATTATGGTCAAACGAGCTAAGATGTCGAACCTGAAGACAAAATTTGAGAACCTACATGTAGTTTATGATATTTTCTTCTTCAAACATTCACAGGTTCTCAAATTGTGTCTTCAGGTTCTCACTCTTATTAGAACCTACAAATTCTTTCAAAGAAGCTAAAGTGGTCAAGAAAATTCTTAGAACCCTTACTAAAGCTTACAGTTATAAAGTTTTTGATATTGAGGAATCTCAAAACCTAGATTATTATTCTAGAGATCAATTGTATGGCTCTTTAACTAATTTTGAAATGAGAGAGTTTGGTACTAATAGTGGTGCAATGATTGAGACTAATTTTAAGTCTACTAAAAGAGAGAAGATTGAAGAACCAGTTCAACAAGATATTGATGTTGTGGAGGCTAATTTTGTGAGAAGGATGAGAAGAGGTACTAGTAAGTATAAAGGTATATTACCTTTCAAATGTATTAGTTGTGGACAAATAGGCCACTATGCTTCAAGATGCCCAAACAGAGTTGTGAATGACAAAAACAAGGAGAATAAAGGTAAGAAAATTAAGAAAAGCTATTATGTTAGAGAAGATGCTGATATTTCTAATGACGAATCTCATTATGGAGATCTTGATGGTGATGAATGTTTGTTCATGGATTTAAAAAATGAATCTATTTCTTCTAACTTTGAAAGATGTGTGAAGGAAACTACTCTAGAGACAAACGAGGAAAAGGTTAAGGCTGAAGGTACCTTGGTATCCACTTTTCATATTAGAAATGACAAGAATTATTGGATCATTGATAGTGGTTTCTCAAATCATATGAGAGAAAAGAGTAAGTTTGTTAAACTTGAAAAATATGATAGAGGACTTTTTATATTTGGAGATGATTTAGGTGATAAGATTTGTGGAATAGGTTCAATATTTTTTTATGGAAAGTATAATACTAATTATGTTTACTATGTCAAGGGTTTAAGGCATAACCTTTTGAGTGTTGTACAAATGTGTAGCAAAGGATATAATATTATGTTTCAGGATGATGGACGTGAGATAAAAAGGGTTTGAAACTATGATTGTTATTGGAAAGTGGATAGATAGAAATGTTTATTATCTCAAGGGTGTTGATGGTCCATTGCTTTATGACTCAAATTAATAAAATATAGTTATGGAATAGGAGGATGTGTCACATCAATTTTGATAACTTAGTTAGGATCAATTCAGTTCAAGCAGTGAGAGATTTTCCAAGGATTACAAAGCCTATCAATGCTATCTACAAGGAATGTCAAATTGGAAAACAAACAAGGAGAAGTTTCAAGAGTAAAAAACAATCTTCCACCAAATTATTGGAATTGGTGCATATAGACCTTTTTGGTCCTATAAGAGTGAGAAGTCTACAAGGTGATAGGTATTTCATTCTTTTGATTGATGATTATTCTAGAATGATTGATTGATGATTATTCTAGAATGATGTATGGGTTACTTTTCTTTGAAAAAAATCTAAAGCCTTGGATAGATTCAAAGCATTTAAAGTTATGATTGAGAATGAAATGGATTTGAAGATCAAATGTTTGAGGTCTGATAGAGGTGGAGAGTTCACATCCAATGAATTTAACATGTTTTGTGAGAATCATGGCATATAGAGGCATTTGTCTGACCCTATAACTCCTCAGCAAAATGGAGTGGTTGAAAGGAAAAACATGACTATTCAAGAAGCTATAAGGAATATGATGAAATAAGCTAACCTACTAGAAGTCTACTAGAGAGAAGAAATTCATAATTTTGTCTACATACTTAACAAAGTTCAAGCAAAAGAAAACAATAGAAAAAATCCCTATGAGTTGTGGTATGGAAGGATCCCTACTGTCAAGTACTTTAGAGAATTTAGAAGAAAATACTATATTAGAAGAGATGAAAAATTAGGAAAGTTTGATGTAAGGTCTGATGGAGGTATCTTCCTTGGATACACTTTCCCTCCCAGTGGCACACTTTGAGCAAATAAAAGACCGTCGCATTGCACTTGGCAAATCACCCCCAGCCATGAGCTCAGCGTCAAAGTTTTCAAACTCCAAACTCCGCCACCGCAGCGTAATATCATACCAAGCGACGCAGTTTGATTTCTAAGTGGCGCTATATAGCACTGATGTAGAATGACCGACTTTGAAAGCATTAATTAAGCACAAAAAATGAGAAACAAAGCTTAGGAAAGGGTCACTTACCGATGCCCTGATGTCGGGTGGCTGCTGGTATGTCTGAACTCAATCAAAAATGTGCAAGGGAAGCTGTCATTACACCATATCGTCAGGAGGTCAGAGCTCAAATCTCAAGGTTACTGATGGCTGTGTGTGAAAATGACTTGAAAGTGACCCCTTGGGCCCCTTTTAAGCTTGAAAATTAGGGTTTTTTCACCCTGATTGGCTATCCTACTAGGGTTTTGGACCCTCAAACTTGTTTCTATCTAGTTGAGGCCTGTTTTACATTGTTTTATTGCATTTAGACACATTTTTAGCCTCTTGGAGCCTTTTTGGACCTGTCGGACACCTTGTCCTCTTTTTTTCGCGAGATCACCCAAAAATTGAAATTTTCATCCAATCTCTCGAGGGGTTAATATATTGGCATGTTTTCTCTCACCAGGCAGCAGTGGGGCAAGATTTTAAATAATGAAAAATTTTCAACTTTGATCGAGATCATTTATTCTTTGAACCAACACAACAAGTGCATCGCTTCAAAGAGGGGCAAAATATAGACACATAAAATATACTGATTGACATTGTGCATTTGATCTTGACTACTAACATTGTTTCATCCTGAATCATCCCTCGGTCTAACCATTTAATCAAATTTTCTTATTTGATTAAATTCATCAATTTCCTCCTTAATTAAATAAATCAGTTTATCTAATTAAGTCTCTCTCTTTTGTTAATTAAATCAATCAATCTAATCTAATTATCCCTATTTAATTAAATAATTAAATTTATTTGATTAAATCTCTAAAGTCTATCTATTTAAATTAAATAAATTAAAACCTTATTTAATTTAATCTAACATCATCTCTTTTAATTAAATAAATCAAAATCTTTATTTAATTAATCTCTTATCACATTCTTCTCATTATTTGATTTAAATAAATCCTAAAACCTAAGTCAAATAAGTCACATCACCTAATCTCCTATTAAATTAATTAACCCTTGATTAATTTAATTCTAATTCATGTCCCATCCTCTAGCTTTTCCCACTTGCACATGAAAATAGATTTAATTGATTTATTAAATCCTCTATTTTCCTCAACAAGGCATCTTTTGGAATATTCCACCAAGTTTGAATTCAAATTCCAAGTTGACATGTACATCCAACAAGGCATTTACTCCATCTTACATGTCCTTTTCCTTGAGCCAAGTGGCATTTATTGCATTTTCCATTCCCTCTTGCAAGTCATTTCAACAAATTTGAAATTCAAAAATATGCATTTATTGGCACAATCCTCAAAATTTGCACATCCTCCATCCACTCATGGATTGACAAGTGGCATCTTGCCATTGGATGAATGTTAGTCCCACATTGCTCAAATTTGGACATTCATCCATCTTGGCATTATATAAATAAAGAGCTCATATCCTCATTTTATCATCCACAAATTATGCAAAGTTACCATGCTCAAATATCTATCAAATTTCATCCATCATTCTTGAATCTTAGCTAGGTTATGCAGGTTTGTAGCTTGGATCACTCTTCAACATCAACAAAGTGGATCAAATCTCTTCATCACATCAATATTGCATCATAGGAATTGGAAAAAGGGCCAATTTTCACATCAAATTGGCACCAATTCCCCTATGGGATCAAGAGTTTTCTTGCTTAATTAGGATTCAATCTTTATTTTGTTATTTCATTGTGTTTTTTTATTGTTTTTTCCTAATTTGAGTTATGTTAATGGATTTCATGGGGAATCCTTGTTCTTGTTTGCAATTGATCATCTAATGTGTTTGTTCTTATTGTCTTGCAGGTATTTGGATTGGGGTTCACACATTTGGTGCTAGAAGGAGGGCTAAATCTCGTTTTCAATCACTTTTCTCACAAAATTCCGCGTTTTTGTTTATACACAAAAAAATTCCAATACTAGGAGCCCAATGTCGCTATTTTAGCACTGTTGACTCTCCAGCGTCGCTGTATAGCGCTGCTAAAAATTCAAACTCCGATGCTTTAGCCATCCCACCTTTTTTTGTTTGAATTTAAATCTTAAACAACGATGCTGAACAAAAGGGCGACACAATCGAGCTCATTGGTCTGGGCATAGAGTGCCACTGACTGGTAAGCGGCGTTGTACAACACCGCTAAGAAATCAAACTGCGACACAGTCATGAGTTGTGCCGCTGGTAGGGAGTAAAAAGTTGAAATTTAATTTTAGCACATGCATTTTGTCATATGATCAATTTATCTTCTATTTTTTTCTTTTTGACTTCTGTATTTTGCAAAATCTGACTGGTTTTCTTGCTTGTAGGTTGGATCAATTGAAAACAAAAGAAGGAGAAGCATAATGATGGTATTTCATCAAATCAAAGTGTTTTTAAACACTTTAGTGTTTGCTTAACACTCCTAGGAATTGTCATTTCTTCTTGTTTAGGACACTAATTTTGTTTGGGTTTTAAAAAGAATCTTTTCATTTTTTCGCAAAGGCTTAAAATGAACATTAGGATTACAACTTACTAGATTTTGTTTTTTTGGTTAACAACTAAAAAAAACAACTCTCATTTGTCTTTTGGTTCTTTAAAAAGAATTCATAATTGCTTGGGGGATCTAAAATGGACATGTGCTATCTTGTTTTGTGAGGGCTTACTTGAACTAACTTCATTGGAAACGGAGGTATGCGCTTCTCTCACACTTTATAGCGATCTTGAGAATCAAAAGGCCTTTTCTCATGATTTTAGGTTGAGATAAATCAATCACCTCCATACTTCATTTTGGGTTTAAAAATTGAACAAAATCTTGTGCGAGTGTGAGTAGAGAATTATTGCGTACATTCTCTCTCTTTGTTGCCAGCAAAGATTGATCGAGTTACAGATATTGTCTTTACTCACTTTTGTTATCTTAGAGGGCTTGCCTTGGGGAAAAAGTACTCACCCAAGGGAATGACTCAATCGGTAACACTCTAAAGCCAAGAGTATTTCCAACCAGGATATAAATGTGGGTATTGGAGTAAATGCCAATATCACGCGGTTGGCTCCAACAAGATGGATCCGAAAGGGGACTCTTGCCGTATCGGTCAATCTCCACAAACATAAAGTTCTAATTAAAACCCATGTTTTAGAATTTCCAAAATCCTTTGATCTATTTGTTGGTGCAAGAACGGTCATTATGAAGCCATGCCACACTTTTACAGTCTTTTAGTAGAAATGAAAAACATGCCATGGGAGTTTCATGGGTGTTGATGCTTGGCTGCCCCAATTGATGTTAATAAGTCATGGAGGAGAGTCAGTGGGGTCAAGCATCTAACCATTCGCTAAAGATAAGCGTAGCTAGACTTGTCCAAGTGGGAATCCAACAAATATTGTCTTACACATCCATAGGGTTATAGTTATTCTTGGTTACAAAATGCTTTGCTTGTTCAAAAACATCTTGGAAACAAACACTTAAACTTCATCATCAAAATTTCAAACCCTTTAGGAGACAAAAACAATTGACTCAATCCATATATGTTATTTCTTTCCCTTGGGATTCTATCCTTGGAGGTTTCTAAACATTGGATTACATCTCAATTTGTCTACTAGAGTTAAAAATAGGTAACCCTTGCCTTGAATTCATCAAATTTCCACATAACATACCTTGTGGGATTCGAAGAAATTAAGACATTGGACATCTAGCTTGAAAAAAACCTAATCAAAGAAAGTGTTTTTGGTAAAATAAAGTCACTAAGGAAAGCTAAAAAAAATGAATTCTCACATGTGTTGAAACCTTATGAATTTTCAAAGAAGAAAAATCCCAAAAAAAAACAAAATTCATTGGTTCAAAATCTAGAAATGTATGTTCAAATTGAATCATTCGTTGGTTTTAAAGGTCTATAGAAGCATTGCATGTTCTTCAATACCTAGGTCTAGGCAAACAAAGTGTCTTTTTTAGGTTCATATTAGGATCAAAGGAAATCAATTTTTTTTTCATCCATCCTTCAAAACATCAAAACAAAAATCATCTCACCATCACCTTTTGAGAAATCTTGAAAATTATCCTTCATGCTAGGCTTTTGGAAAAAATCAAAATCATCAAATCCTTGAGATAAAATCCTCGAAATCTTTATCAAAATCATCTTTGGCTAGGTATGTGTAGATGCATCCTTTTGCATATGCTTAGTCAAAGTTATTAAGCCATCTTGTTTAGTTAGGTATATGTAGATGCATCCTTCTTCATGTGCTTGGCTAAATTATCATCTTGTTTGAATAGGTGTGGGTAGATGCATCCTTCTCCTTACACATATTCAAATTATCATCCTTTGAGCAAATCTATCCCTTAGATAATCATCCAACATCTTAGGGTTTATTTGTTCAAAATCAAAGCAATCAAAATCAAAATCTGAAACATATCCAAAAGTCCTAAAAGCCTAGCATCTCCTTCAAGATTTATCAAAAGACCAAAACATCCACATCATCCATCTCTTGCATCATCATCATATCACCTTTTGATCATCAAGATATCCTAAAATTTTCTATTTTGTGCATAAAGTAAAGATCAATCCAAAAAATCAAGAGATTCATCTCCTATATTCTTGAAAATTGATCTTTGTTTTATGGTTCAAACTAGATCTCAATACAAGAAGAGCATGGAAGCCAACAAAGAAACACCCGCTTCAAGTGATCTAAGCCAAATGAACGTTGAAATGAATCATGTCGAATCAAGTAATCATTTAACTATCTCATCATCACAAAACCCATAAGAAGAAAATCAAGGAGAAGATCTTACCTTTGGGATGTCACATGAAGAAATAACTAAAATGATCCAAAATCTGGAAAACCATAAGATCATCAACATCATGATGAGGCTTAACCCTTCACTATACATGCTTGAGCTAGCAAAAAAAGGGGCCAAATTGACGTGAGTACTATAGTGGAGACATCTTTACCTCCAATCTCATCCACACTCCCCATCTCATCTACACCCCCATCCCAAAGCATCACTCAAAACATTCCACAAATCATGACATCTTTTGCTCCAACCCAACCTAATGTTAATAAGGGAAATGCATTTCTTAATGCTATTCAAACACACCCCCTTGTTAATAATCAATACTTGGATGCAAACACCATACTAGAACAAAACATACCCCAAAATCCATTACACAAGTATGTTCCTCTCACTTTCCATCATGATCCATCATCATCATCTTTCTGCGCAACACATCAAACTCCTCTCCTCACAAATTCGCAAGAAGGTGACATGCTCGGACTTGGGGCCATTTTCGACACCACAACATTTTCCCAAGAACTCACACCCCTCACATTTTCACCCCTCCTACCATTACCATCATCATCCACACCACTCCTTGGCTTAAAGCTTCCCCCTTTACCAAGTATCAATCAAACCAACATCCCAAATATCAATGAAAACATCACACAAAACTTGTCATCGATATCGCAACAACAGATGACAATGACATAAGCAATCGTGACATCATCAACCACCCCCCTAACATCTCAAAGCATGATTTCTCAAGGACCAACCACCAACACGAAAACACCATTCACCACTCAAATCACCAACATGACATCAACACTCACCACCTTCACAAATTCCATTCCGAATCCACCACCACCCCCACCACCACCAACTTCCAGCGTATCAAGCCAAAACCACATCACATTGCAAGCAGCTCAACAAGTTGCTTTTCAAAGGGGATTCCAACAAGTGCAAAAAAAAAAGTCGCACAACTAGCTGCTCAACAAGCCGCTCAAGCTACTCAAGCTTCCCAAGTAGCCCAAGCCACATTACAAGTACAACAAGCTGTAGACATGTCAAATTTACATCATGCATAATCGTATTCCATTCATCCAATAAATCAGGACTTTATTTAAATCAAATCCAAATCATACATTTTCCATCCTTTTCTGATTTAAATAAATCAATTATCAAAGTCCAAAATGTCAACTCATCTAATCAGCATTAATCAGCATGATCATCATCTAATCCTAATCTAAGGCTAATCCCATCCCACTTGCACAATAAATCAATTTTATTGATTTATTAAAACAATCATTTTCCCTCAACATGACAAGTCAAACAGGGCATTTATTGCTCTTCTTTCTTGTCCCCCTCTCACAATTTATGGCAAAATTTGAATTCAAATTTCCCCCTCTTGGGCACTCTTCCCAAATCTTGCACACACATTAACTAATCACATGATGACAAGTGTCCTTATCTCATTGGCAGAATTTTAATCCCACATTGGTCCATCTTCAACACTTGGCATTTTGAAAATCTTTAAATAGAGGCTTCAACATTGAGCAAATCCTTCACAATCTTCACAATCTCTTCACAAATCCATCATCTATGCAACTTGATGCAAGGTCATTCTCTTTGAGAACTTGATCTTGTCCATTTATCATCTCCATCATCTATAGCATTTTATCATTCAGCTTATCAAAAAGGGGTTGGGAAAGGGCTACTTTCCACATCAAAGTAGCACCAATCCCCCTATGAGATAGTGTTTGAGTAGTTTAGGAATGGATGTCATGCTTATGTTGCTTATGATTTTATGTTAGTTTGATGTCGTTATTTCCTTCATGCTTGCTCAATAATTTCATAGGGAGAGGGATTATCTCATTTATTCAACGTTGACAAATTTATGCCATATTTGTCAATCATTTGATAAATGAAAGGTTTTACCTCTCACATATTGGCGCTAGAAGGAGGGCAATTAACTTCATTGAATAAGTCTACGATGTTAAAATTCTGTTTAAAATGAGGAAATTTATAATACTTTTGTTTCCTTGTTTTGCAAGTAAAAGTAAAAACTTTGTGCTAAGAACTACTGTGTTTAAAATTTCTGCCTCTGGTTCTTGATTTATGAGTTAGGCGCGTTTAAGAAGGATATCTGAGGCTTAAAATATATGCACTTTATCTGTATGCACTTTATATATCCATGGGAAAAGGTAGATTACCTCAAGCATGTTCAGAATGATTCTTTCACTACAGCCATGATAGCATTTTCTATGCGCAACCATATATACACGTTGAAGTTATATGCCTGCTAGCAGCTTGAATTGTTTTCAGAGTACCATTTCCAGGGGCACGAGAACCAGTCTTTGATGCCCACACAGACTTATTTTCTTTGGATTTGATAGCCTAGCTTCTACATGCTCATTCACAATGCTCAATGAGTACTAATCGCTGCATTCTTTTCTAAATGTTGAATGTACGTGGTTTATGTATGTTTACTAATGTTTCTTGTGGTAGAGAGACCCGCGCGCCCACAGTTAACATATTTTAACCACTCAGGTAAATGCCTTGAGATGACAGTAATGACACTGTAGTTGCCAGTAGTGCGTTACTTATGCATTGCAGAGATCATGTCCTTCATGCGCGCCGCTTTGTACTGTGTATTCCCTGCAAACAGAAAAGAAAAAGTGTTTTCTTTGTTCATTACAGTACAGTCAGCTCTTGTCAAATTTTAGTACCAGGCTTTTTGGTAATTTATGATGCTAACTCTTGCTGCAGCTGTCATCGATCATTGAAGAAGGATATCCAAATTACTGATAATTGTTTTTTGCAGATTTAGGGTCCTCTAAGCTGAGGAACCTTGACATTGATTACTCCAGCTATCATTGAGTATATTTGCAAGCTATCTTTCTTGAGGTCTTCCAAATCTTTTGATATTAACAAACTTTTTTGAGGTACCAAGGATCTGCTCAAAATGACGCCAAATGAACTTGATTTCTGGAAATCCCCCCAATGCGTGTCTTCTCAAATGTCTCCAGCCAGCTAACGATCTTCTACACCTCCACTATTTTGGCTCTCTTTGGTTGCTGAGTGTGATTCTCTGACATGATTGAATGATATTTATATTATTGTGATTTTAACCTACCAATTGCATTCGCTTGGAAGTTTTATGCTAGTTCAACAGGTATTCTGTGGCGCAGACAGGGAGGATACTGACAAAGGTTGTGGAATATTGTTCTACGCCTGCCTATGTCTTTGGCTTAAGAATTCACGTGCCTTATCTGTGATTCTCCATTTTGCATACATTGCATACATCTCCACATTTATCCCAACAGTTCGCATGCCTTGTCTATGCTGCCACATTTTCCTAAAAAAATGATTCAAACGCCTTGTCTGTGCTTTCACATAAAGCATTCTGTTAACAGTTCACGTGCGTTGTCTGTGCGTCCACATTTTGCATACAATATTTATTAGGGAACTGAAAACTACCTAACAGCAGAGACCGCGGTTAAAACACTGTAGACTACGGCTTTACACACGGCAAATTACATTGCATTGAAAGCTTGATGGCGTTGGGACGCATCTTTTCCATCTATTAATGGCAGCAACAAACCTTTACTTCGCTGTTTTATGTGCTTATTAAATGCATTTGTCTGAATGTTTCTTTGATTGCTGAAATCGGTTTTACACTTACCAGTCACATTTGGCTTTTGCAGAATGCCATTTGGTCGCTGCCATCATAATGCTTGGGGACAGCCACTGACCGTCATTATGAAAGCAACTACGAATTAAAGGGAAGTGGATTACACCTGAGCATGTTATTTAAAAGTTGCGAGGATGCTGCACGTAGGTTGTGTAATACAGCTGGGCACTTGCCAAATGCATTCATCTGAAACAGTCTTGGCGCCCTTGTGAAAGAATTTTTTTTTGAATTCTGCCTTTACACCTATCAATAACCTTTGCTTGATAAGTTTCTTTTGCCTCTGACAAAAAGTAGGAAGTTCTGTCATACATCTGCCATTTGCATTTAATTTAAAATCCTTTCAACTTGTACGCCCTTTTCAACTATTCGCAATCAATGCATTTCATGAATAATATTTCTTTAAAAGCTCGAATGGTGAAGGCTACTGAATTTGAATGTAGGATTTAAATAAGGTAGTTGCTTTGTTATAACATTCAAGATACATAGGCGTGACTTTCGAAGAAGTTAAGATGGTATTCAAACTTGGTGGGAAATTGAAAGTTTTATGACAGGTAGATATTTGGAAGGAATTATTATGTGGGGGTTTCAAATTTTTTTTTTAAAATCCTTCCCATTTATCTTTGATGTTTACATTTAATGTTATATGAAAAGATGAAGTCTCAAAATCATTTTTTAACATTATATGTTTTCATCACTTGAGCAATTTTGATTGTTATTTTTTTTGTTTGTTGTTTATTAAAGGTCAATAATCTTTCATGAAGAACTCGTGAGCCTTGTCCAAAATTTTCTCGAATATTTGGCATGTCTTATGTTTCTTTTATCATTTTTCAATACATGTATAACTCATATCTGCTATGTTTATGTGTACAAAGGAAAAGCGAAAGGAAAGGTACAAAAGCGAACAAAGACTAACGAAGGAGGTACAAACAAACAACGAAGGCGAAAAGGTGCAAAGCAAAAGAGAAGGAGGAGGATTTTCGTTTGAAAACACAATGTGTTTTTTTAACACTTTAAATGTTTGATCAAATACTACTTCACGAAAGGAGGGAAATGTTTTTTTTTGAAAACACAATGTGTTTTTTAACACTCTAAGTGTTTGATCAACACTTCACGAAATTGTTTTCCTTTTCATTTTAGAACATTAGTTTTCAATTTAGGCTAAAACGAACAAATTGTTTTTCATTGCAAAGGACTTAAAACGAACCTTAGAACAAACTTACTAGATTTCGTTTTGGTTTAAAATTGAACAAGGCAAACTTCACACTTGATTTTGGTGCTTAAAATGAAGTCATCATTGCTTTGAGGCTAAAACGAACAAGTGCTTGATTGTGTTATTTTGTCTTTTGAGTGCGTATCCTCTCCCCTTGCGCTTCGTGCGATCTAGGGTGCAAGAGAAACACTCAAAATACATTTTATTGCTTTAAAACACTTCATTTTGGGTTTAAAAATTGAACATCTTGTGCGAGTGTGAGTAGGGGCATTTTACGCATTCTCGTTCTTTGTGCCATCAAAGATCGATCGAGTTACGGATTGTGTCCTTGCTCGCTTTTGTTTATCTTAGAGGGCCTGCGGGGAAAAAGTACTCACCCAAGCGACGACTCAACCGGTACACTCTAAAGCCAAGAGTATTTCCGGGATATAAATGAGGGGTTTTGGTTAAACGCCATAATCAATGCTTGGTCGACAAGATGGATCGGGGACTCTTGCCACGTAGTCAACTCCCTCTGACGGAAAGTCCTTACTAGAACCTATGTGTTAGAATTTGCCAAAATCCTTAATCTTTGTTGGTGCAAGAACGGCTTCCAAGCCGCCCACAATTTTACGGCTTAGTAGAGATGGAAAGCATGCCATGGGAGTTTCATGGGTGTTGATGCTTGGCTGCCCGTATAAGTGAGTGCGTGGAGGGGAGCCGTGGGGTCAAGCATCTAACCATCCGCTAAAAGTAAGGCGTAGCTGGACTTGTCCAAGTGGGGACTCAACAAACATTGTCTATCACATCCATAGGGCTTGTAATTATTCTTTGTTTGAAAACACAGTGTGTATTCGAAAACATTTTGCAAACAAACACTTAAACATGATCATGCAAATTTCAAACCCCTTTTGATAGAGCAAATACCTTTTGACAAATTTAAGTGTTGTTGCCTTCCCTTGGGATTATGTCCTTAGAGGTTTCTCATCACTTGAATTTATATCGTCATTTGCTCTAACTAGGGTTAACCTAGGAAATCCCTTTGCCTCAATTTCTTGGAACTCCCACACAACACTTTGTGGGAAGAAAAGGAATTTAGACATTGGACATCTTACTTTGAAACTTTAATCAAGAGTGTGTTTGTGGTAAAAAGAATACACTAAGCAAAGATAAGAAATTGGACCCCACACATGTGCTTGATATCTCTTGGTCATATTGGTCTTTTGATTGCTCTTAGAGAAAAGTGTGTTCTTCAATACCTTGGCCTAGTAAACAAAGTCTCTCTAAGTCTCTTAGGATCATCAAAACTTTCATCTATCTTCCAAACATTCATCAATCCATCTCACCAAAACAACTTTAGATCTTTGCAAACATCATTCTAGACTTGGGTACATCCTTAAACCGAATCAAAGTCAATTGTTTAATTAGGTGTGTGGGAATGCATCCTTTCTCATACATCTAATTGAATTAGCAAACCTTTTGAACAAGTTCATCCTAAAGATAACATCCAACATCTTAGGGTTTACAAGTTCATCATCCACATCAAACAATCAAAATCAAAATCCCTAAGTCTAGCATTGATTCAAAGTTCCTAAACGTTCATCACTCATATCATCCACCTTTCATCCTCCATATCATCATTGGTCCTAAGAATCTTAGAGGTCACTTTCGCAATAAGGTCATAACACAAGAAGAACATGGAATATAAACTTGATCCATACATCTTGGGTAATCCAAATCAGTTGAATCTTCAAAGCCTTGCAATGCCTATCTATTATCAAAATCCATGCATAGGATCATTTCCTTCGACAAATGTCAATGGTACAACAAGTGTGGGTATGCCAAATCTGAATTTTGGAACACATCTCCCCATGATAGATTTCAATCAAAGTCCAAACTTACAAGTCTATCCTCCAAACAATCAATACATGAGTCTTCAAACGAGCAACATCATTCCACCAAATCCCTACAAACCAAATGTGGATGTACCAAATGCATTTTTTCGAAACATGAATCCTAACTCGGAAACCTTTGGAAAAATGATTCCCAATACCAACATTGTTCATCCTATCATGCCAAATCAGAACATTATCCAAAGTCAATTTTCCCATAATCCCATTCAAAAATCGCAAGCATGCATGCCAAAACTACTTGAACACAAGCCAAATCAACTATCTCAAGTGAGTCAAAATCAAAGTCAAGAACAAATTTGGCGAGATCAAATTGCGGAACTTTCCAAAACAGTTGAGGCATTGCGCCAAGGGAAATCTCCACCACCATTACCCACATCATTCCTTGGTTTAGGGCTTCCCCCTTTACCTAGCACCAATCAATCCACCCAAATCAATCCACATAACATCAATCAAACCATCACGACAAATCCTTTGAATATACCATCGACATCACACCAATGGATGGTATCTAATCAAACAACAACGTTGATCCCAAATCAAAATACGGTCTCCCAAGGGCCTATCACCTCGGTCAATCCAACCATCACTATCCCTTCAATCATTCCAAACACCACTATCACTCCCATCACATCTCAACCCCTCACTACCATGATCGCTCCGAGCGTATCTCAAACACTTGTCACTACATCCAACACAATTTCAATCCCACCACCACCACCATTGCGACTAAGCCAAGTAAGCAATTACAATGCTTCATTCAAAGCATACCAACAATTGCTCCAACAATATGAAACAATTCGGCAAGCGCCTATAGCCACGCACGCTTCTCAAGCTTCACAGCAAAATCAAGCTCAAACATCGCTGCAACAACAACAAGCAACACAAGCTCAACAAGTGCAACAATCCTTTCAAGTTTCCCAAGCCTCTCAAGCTACCCAACCAACACGAGCACAAACACAAAAGATGACAACTATTGAAAACAAGGATCAAGATCAATCTATCACTGAGCACACGTTTACTTCATCCAAGGATCAAATCGACATATGTCAAGAGTCACTTTTGAATCATGATCAAAATCCACCAACAAAACTCGACAATGAGCCAATTCAAGAAATGTCAACATCGTTTGACCCTATGGTCAAAGACATTGAAAATCCCTCCGCCACAATTGTCGAAAACAATGATCAAAACCTCTCCATTGAGGAGCACATTGAGGATGTATCTACACAATCCGATGATCAACTCACCATACATCAAGAGCCACTTTTTAGTGATCTCTTTCAAGGAGTGTTAGGGTTATTTGATCCTATTGACATAATGCACGATCCATTGACCTATGATCATGTTGAAAATGTCTCTACATCGCCTTATGAGTTAGAGGACATATCTCAAGAATTTATTCCAAAGCATGATCAAAATCTTTCACCAAGGTCTAGCAATGGTCCCTTTCAAAACATGTTGATCCCCTTTGACCACATGGTTACAGATACTGAAAGAACCCTGAAATCGACACTAGAGGATATTGAGCCATTCCCCATGTCTAATAACGACGTCCAAGAACCATTTATAAGCAATTCATCCTTTGGAACTGATCCATGTCAGGAACTTGATCTAAAGCATGTTGAAAGAAACTCCGAAATTAATCAAGATCAAGAATTTGTATCTTCAAGATACTACAATAATCTAATGAACACTCTCTTATCCATGCAAGATGATCATATTCATACTCCTCCATCTACCCATGAGATGCTTTCTATAGACGGGCACGTAGCTGATCTTCATCTAGAACAAGATTTTGTTACACAAAAAGAGCAGATTCTTAACTCCTACAATAAAACGGAGTTGTCAAAATCAAGATCGAATATGTCCCAAACTCAAATTGAGGACATCATGAATAAAGATATCCATCATTATTTGCCCAAGGAAACAAGTCAGATAGAACATCCAGAGTTAGCAGAGCAGCAAATTGAAAGAATGTCGTCTATGGTGATCATTGATCAGAGAATTCATTCTAAACAAAAGCTCTCAGAACAGGCGGAATCAAAGCATGAAGGTACTTCTACCATATTGGGGGCAACTTCGTCTCAAGCAAACGTCAACATAGGGAGCACAAGGATTCCTTATGATGAAGCTAGTGTCAATACTACAACCAGCCACGCCATGAATCTTCATTCACCCATCACCCCATCCACAAATTGGGACCAACATCAAAGGAAATATTTGAATCAAAGTACGAAGAACGTCATCAAATCAAAAGAAGCCGAGAAGCATAATGGACAAATCAAATACATATGGATACCGAAGAATACAAAGAAAGATCATCCCTATCAAACTCCATCAGTCAAAGAAACTGTGGGGCAAAATAAAAGAGGGAAGGGTATCCATCAAAGATGTCCGCAAAATCAAAAGTAGGCTTTTCTGCTTAATGCATAAAGTATATCAAGCTATTGGCCCTAATTCCACATACACTTTCGTATCCACCCATCATTGCTCATCTTCCCAAGTTTGGAGAGTCAAAATTTCCAAGTTGTCAACCAATCCATCTTCTATCCCTAAACACACTCCATCCACCTACCATAATATCCACTCTACATTGACCGTAGACAGCAATCCACCCTTCATCATAAGGATTCTCAAGGCACTTTGTGACGCGATAGCGCATTCAACATCGTAGTTAACTCCCAGATCGACGTAAGGCATCAAGAATCCCAAAAGCTGCATTCAAGTGCACGTGATCTTTAGCAAAGCAGCCTTTCTTCGCTGTGATATCGATGGCACATTATGACTGTGGGCATCTATCGCCAACACCACAATTCGTGGTTCAAAGATGAATCTTTCTCGTAAAAAATACAAAAATAAAAATCATAAAATCCAAAAATCGAAAGCGATTGAAAACAGAAAGAAAAAAAATCGCCCCTAGAAACCGATACGCTAAGACCATGATGAAACCTTCCACAGCCATGTAGAATCTGAGCATCTACGCAGCTTCAATTGAAAGCATCTCATCCCATCCATAAATACAATCAATAAATCCACCATCCATAAAACTATTGATCCAATCCATTCGCAGATCCATCTCAGATCCGCTTTCATCCAAGCATTCGATCTTGGCAAAATTTTGTACACTTTTTATCGCTTGCTTACTTTTATGGAACATCTTGACATGGGTCATTTTCATTGATCCTATCCTATCCTATGGTATATGAGCTATGAAGCATTATCCAAATGAGCATTCGTTATTCGAACACCTTATCTTATCGCAAGATAATCCATGTCCCTCCATCCATACACTTATCTGAGCATCCATCCATGACATTCCATACATTGCTAGACATTGGGGGCAGATATCTACATCTTGCTTCGAGAATAAATCTTGATCTATATCCTCCAACTTATGTGGTGATCCGAACATTGGAAAACATGAAATAATATTGGTCAAACCACTTGTGAGCAAAAATCCGAATCACTAGCCCATGGCACATTTTGACGAAAATAGTCCTCATCAAGCTTCATCTTTCATCGAACATCAATCCAAACAATCACTATCAGTCACATCTAACACACCCGTCAAATGTCAGATCAAATCATCCAAACATCTTTTGTTCAAAACCAAGCTTCATCAAACATGATCAATCAAATTCAATCAAAAAAATCATCATCTCGGGATATCCTTGTGTTGCTTAACACTATCCTTGCGTTGTCATGTATCCTTGACAATGTTATCATTATCAATCTTGATCAATCCATCCTTGCATTGTTGTGCATCCTCAACAATGTTATCATCATCAAATCATCATCAATCAAATCCTTGCATTGTTGTGCATCCTCAACAATGCTATCTATCATCATCATCAATCCATCGATCTAATACATCAACCTTAGCTTGGTTTTCAACAAAATCCCAAAACAGAGCACTGATATCATTACACATATCCATATCCAAATCGTCAAAATCATCAAAAATCCAAAAACATCCAAAACATATCAAAAATCCAAAAAACACTCAAAAAAAGCAGAAAACATCAAAAACATTGGAATCCGAACTACGTCGTCTCTGAGCTTAAACGTAGGCAAGGCTAATCTTTGATCAGCCCCCGAGACATCAAAATCCCAAAAACATTCGAAAAACATCAAAATCCAAAAACATTTGAAAAACATCAAAATCCAAAAACATCAGAAAATCAAAAAATCAAAAACATTGCAAAATCCAAAACACCAAAACAAAATTTCAAACATTTCAAAATGTCAAAACATCCAAATATTTGAAAATCCATCCATCTCATTTCACAATCACTCGCAATAATCAATCATCCATAATAAAACAATCGTCACCTTCATCCTTTGGCAACACAAACAAAACAAGCGCGAATAAATACAAGAAATCAATCTTCAATCAGAATCAAAAGCTTAACAACAAACCTCTAAAACAAAATCAAACTCTTGATCATTTTCAAACATGTTAGTCACCCTTATATCAACAACCTATCAATCAACTTATCAAATCATCATCATCCTATGCAATGCATGTCCTAGGATATATCGTTCCGACAATGGGCATCATTTATGGATATCACCTTGACTTTTATCCTATCAAAACACATTCCTTTCGGGCTAGAGTAGTATGAAGAACATTGGCTTGTTTATGACTTGATCTTTCTTTTGATTTGTCTTATTAAGCCGCTCCAAGGACCTCACATGATATCCGAATCCAAGGATTTAGAGAGATAGGAATGGGGCAACGACATTATCTTGCTTTGTTTGCCGTTGGACACTCTTGTAATATAACTTGGCGAATACTTGCTTTGTTAGGTACGCCCTAGCAAGGTTTCCGTATGTCAAGTGTGAACAAGAATACTCCTATCTGTTTGTTGAGTCAAAGTCCATCACACTAAGTACCACGCCATCCTGGTCTTTCATACCTTGATGCATCGTACTTAGGCGTGTTATCAAAAATAAAGTAAGTGACCCTTTGAAAATCCCAATCCTTGATAAGCAAATCATCCATCTATCTTCATCTATCATCATCATCGCTAATAAAGTCTCGACCAATCATGGACTTGTTGGATCCTTTTGTCATCATCTCATTCCCGCACTAACATCATGCATCCATCATGCATCCATCCTGCATCTGCAAACCATCAATAAACTGCATATCACATATCATTCATATCATACATAATAGGAAACATCAGTATTTTGCATATCATCTCTCATGCATATCATCATCATAATATAGATCTGTTAGTCTAAGCATATCATAAATCATCCGTTGCATAATCACAGCATATCACATCATCCATCTCATCCGTCTCACATCATATCATCATTTAAGTTATTTAGAATAATATAGATTTGTTATTCTAAGCATCTTGAAATCATCTCATTTGCATCGCCATCCATAACCATCCATTTTGAACCTCTTTATCGCGAGATCGACCCTCAAATCGAATCTTTTCGCTCGATCTCTCGAGGGGGCAATGTACTGAAGAATTTCTCTCACAAGCATCCGAAAAATCATGAAATTTTTTAATTTCGATTATGTAGTTTATTTTCCTTGGAACCACAACAAGTATTATTGCTTCAAAGAGGCAAATGTGTGACATGTCAAATTTACATCATGCATAATCGTATTCCATTCATCCAATAAATCAGGACTTTATTTAAATCAAATCCAAATCATACATTTTCCATCCTTTTCTGATTTAAATAAATCAATTATCAAAGTCCAAAATGTCAACTCATCTAATCAGCATTAATCAGCATGATCATCATCTAATCCTAATCTAAGGCTAATCCCATCCCACTTGCACAATAAATCAATTTTATTGATTTATTAAAACAATCATTTTCCCTCAACATGACAAGTCAAACAGGGCATTTATTGCTCTTTTTCTTGTCCCCCTCTCAGCAATTTATGGCAAAATTTGAATTCAAATTTTCCCCCTCTTGGGCACTCTTCCCAAATCTTGCACACACATTAACTAATCACATGATGACAAGTGTCCTCAACTCATTGGCTTATTTTTTAATCCCACATTGGTCCATCTTCAACACTTGGCATTTTGAAAATCTTTAAATAGAGGCTTCAACATTGAGCAAATCCTTCACAATCTTCACAATCTCTTCACAAATCCATCATCTATGCAACTTGATGCAAGTTCATTCTCTTTGAGAACTTGATCTTGTCCATTTATCATCTCCATCATCTATAGCATTTTATCATTCAGCTTATCAAAAAGGGGTTGGGAAAGGGCTACTTTCCACATCAAAGTAGCACCAATCCCCCTATGAGATAGTGTTTGAGTAGTTTAGGAATGGATGTCATGCTTATGTTGCTTATGATTTTATGTTAGTTTGATGTCGTTATTTCCTTCATGCTTGCTCAATAATTTCATAGGGAGAGGGATTATCTCATTTATTCAACGTTGACAAATTTATGCCATATTTGTCAATCATTTGATAAATGAAAGGTTTTACCTCTCACACAAGCTATGCAAGCCCAAGCTTTATTGCAACAACAACAACAACAAGCCGCTCAAGGCACGGAAGCTACTCAAATAGCCCAAGCTGCATTACAAGCACAAAAGGCTACTCAAGCAAAAATTCTATTATAACAGCAAGTGGCACAAGCACAAGTGCAAGAACAAGCTCAAGCTCAAGCTCAGGAAAACATCCAATATCAAGCACAACATGCACAAGCATAGGCACAACTTCTTGCACAAAAACAAGTAGCACAAATGCAAGCATATCAGCAAGCAATAAAGCAATATCAAGAGTAGCAAGAAGGAACCCAATTGGAAGCCCAACGACAAGCACAATAGCAAGTATAAATCTTAGTGCAACAACAACAAGATCAACAACAAGCATCGTTCATACAATAATAGGTGGAAGCCTATCTAGCTTGACAGAACATACAAATACCATTAAACAACACATCAAACAACCCACCCATCCAACTCACAATCGAAACACCCCAAAACACCTTCATCCCACCCCTTGATCCACAAAATGATGTAACAACACAAATTAGGTTGCTCTCGCAACAAGTGATCAATCTTTAATCAAGGTGAACAAAAACACCAAGCAACTTGTTTCCCTATCCATTTGATATGAGCCTAGTGATGAAACCATTCCCCAAGGGATTTGAGATCCCCAAGTTTGACAAATATCATGGGATGGGAAACCCTAAAGATCACATCATGGAATTCCAGGTTCATTGCATGGAAGTCGGATATGACGATACTTATCTGATGCAGCTATTTCCTAGGAGTTTGGTGGGTCACGCTATGGAATGGTTCTCTCGCCTACCTTCAGGCATTAGAGCATTCCAAGAAATTATAGATGCATTCATTAAAAATTATGCATGCAACATTTCCATGGATGTCAGTCTAGAAGAACTCTCAGCTCTAAAACAAGGAAAGGGTGAATCATTCACTTCATTGCTACAACGATGGCAATCCAAGGCCAATTGAAGCAAGTGGACCATGCCCAAAGAACAACAAGTTTGCAACATCATAGCAAACCTTGATAGCCTCTTGGAATTTCATCTCAAGGTACAAGGGATCACCACATATGATTAGTTGATCTCCAAGGCACTCAGCATCGAACGAGCCCTTATGACTCAACCCACGGGATCAAGTTCGTACCCCAAACAAAAAAAAACTGCCCACCCTCCAATTACAATGATAAACCTCACATGTGGGAAAGGAGCAAAAATGTTACTAATGATGGTGTTGTTGACACCAAGGTGGTCATTAGTGCCCCACACCAAAATACACCCGCACCACAAATTCAAATCCAACACCAAAACAATCATCATGCAATACAACAACCAAACAACAATATGACAATCAACAATCTCAATGATCAAAGGAGACCACCCCAACAGAACAAGACTTATCCCAAGCAAATATACACTGCTTTGGGGGAACCACTAGAAGTCATCATGAAAAAGCTGATAAATGAAAAACTCTTTCAAGCTCCTACCTTTGAGAATTACCAAGAACTAGATGTGAAACCTCCTTGGTATAATGAGAATCAACTCTGTGAATTCCATAAAATCAAAGGCCATACCATGAACAGTTGCATGAGATTAAAAAACATAATCCAAGATCTCATCAATAAAATAATTATAAACATGGAACAACCTACAGGAAACCAAGATCTTAAGATATACATGAATCTGATGCCTAATCATGGCAATAAAGGGAATAATAATAATACTGATAAGGGGAAAGGCACAAACGTGAATCATGTATATGAAACTGTTGTCACCTCCCTAAATGAAAACTGCATGGTCATCACCATCAAAGGTGACCATGCCGAAGATTGCGGAGTCACTACAAGAGGCCAAAAAGTTACCATCATAGGATCATCCTATCCAAACACAGTCCTTGCATCTAGATCCATCCCTAATGGCTACAATGTCCTAGATCAGGTCAAAAGAATTCCAACGCAAATATCCATCATGGAGTTGCTAAAAATCTCATCTGCCCATAAGAAAATACTTGAGGAAGCGCTGGCTTCATCCACTATCCCCACAGATCTTGATGCAGAGCAATTCCAAGCTATGGTTGGAAATATCATTACACCAAATCTCCTTGCATTCTCTGACCAGGATTTCCCCTCTCAACCATCTCACAACCATGCACTCCACTTGGAAACAATCGTACACAAGATAAAAGTCAAAAGGGTCTTGGTGGATGGAGGTGCGGGCTTGAATATATTTTCTCTCAGTCTCATCAAGCAATTGAAAATATTAGAAGATTCTATCGACAAAGGAAAGGGTATCACAATAAGAGCATATGATGATCAAGAAAGAGTGTCTCAGGGCACAATCAAAATCCCTATTTAATTAGGGCATGCCATCATGGAAACCACTTGTCAGGTCTTGGACCTCGACTTGCCATATAACATTTTCCTAGGACACCCATGGAGTCATGCGATGAAAGTAGTAGCATCAAATTTCCATGAATGTGTGAAATTTACACATGAGGGAAAAAAAGTTAGTATCCATGGAGATCCCAAACCCTTCTCCTATTGCAAAAACCTTGAGGAAAAGTACTATAAAATCCCCCAAGTACCAAAAAATGATGAGGGTCCATCTACACCATACATTGATCCCGCCACTCTCGCATCCACTTCTGCGACAAAGACACCCGCCACTACCACCATCCCCACCATCTCTGACATTAAGGTCATCATTCAAGATAACAGTTGTGGAAACTACAAGCTCCCTAATAATGCTTTTGTGGTAGGAGAGTTACCACAATCTCCTAGATCATGGGGATGTCTGCAAATAAATGAAGCCTCCACATCCCAAACGTCTCTTGTGGACTATCCCACCTTTACAAGATGGGGGGATCTTGGCTGAGAATTTATTGAGGCAGATCCATCTCATATGCTATATCAAGATGAAAGACCAGTAGCTGATTTACCAATGGATGAAAGAAGCAAGGATCTACAAATGATGCTTGCAATGGGCTATGATAGAAATCAAAGACTTGGAAAAAATGACAATGGGTTTATAATACCTATCATGCCAGAGACGTGACTGATAAAAAATCTTGGCCTTGGATGTACCCATCTGAGTATAATCATATGTGGTCAAAGTCCACCAGTTAGAATGGTTAATAATCCTCCTCATCCAACCCCAATAGAACTATGCTTACCAGTATCTACAAATAGAGTCATAGATAACTTTACATTTGATATAACCGACATCTATAGTAGTAGTGATGACGAGGATACCACGACCAAATTACCTAGGATATTTGAGGATACCAATATTTGCATGATTAGCACCCTATCTTTTGAATCAGACCACCAAAATCATGAGATCCACCTAGTATATCCCCAACTCATTGACTATGACCAATGAGGACCACCAGTTATTGATACGTTCAAAAACGATGAGGCACTCTCAGAATTTATGGGACTATGAGATAACATTCTAGGTCGGGATCACAAAATAGGGTTCGTAATTGAGCTAGATACACATGCCTATTATGGGGAAACGATTGAATCCCTTAGTCGCAAAAGTGAAAAATTAAGAATAATATCCAAGTCCTTGAGTGAAAACCATGTGGAACTCTTCGACTAGAAAAAAGTAAAAAGAAAGGACGTATCTAATAGTGAAAACCTCTCTGAGGCACCTGAGGATGAGGGATTCAATCTTCGTTTCAGAGCTCTTCATTAAGAAAAATCAACAGTCTTGGCAGAAAAATGTAATCTGATCAACCTAGGAATAGAGGCAACCCTACACATCACATTCTATGTGGGAATCATTACTATTAGAGGAACAAGAGCTCCTAGCATCCTTCCTAAGAGAGAGATAGATAAACTTCGCATGGAGTTATGTTGACATACCATGGCTTGATCCAGAGATTGTGGTTCACCACTTAGCAGTATATCTAGAAGCAAAGCCTGTTAAACAAAAACTTTGAAAAATGCACCCTCAAATCACCTTATTAGTCAAAATGGAGCTAAAAAAGCTATTAGATATAGGATTCATCCGACCGATGGATTATCCAGAATGAGTGTCAAACTTGGTAGCTAATTCAAAACCCTATGGGAACATTAGAATCTGCACAGAGTTTAGAGACTTGAATAAGGAATGTCCAAAAGATGACTTCCCACTTCCAAACATTGACATGATCGTAGATATGATAGCTGGACATGAAATTTTGTCACTAATGGATGGATTTTTAGGGTACAATCAAATTATGATAGCTAAAGAGGACCAACATAAAACAACTTTCACTTGTCCATGGGGGACCTATTGCTGGAATATGATGCCATTTGGCTTAAAGAACACAAACATACCGAAGGGCCATGACATTGATATTCCATGATATGATCCATAAGACAGTCAAAGATTATGTTGACGATATTCTAGCTAAATCCAGAAAGAGAAAAGATCACATAGCAACCCTAAGTGCCATTTTTGACAGGCTAGAAGAGTACAAAGTCAGATTAAACCCAAAGAAGTGTGTCTTCGGTGTACAATCAGGAAAATTGCTAGGATATATAGTGTCAATGAGAGGTATCAAGGTGGATCCAACAAAGGTGAAAGAAATCCTTGAGATGGAAGCACCAAAAACATTAAAGCAATTGAGAGGTCTCCAAGGTAGGCTCCAATCCATTCGAAGATTCATAACACAGTTGGCGGACAAACAGAACCCATATTCTCACCTACTCCACAAGGGAGTAGCGTACAAATGGGATACCAAGTGTGAAGAGGAATTCAATAAAATCAAAGAATATCTACTAACACCACCAGTCTTAATGCCACCAATCCCAAGAAAACCATTGATTCTCTATGTATCAGCAACAACAGCAGCCCTTGGAGCTCTCCTAGCTCAGCATGATGAAAATGGAATAGAAAGGGCTATCTATTACATCAGCAGAACAATGGTTGGTCATGAGATAAACTATTCATTCATTGATAAATCATGCCTCGCAGTAGTGTTTACATCACAAAAATTTAGACATTACATGTTGGCACACAAAATAAAACTCATCGCCAAAATCAATCCTCTCAAGTGCTTATTATCAACAAAAATGCTCACAGGAAGAATGGAAAAATGGGTGATGATACTGTCAGAATATGACATTGAATATGTGGAATGAAAAGCAATCAAAGGCCAAGTCATAGCAGATCAACTTGCAGAAGTACCAATCTATTCAGAGAATCCTCTCATCTCAGAGTTTCTAGATGAATCTATTTTCAATCTCAACATAGTTGACCACTAGAAACTGTACTTTGATGGCTCATACATGCAATATGGATCAAGAGCCGGTGTTTTCTTTATCACCCCACAAGGGGAGTGCATACCAAGATCCTACAAATTGGTGTTTCCTTGCACCAATAACATAGCACATTACGAGGCTTTAACAATAGGTCTCAGAATAGCAGTGCAATGGAACATTATAGCTCTCAAAGTATATAGAGACTCCCAATTAATAATAAATCAAGTGAATGATGAATATTAGACCAAGGATGACAAGCTCACTCCATACAAGAAATTGGCAGAGACTCTCAAAGAATCCTTCATCAAAATTACATTTGAGTAGATTCCTAGAACCAACAACAGAGCAGCAGATGCCATGGCAACAATTGGATCCTTGCTGGATATTCCCCACAACATTCCAAAATATGAATTCCTGATTGAGCAGCTTCTCATGCCTGCATTCGAGGTACTAGAATCAGAATTCATGTGTGAAATCGTTGGTCTTGGTGACCCTTGGTATCACGACATTTACACATACCTTCGAATAGGAGTCATACCCGCTGATTTACCCTTAAACCTAAAATGAGCCTTTGTAAAAAAGGCATCCAAATTTGTCATCCTAGGAGATACCCTATATCGTAGAAGCATAGAAGGAACCTTACTGCACTACTTAAACACTGAGGAGGCATTAACCACTCTAACTGAAGTACATAATGATATATGTGGTTCACACTCGAGTGGAATGACCATAGCCAAGAAACTACTGAGGATGGGGTATTATTGGCCCACAATGGAAAGAGAAGCACATGACTATGCCAGAAGGTGTCTACAATGTCAGTAGCATAGGGACATCATCCATGCTCCAGCTCAAGAGCTTCATCCTATCATCACACCATGGCCCTTTTCGTAGTGGGGACTTGATCTCATTGGAAAAATCATGCCCACTTCATCTAACAGCCACAAATTCATCATAACTGTAACAGAGTACTTTACTAAGTGGGTGGAAGCTATACCCATGATGTACATAACTAGGAAGCAGATTTTAGAGTTCATCCTAAACTATATCATTTGCTGATATGGTGTTCCACAAGCCATTATCTTAGATAATGGAACACCATTCAAGAATTAGGAGGTTCACGATTTATGCAAAAAAATAAAAATAAAACATCGCTTCTCCACCCCACACTATCCCCAAGGAAATGGCCAAGCAGAAGTTACAAACAAAACCATTCTAAAAATCCTCAAGAAAATAGTCAATGACGCAAGTCATGACTGGCATTTGTAGCTTAATCTCACCCTCTGGGCCTATCGAACTAGCACTCGCACACCCACCAGCGCCACCCACTTCTCCCTAGTCTATGGATCAGAAGCAGTACTCCCCATTGAGATCGAGCTCCCATCACTCAAGATATCATTGCAAAACCTCATCACAGATGAAGAGTACCAAGTATCAAGATTGAACAAGCTGGAGCTACTAGATGAGCAATGTATAGATGCTTTGAATCATTTGCAAGTCTACTAGAATAAACTCAAAAGGAGCTACAATAAGAAAATCAAAAGCAAGACTTTCCAAGCCAGAGAATTGGTGTTAAAAGAGAACCAGAAGAATGTCCCAAATCCAAGCAACAAAGGAAAGTTTGAACCCAATTGGTTGGGACCATTTGTTATCATAGCAAGTTACAAGTCAGGGGCATATCAGTTATCAACACCCGAAGGGGAATCTCTACAAGAGCCCATGAATAGCTCTCACCTCAAAAAGTTTTATGCCTAAATCTTTCAAGGTATAGAACCAAAAATCCAAAAAATCAAAAAATGTCCTGAAAAAATGGTTACCTTGGCAAAAACTTGGCAAACAGGCATCTTGGTAACAACAAAAAAATCAAAAAAGCAAAAAATCCAAAAAAATCAGAAAAAGGATGGAAAACAGTAAAGAGAAAAAATCATCCTTTAGTGAAAACCACTTCGGTGGCACTTTGGACAAGTACCTTGGTGAAAACCTAGTAAATGGGCGCCTTGTGTAAATAAGCACTTTCCATCCACTAGGATCTTTACGGCTTGTTCTGTACCATCCATCCATCACACTTCAATCATCCATTGCGGTTAGATCTGTATCCATCACTCATCCACCCGCATCCGCATCCGCGTCATAGCTTGGTCTTGTTCTCATATCATAATCCCTCCTAGTACTACTCGGTCCATCCTCAAGGTCAATTTGTCCCACCTTTATAAGAGTAGTCTATTGCACCATGCTGGGGGCATGTTCTCATCGGATTGGATTCGTGTATATTCTTAAATTCCTAAAAATCATAAAATCCAAAAACATTCAAAACATATCAAAATCCCAAAACAGGTCAAAAAGTCAGTCAAAAAGCCAAAAACAAAGTTGTCTTGTCAAACTATGTTGTCTCTAAGCTTGAACGTAGGTAAGGTTGATCTTTGATCATCCCTCGAGACATTTAGGTCAGTCCTTTAGGAGTCTGTCATAATAAAATGACATTTCATCATGTACATCATCATCTTGTAAATTGGTCAACTTGTGAGTTGAACTACATGGTCTCTGCGTGTATAACGTAGGCAAGGCTAATCTATTGATTAGCCCCCGAGGCCCCTAGGATAAGTCTTTAGGTTAGTATCTTGGTCAAAATCTCAGAAAACCCCAAAACATCGAAAAAATGTCAAAAACATCCAAATATTTGAAAAAATCCATCCATCTCATCTCGCTTGCACCCGCAATAACATCACTCATAATAAACGATCATCATCCTCAATCTTTGGTAAGACAATTAGAAACAAGTCTAGCAGGTTGAAAGTGAAAAACTAAATGCATTAACAAGTTGGTCAACTCTTTGTATCGGTAACTCATCATCCAAATTGGTCCCATATCAATCATTTGAAAGAACGCTTTGGATAAACGAAATGACGTGCTTCCATCCAATAACATGTCCTAGGATGAATCCTTCCTACAATGGGCATTATCTTTTGGAAATAGTTTTGGTTCTTATCCTTAAAAACACATCCCCTTTTGGTTAGCGGTATTGAAGAACATCAGCTTGTTTGTTTACTTTGTCTTTATCCTTTTAACTTATCTTATTGCACTCATTCCAAGGACTTCTCGATGATATCCGAACAAGAGGATTTAGAGAAATAGGAATGGGGCAACAATCATTATCTTTTGTTTGCTATGCTTGTTGGACGTTCTTGTAATATAACCTTGGTGAATACTTGCTTTGTTAGGTATGTATGGAGGAGGTTTTGGGAAACTTGTTGACTATTGCATTGATAGGTTTACCTTTCTGTGTTTTTGTCCAAGGTATTTGAAACTTCTAAAAGTGCATCCTAGCAAGGTTTTCGTATGTCAGGTGTGAACAAGGATACTCCTATCTGCTTGTCAAGTCAAAGTCCATCACACTAGGTACCACGCCATCCTGGTCTTTTATACCTTGATGCATCGTACCACATGTGTTATCAAACATAAGGAAATTGGCCCTTTGAAATTCCTAATTCCTCGGAAATCATCATCATCATCATCATTTGCATTTTTATCATCTTGTGTCTAGTTGAAATGACTTCTTCTCTTTCATTCCTTCTTGCTGTTCTCACTAAAAAAAGTACTATGACAGTTGATCATCACCATCATCATCACCATCGTCATCGATCCTCATCCACAAATCATTAGCATATTGCATAAACATATCATATAGGAAACATATGCATTAGATCTCCATCATCATATAAACATGTTATTTTAAGCATTCTTCCTAGATAAGCGCATCCATTTCCATTACATTGCATAACATTGCATTTATCACATAAATCATTACATAACATTATTTTCATTTCATAACCATTTCACATTACCACCTACTACATAATCATACATAATAGGTACATAAGCATTATTAGATAATCCATTGCACACATTACGTTCATATTACATTACACATCATCATACCACTTTACATTAACATATCATTGCATCATATTAAATGCATCACAAACATTACATTATCATTTAATATGTTTAGGATAATAATATTTGTTATTCTAAGCATATTAAAAAACCATCTCATTTGCATTACATAAAACCATCTCATTTGCATCATATCATGACCATCGCATTACATCATCCATTTCATCTCATAAATAACATCATAAATAATTCATTACATAAATCATTACACATCATTATCAGCATAAATAGGAACATACAAAATTCATTACATACAAAGCGTACATCCATCCATAATCATTTCATATATAAGCAAGATTCTCATATCATTTCGCGCATACACCATAGATCATTTCCATATCATTTTGCATATTACATTCCATATCACATAGCACATCACCATTTGCATCAACATAAATAGATCATCATATAGACAACATCATTGCACATCACATAAATACATCTACATATCATAAGTCAACATAATATAGATACGTTAGTCATAATCATTACATAATGCATCCATAAAAATACCATAACATCATTGCACATCATATAGAAATAAAATCATCCACACATAAATAAATGGTACACATCACATCACATCAAAATCATCATCATATCATATATATCATCAATAATATAACTATCATAGTACAAGAATAATCAAATCAATGTACATGTATGTCAATTAGTACAAAAAAGCCCATCGGGCTATCAAAAATGAGCCCATAAGGCACAAAAGTGTCATCTCGATCAAGGTCAACCCCCCTATATGCTGCCCTCACCCTTGTCATCGTGACCCTCTGCTAGTCTGTGAATAGTCTGCTATGAGTACTCTAGGACCCGTGATGCTCTGGGTATTGCCTCGTGATAATACATTCGATAATAC
This sequence comes from Sequoia sempervirens, assembly GCA_007258455.2. Lineage (NCBI taxonomy): Eukaryota > Viridiplantae > Streptophyta > Pinopsida > Cupressales > Cupressaceae > Sequoia > Sequoia sempervirens. The sequence goes on from VDFB02000017.1 coordinate 558,646,841, forward strand.
TCAGCCTCTCTAACAGCCTCCCGGTAAGACCTAACAGACACTGTACCCTGAGAGGAGGAGGCTTCCATACTCTCTAACTGCTATCTCCTACCTAGCTCTGTGGCTGCCTGTAGCTCTGCAACCTCTCTCTATTGAATGGCCTAATCCCTCTCAGCCCTCATCTTCTCTATCTTAGCTCGAGCTCGATCCCTCTCCCCTGTCATAGTCTGCACCTAGACCTGTAACTACGCAGTCAAAGTATCTCAGCATCCATCTATCCTGCTGGTTGCACTAGTGGTTGTGCTCATGGAGGCTATACCAGAGGCTGATCCTCAACCCCAGCCCATGGTGGTGGACCTGCTGGCACCTACTGCTAGTCCTGCATCTATACGTCTACCTAATCTAGCTACACTGGGGGACCAACCAGCTGGTCCTGTCATTCATCACCCCTCTTTCCTTGTCCTCCCCCTCTACCTCTCACTCTCCATTGATCAGGGACTGCTCCTGGAATAGTCAATCATAGGGGAGGCTGAAACCAATCCTTGTATTCCTATGTCGTGCCTGGATCCATAAGCCCTTGATCATAAGCCCATGAACAAGCTACTAACTACTTGAAACTGTCAACGACCTTCAAGGCAGGAATATACCACCCCCATGAAACCTGTGTCATGGTGCAAGTGAAGATGGCCACATAGTCATCATCTGGCTGATCCTGGGGCTCACCAAACTGACACTGCATGTCCTCGGGCAGGTACCTCTCAATCATTGTGTGCTTCTGCCCTGCATGTATTGGTCCTGGTGGGCATAAAACAACTGATCTGCATTGCTGGCCCATTCGGGCTGACCAAGGTATAGTCACCATGTGAACATTTGCATCTCATCGAGGACCCTCCTCCAGTAAGGGATCTTGTGCTCACCTGTGTGTATGAAGGACACACCGCCTCTGTAGCGCCATATGAGGGGATCGTTTGGCACCATTGAAACTAGAACAATGTGTGGACGTAGAACAACAATGTGCTCCCACACCCAGATGTGAAGAAGTGTAATGCCTACTCTGAGCGCTCTGCCATCCATATAGACACACTAGTGCAGATCCCTATACAAAGAGGAAAGAAGAACAAGCCCCCATGCAAAATGAATTGGCCTATTGTGAACCATGCGCTCCTAGCAATGTGCCCAATCGGGACTGAAGTATTAGCCTCATCTGTCTTGGGCAACAAGACCCAAGATAACCGCTGCAAAAACCAAGCATAAAGGAGGTACTAGGGTCCTGTGTTGCTCCAGCTCAATCTGCCCCTCGCATATAATGACATCCTCTGTGGTAGGAATTATGCCCCTCCTCCATATCAAAAATGACCCACTGACCATGAATAGACAATTGTAGGATGTGCCAAATGTCCTCCAAGGTGACAGTGGCCTCACCAGTGGGAAGGTGGAACGAAGACATTTCGTTGTGTCATCTCTTGGCAAGCGTTGAAAGCATCCCTAGGTGAGTGCAGATGGGCGCTGCATAAGCGATATACCACAACCCCATATCTTGAAGTCGATCCTAATCTCTGTCATTGAGATCCTGCAAGTAACTGAACAAATCTCGCAACCTGTGTGCTCCGGAGTAGAGCTCCCTCCCCGCGTCCTACATCAAGGAAGGTCACCATGTTAATTTTTTTGAAAAATTCTTCATCTGGCATCCAAGAAATCACTCCAGTGTCAAAATCCCTGAAGGCATCACAATTTGATTCTCTTCGAACTCCGACGCTAGGGCACAAAAACCCAAAATACCACCATCGTGGTAACCTTTCCCTCCCAGTGGCACACTTTGAGCAAATAAAAGACTATCGCATTGCACTTTGCAAATCACACCATCGGCCATGAACTCAGCTTGGGAGTTTTCAAACTCCAAACTTCGCCGTCACAATGTAATATCATACCAAGCGATGTAGTTTGATTTCTAAGCGGCGCTATATAGCGCTGCTGCAAAATGACCAACTTTGAAAGCATTAATTAAGCACAAAAAATGAGAAATGAAGCTCAGGAAAGGGTCACTTACCGATGCCCTGATGCTGGGTGGCCGCTGGTATGTCCGAACTCGATTGGAAATGTGTAGAGGAGGCTATCATTGTGCCATATCATCAGGAGGTCAGAGCTCAAATCTCAAGGTTACTGATGGCTGTGTGTGAAAATGACTTGAAAGTGACCCCTCGGGCCCCTTTTAAGCTTGAAAATTAGAGTTTTTTCACCCTGATTGGCTATCCTGCTAGGGTTTTGGACCCTCAAACTTGTTTCTATCTAGTTGAGGCCTATTTTACATCATTTTATTGCATTAGACACATTTTTAGCCTCTTGAAGCCTTTTCAAACATGTCGGGCACCTTGTCCTCTTTTTTCAACGAGATCACCCAAAAATTGAAATTTTCGTCCAATCTCTTGAGGGGTCAATATATTGGCATGTTTTCTCTCACCAGGCAGCAGTGGGGCAAGATTTTAAATAACAAAAAAATTTCAACTTTGATCGAGATCATTTATTCTTTGAACCAACACAACAAGTGCATTGCTTCAAAGAGGGGCAAAATGTAGACACATAAATATACTGATTGACATTGTGCATCTGATCCTGACTACTAACATTATTTCATCCTGAATCATCCCTTGGTCTAACCATTTAATCAAATTTCCTTATTTGATTAAATTCATCAATTTCCCTTCCTTAATTAAATAAATCAGTTTATCTAATTAAGTCTCTCTCTTTTGTTAATTAAATCAATCAATCTAATCTAATTATCCCTATTTAATTAAATAATTAATTTTATTTGATTAAATCTCTAAAGTCTATCTATTTAAATTAAATAAATTAAAACCTTATTTAATTTAATCTAACATCATCTCTTTTAATTAAATAAATCAAAATCTTTATTTAATTAATCTCTTATCACATTCTTCTCATTATTTGATTTAAATAAATCCTAAAATCTAAGTCAAATAAGTCACATCACCTAATCTCCTATTAAATTAATTAACCCTTGATTAATTTAATTCTAATTCATGTCCCATCCTCTAGCTTTCCCACTTGCACATGAAAATAGATTTAATTGATTTATTAAATCCTCTATTTTCCTCAACAAGGCATCTTTTGGAATATTCCTCCAAGTTTGAATTCAAATTCCAAGTTGACATGTACATCCAACAAGGCATTTACTCCATCTTACATGTCCTTTGCCTTGAGCCAAGTGGCATTTATTGCATTTTCCATTCCCTCTTGCAAGTCATTTCAACAAATTTGAAATTCAAAAATATGCATTTATTGGCACAATCCTCAAAACTTGCACATCCTCCATCCACTCATGGATTGACAAGTGGCATCTTGCCATTGGATGAATGTTAGTCCCACATTGCTCAAATTTGGACATTCATCCATCTTGGCATTATATAAATAAAGAGCTCATATCCTCATTTTATCATCCACAGATTATGCAAAGTTACCATGCTCAAATATCTATCAAATTTCATCCATCATTCTTGAATCTTAGCTAGGTTATGCAGGTTTGTAGTTTGGAGCACTCTTCAACATCAACAAAGTGGATCAAATCTCTTCATCACATCAATATTGCATCATAGGAATTGGGAAAGAGCCAATTTTCACATCAAATTGGCACCAATTCCCCTATGGGATCAAGAGTTTGCTTGCTTAATTAGGATTCAATCTTTATTTTGTTATTTCATTGTGTTTTTTTATTGTTTTTTCCTAATTTGAGTTATGTTAATGGATTTCATGGGGAATCCTTGTTCTTGCTTGCAATTGATCATCTAATGTGTTTGTTCTTATTGTCTTGTAGGTATTTGGATTGGGGTTCACACAATATGTTTACAAGAAGGAAAGTTGTTGAAGAAGAGGTAAATTTATGTCTACTTTCTAAAGTTAAGCCTAAGACAATGATTGAGCCATGTAAGGATGAACATTGTATGAAAAATATGGAAGAAGAACTTATGCAAATTGAGAAAAATTAGACTTGGGAACTTGTCTAAATACCAACAAACAAAAAAATAATGGATCTAAGTGGGTGTTAAAAAAAAAGTGTATGAAAATGGAGAAGTGGTAAGAAATAGGGCAAGGATTATGTGTAAGGGCTATGCACAAGTTGAAGGAATAGAATTTGAGGAGAAATTTTCTCTGGTGGCTAGAATGGAAGCAATCAAGATGTTTTTTGATTTTACAACAAATAAGGATTTCAAATTTTATTAGATGGATGTGAAGTTTTCTTTATTGAATGGATAGTTGGAAGAGGAAGTATAGATGGAACAATCGAAAGGATTTTAGTTATTAGATAAACCTAATATGGTTTGTAAACTAAAGAATGCATTGCATGGATTGAAGCAAGCTCCTAGAGCTTGGTATGCAAGGTTGGATAATTATTTAATAAAAAAAGATTTAATAAAGGTACCACAGATAGTAACCTTTACTGTAAGGTTGAAGAAGATCAAATTTTGATTGTAGTTGTGTATGTTGATGACATAATTTTTGGAGGAAATGAAGCTATGTGTAAGAATTTTGTAGAAGAGATGCAAAAGGAGTTTGAGATGTCTATTTTTGGGGAGATGAATTTATTCCTTGGGCTACAAATCAATCAAACAAATAAAAGCATATTCATTTCATAGTCAAAGTATGTTAAAGAAATGTTGAAGAAGTTTGGAATGGAAGAATCCAAACCAGTATGCACCCCTATGGTTACTAGTTGCAAATTGAGCAAGAATGATGAATGCCCTAAGGTTGATTAGAGAAAGTATAGATTTATGATTGGTGGACTGCTATATCTAATTAATACTAGACAGGATATCATGCATATAGTTTTTCTTGTGGCTAGATTTCATGAAGATCCTAGAGAGTCACATGTTGCAATTGTGAAGAGGATATTCAAATACCTAAAGGGAACTCTAGATCATGTCTTATGGTATCCAAAAAATACTAATTTCACATTGAGTACTTACATAGATGCAAATTGGGTTGGTTTTATGGATGACAAAAATAGTACAAGTGGTGGTACATTATTTATTGGATGTAGATTGGTGTCATGACTAAGTAAGAAACAAGATTTAGTTTCTTTATCTACTACAGAGGTTGAGTACATTGCAGTAGCATCTTGTTGTACACAAGTGTTGTGGATGAGGAAAACAATAAAGGAAATTATAGTAGTGTATGATGATCTTATTTCTATCTTTTGTGGCAATAAAAGTGCAATAAACATTTTAAAGAGCCTAGTGATGAATTCAAGGACAAAAAATATTTCAATCAGGTATCACTTTCTAAGAGAGAAGGTTGTGGAGAATGAAGTGAAGCTTGAATATGTACCTACAAAGGATTAGATTGTTGACATATTCACTGAGGCTCTTCCTAAGGATAATTTTGAGTATCTCTGGGAGAAGTTGAGGGTTATTGCCTCTCCTTTGAACTAGATGCATAAAGAGATGCATCAGTCTAGTGGATCTCATGATGTATCCCTTATTCTAGATTGATGTTGGTGGCTACCTCTTAGGAGGAGTAGGAAGTGGTATTGTAGATTGTTGCAGATTGATGTGTGCTCCTAAGGGAGAGTACTCAGAGCAGAAAAGAAAAAGTTGATGCAGCGTAGTTGATTGTTATAGTCAAGGGGAGTAGTATTGTTGAGTAGATGAACTAGTTTTATATTGTTGCAAGTCAATTGTGTATAATTTCAAAGGGAGAGAATAATGCAAAACATTATGTCATTTTCCATTGATGTAAAAGGAGGAGAGATAATCATGTGAAAATGACTATCCAGTAGGAGGGAGAGTGTGTATGTTTTATTTGATGGTTTTTCATATCTTGTGTTTCCATCAATGAAAAAGGGGTAGAATGTTGCAAGTTTTGAGAATTTTGGAGAAGTTGGTGTTGTCATTGGTGTCAACTAGTTGATGGAAGAGGTGTTAATTGAATTTTTTGGGTGTGCATGTATAGTTGAGATATTGAGGAAGTGCTGTGAGTACATAGATATATCTTTATGATGAAGAGTATGTAGATGATGTGAGATGCTATGATAAGTTGAGATGATGTCTTTGGTGCTTGGTTTCTAGGTTGTTTTGAGAAAAATTGAAGAAAAGAAAAAATAGTGTGATGGTGTGTTTAGTGGTTCAAAAAGTGCCTTGGGATGTCCTACACATTTATTTTGTGCTGATTATATACTTGTGTATTTTAGATATGTTGTAAGTAGTGTTCAAAGATTCTATATCTAAAATTTGGGCTTTTGGATCAGTGTGCAGAGAGAGACATGTTCACTAGTGTGTGAATTGGATTTGTAGTCTTGCTTACAAAGGTTTCTGGGAGAAATGTTTTTTCTGTGTTTCTCTATAGTTGTGCTTTAGGTCTTGTGATTCTAAAGGTTTCTTGATGATGTTTCTAGTTTATCTCAGTCAAGAAAATTTGAGGTTTGGTGTTTTGGAAGATAAGTTTTCAAGTAACAGTGTATGGCAGAGTTTTTTGAGTGTACAAACCTTGTACATTCTTTAGGTGGAAGTTATTGTGAAGGATTTTGATGGATTTTAGAGTGTTGGAGGAATATTATAGATTATTTTCAAGCATGTATTGTGGTTCACAAGTTGTTTTTGATTTTGATGAAACGTGTACTTAATTCATTAATGGTTTTTGCATGGGTAGCGGTCGACTTGGTTTTTACACTACATGCAAAGGAAAAATACTATTTGTGGTAGCATGTGGTTAAGTGGTGTTCTTGATTTGGATCCCAATTAATTTTTTATGTGGTCCAAATTCACTTCTATCTTCCATGGAAGTTTTTTGGCACCGACCTAATTTGAATTTTCATGTTTGAGATGGATTGTTGACCTTGGAGAGGGTTTCAAGGTTGAGGACGATATAAGTATGAGTTGAATTGTTGAAGGAGGTCAAGATAGATGCAATATAGATGAATGTGAAAATTGTATGATGCAAGTGATGCAAAATTGAGCAGAGCAATGCAAACTTTCAAGTGTTGGATTACCAAATGTAGTGAGTAGAAGGTGTCTATAATCAGTCAAACAGAATGCAAAGATGTTGGAATTGTTGTGGTGGAATATTTTTTACATTGAGATCTTATTCTCTATGTAACATTTCTTCTCTATATTATTTTTATTTTGCTAGTGAGCCTTGGTTGTGAGCCTTTCTAGATAGTGTGTCCTATTCTAGCAATGATCCCTTGTAATTAGTTTTTCTATTACTTATATGATGAGCTATTCCTCACCGTGGTTTTTACCTTGGTTTTATCCACATAAATTTGGTGTTCTCTTGTGTTTGGTATTGATTTTTTTAAGTTTCTATTATCTATTTTTCATGTTAAAACTTCATAATAGATTAAGGGTTGAATGAATGCTTGTGGATCTGAATGTCAATGAGGGTTTTGGTGTTTTGATAAGATACAATTGATTCACCCCCCTCTTAGTTGTCTTTTTCACTCAACATCCATGACCTTTGATGTTTCTCTTTTTGGAATTGACCTTTGATCATACTTCTTAGCCCTTACCTTTGTTGTAGAATGGTGTAAGTTGTACCCCCATCTCCTGATTCTCAAAAAAATATTTCTCCCTTTCACATTTATTTGTTGGATCCATTTTGTTGATCCTTGAGACCCCAATTATTTTTGCAAAATTTGACTATCTTTTTCAGACTTCGATTCTTGCATTTCTATCTTCCCTCTTACTTGATTGCAATAATAAATAAGCTACTCGCCCAACCCCCAATGTCTGATGGCTTCTTCCAGCCATCGGGTGTTGCCCTTCCCTCCTATGCCTTGTCTCAATTTTGTAGTAAGGTGTATTTTGTTGGTCTGATCTTTGACAACCCGATGTTGATGAAGATATGATGAATGAAGAAGGTCTAAAGCTTGATGCTTAACAAATATTTTTTCTTTTTGGGCTTCTAAACCATTTAATATTTAACTAGTTACTATTTTGGGCTTGAAGGCTAGACATTTTGATGAAATAGCATGTTTTTTCACTTTGATGCCATTAATGCTACCACTTCTTTCTTAGCTACTTGATTTGATCTCAAAGAGGATATGGGGAGTCTTAAATTCTGTTTGTACCAACTCACATTAAGATAAGGTAGTTCCCATGTACCTCTTTATGAGTTGTTGACCTCCATCTAGTCAGAGATCCATCCTTTTCTATGATACGTTGCTGATTTGGTGGGGGTTTTCTCCACACTTTGTATGATCATTAAAGTGAATTCTTGGCATGGATGGCATGGGTTTTTATGGTGGGATTTTCTCTTAGATATGCACACCTAGAAGTTTGCACACGGTTTTCTAGGGTTCCAACTTGGGTTTCTTCTCATACATGTGCTCTCTTTCATTATCACATGTTGAAGGACAAAGGAAACTTGGGTGCATGATTTGAGGAACATTCCATCCCATTGGTTGTAAATGAGTTAATGAATTTGATTAGTTTGTTCTACATAATAGATTTTGATGAGGGTATGATCATATTTTGGAACCTAATTGGATATTTTGTTACCATGTGTAAACCCTAGTTGGGTTAGGGTTTGTGGCTCGTTAGTTTTAAGTTATTACTAAGACTATAAAGGAAAGTTTTGTTGTTTTAAAAGGGTTATGATTCTTAGTCTTTGAAAATCTTTGGATTGAGTTAGGTTGTATAGATAAGTCCTCTAAAACTCAAAGAAGGAATATTGTAAGTTTTTCTCTATAACAAAAAAAAATGAGTGGAATACTCATTGTGTTATCTAAAATTTGAACATCAATCTCTTATACTATCCATCATTGTAATCATTATCTTTTGGATCAATATAATCAAGGGTTATCTTTAGTTCTAGTGGAACCCTTAAAATTTTCATGTTCTACTGATCTTATGTCTTTACCTGGTTGGCTTCTTGGTTTTGGGTGGCCTAAGTTTGAAATGTTGTCACAAGGGTTTAGGGTTTTATTTTATGTATTTGGTTTTACTTAGCATATTTCCCTTTCATTTTAATCCTTGTTCTTTTGGTCTAATTCTCAGTTGACCTATTGTGGTCAATTTCTAGTCATTTAAAAACAACCTGAGTCTTTAGTATCCATGTATTGACCGGTCCCTTATGTCTAAGGTTACCGTATCAAAACCTTCTTGAAATATTTCCCACAATATTATTTTCCTTTAAATCATCTTTTGTCCTAGGTCTTTATTGTGGGTTGAGTCTTATGACTATTCACCTCATGGTCCTAGTCGGCCCCCCTTTTAAAACAACTTATGAGCACATGCAAATTGTTCCCATTTACGTCATGGCCTATCGCTGGGTGTATCACCTATCATGTATTACTTCATGACCACTAGCCTTGTATTGACAATGAACGATAACACTTTAGCCCTTTGTATTGTTGGCTCATTGCCCATCATGCATCATCTCATGTTGTCCATTTTCCTATTGGAAATGAGCAATGAAAGTTGTAGCTCTATTATTTCAAAGCGTTGTATCTTTAATCTGTTTGCTGCTAGGAGAGAAGCCCACCATAACCATTGATCCTACAACTAGGTGTACATGGCTAGATCTTGAACCATTGCTAGTGTGATTCAACTATTGAGAGGTGAATTAGTGATGAGTGATGGATAGTGCTAATACAATTTCTCATCATTGGGGTACAAGGCATCATTAGAAATCCCTTTCAAAGGATTTTTCTATTAGAAATGAGTGATGGAGGAAGAATAAAGTTAAGGGAGGATGACCTGATCTAATGACCAAGGTCTCATTGCATATGTTGTTGATATTGCTGATGACATACACAAGGGAAAGGAAGTATCAACGATGAGCGATGGAGAGTTAAGCCTTATGCTCATTTCTTCATCTCAAGGCATTGTGGTTACATTTTTTTCAACATGGAGAACACATTGGAGATGAGAGATGGTGGAGTTAAGGGATATTTGATGGAATATTCCTCTCATCATTGGTTTCTTTTTTATTAAAGATCCATTCAGGGAGGAAAAGGATGAAGTAGTGATGAATGATGTGTTAGACTGACGTAGGACAACTGAGAGGGGGGTGAATCAATTGTCAAAAAATTCCAAACTTAAAAACTTTAACACTTGTCAATTCCACAACCAAACTATTATGTTATTAAAGTATGAGCATGAAACAAAAATAACAAAAAGTAAATCAATACAATGAACACTATATTTTTTACATGGAAAAGCCAATGAGGGAAAAACCATGGTGAGGGTTAACTCACAATATAATAGATTATAAAACTAAATACAAAGGCTCACTTCCTAGAAGAGGAGCCACTATCCAAATACAAAGGCTCACTACCTATAGAAAGGACTCACTATCCAACAGGGAAGCTCATTGCCTAGAAATACAAAAGAGAACAAAGATCCACCACAAAAATTAACACACATCTACAACATTGAATAAAGGATTGCAGAAACCTTGAGCTCACTACCTTCAGGAATCCAAAACAATGAAGAACTACTACCTCAACACACTTTCACACACTTCTGCTGGTGCAACCATGGTAGGAAGGTCCTCAAAGAGAACAATCTAAACCATGCAACATGAGAAACACAACAAAAGAAACATAGAATATGGAGCAAAATGTAGATGAAAAATATTCTCATTAACAATTATCTTAGTTACATTCAGCCAACAACATTTAGGCTTACATATTCGACTCATAGGCTTGATATGACATGTTCAATATTACAATATTCCAATATTCTCCTATAGTGAGCTAAATTCGAATCAACCTTAGTCCACTTAATCAACTATTAACTCTACTACCTATTCTAATGATCAATTACAAGCTGTATAACATATCCACAATTCTAGAAACATCTGCGTCGGCCAAAGATCATCACATTGTCCAAGGGGAGAAAATGTAATGTACGCATGAATAGGTCAGCCTCAAATTTGAATTACTCTTCAATAGGTGCATAAGATGAAGTGTGGACCTATAATTAAGGTTGGGGACACTCCCATGAACAATTAAAATCCCACCATCAAGATCCACAAGTCATGGGGATGATCCACAAGTCATGGGGATGATCCACAATGATCGAACTGGCCAAAATTTGAAATTATTCTAGTGTCGGTTCAAGAAACTGTCAAGAATTCTAGAAATGATAACTTTCCAAAAAAAGATCCAATCAAGCCCAAATCTTGGTATAAGGAAAATGAACATGTAGATGATGTAATCCAAGATCCACAAGGTCTAGTAAATGTGATGAATTCGCCAACATGAACTAGGAAAAGAATAAAATTGATAGAAAAATATTTTTGGTTGATGCAAGATTGCTAAGAACAAGGGATGCTCCTGCATCAGACATTCAGGGTTAAGGAAAAGTGAGTCCCTCACTTTGCTGGGGCTAAAGGAAAACCAAGATGGTCTACCTCAGCTTGAGAAATTCAAGAAGAATCCTCAACTGGTCTACCTTTCCATTTCACAAGATATTCTTTGTACTGTCTTCCATGAGTCTTCGTCCCATCTCTGATATCCAAAATCTCTTCAATCTCATCTGGCTATTGTTTAGGAAATTTATTTTCCAAATTTTCTTTGTTGTATTCACTGAATGCTACTTCATGATACTAATATAGATATGCAATGTTGAATATAGGTGATATACCCATACCTCTTGGTAACTCCACTTCATATGCATTTCTTGAATCAAATCTCTTCAAGATCTTACAAGGTCTAAACTTCCTCATCTTCAGCTTATTGTATGTACCAATTGGAAATCTCTCCTTCTACAAATATACCATCACTTCATCTCCAACTTAAAATTCCTTTTCTCCTCTTTTCACCTATCTTCTCCTTAAAATTTTGATTCATTGTTTCCAACTATTGTTTTACTTGAGTATGCACTTCCTTCATGGGTTCTACAAATTCTTCTGCCTCTTTACTCCTCTTGTCTTCCATACTAATGTCTCTTTATTTTGATATACCTCTAGGATGAACTCCAGTAATAATCTTAAAAGGTGCCTTTCATGTACTCCTGTTTATTGAATTATTTTAAGCAAAATCTGCTTGTACAAGGACTAAATCCCAACTTATAGTCTTCTCTCCAACCAAACATCTCAAAAAATTTCCTAAAATCCTATTTACTACCTCTGCCTATCCATCATTCTATGGGTGAAAAGTTGAATTGAGCTTCAAATCTATCTTCAACTTCTTTCAAAGTTTCCTCCAAAAGTAACCAACAAAATTTACATCTCTTTCTAAAACAATACTTCTAGGTAACCCATGCAATTAGACCACCTCTTTGAAAAAAATTTTTGCTACATGTACTGCATCTGTTGTCTTCCTACAAGGTATGAAATGTGCCATCTTAGAAAATATATCTACCACCACAAATACAAAATAATTACCTCTCTTTGTCCTCAGAAAACCAAGTATGAAATCCATACTGATGTCCTCCCAAGGTCTCTCTGGAACTATCAAAGCTTTATACAATCCAACATTCTGACTACTCCCCTTTGCAACTTGACAAACATTGCAAATCTGCACAAATATCCTAACATCCTTATGAATCTATGGCCAAAAATAATTCTCACTCACCAATGCCACTATCTTATCAACTCCAAAGTGTCCTGACATTCCTCCACTATGCTTCTCCTTCACCAAGATATACCTCATTGAACTTCATGGTATACAGAACTAATTGCCTCTAAACAACATATCCTCTTGAATGAAATAATCCAACCACTGATTCCTATCCTCCAAAATAGGTTCTTTACAAGCTCTCCAAGGTTCTACAAAATCTGGGTCTTCTTCATACAAGGTTTTCAATTCCTCAAAGCCTAATACCTCCACTCTCATCTCTATCAGTAAATTCCTTCTCCTACTCAAAGCATCAACAACTCTATTTGACTTCCCACTCCTATGTTTCAAAAAAAAGTATAACTTTGCAAGAACTCTACCCATCTCATGTGTCTCTGATTCAACTTACCTTGACTGTTCAAATATTGCAATGCTTGATGATCCATATACAACACAAACTCCTTAGACAGCAGGTAATGTCTCCACTTCTTCAAGGATTGAACTATGGCATACAATTCTTGATCATAAACTGAATATCTTCTCCTAGAATCATTCAAATTCTCACTGAAATAAGCTATAGGTCTTCCCTCTTGACTTAGTACTACTCCAATTGCATTTCCACTTGCATCACAGTCTACTTGAAATACCTTATTGAAATCTAGTAAAGCCAACACAGGCTGCTTAGTCACCTTCTGCTTCAATAACTCAAAACTTTAGTTTTCTCCAAACATCCATCTAAAATCTTTCCTATCTCCTCTCATTGTTTATGTCATAGGACTACAAATAAAACTAAAATTTCTAATGAACTTCCTATAGAAACTAGCCAATCCATGAAATGATCTTACCTCTCCAATGCTATCTCGTGTAGGCCACTCAAAAATTGCTCTTACCTTCTCAGGTTCCATCTTCAATCCATCCATAGATATCACAAATCCTAGATAGAATAACTCCTCCTTCATGAAACTACACTTCTTAATGTTTATTAGCAACTGCTCTTCTTTCAACCTCTACAAAAAATTTCTGATATGCAATAAATGTTCTTCTCTACTCTTACTGAAAATCAAGATGTCATCCATGTAAACAATCACAAACTTACCCAAGAATTTCTTCAATGCCTCATTCATCAAGCTCATGAAAGTACTTGGCACATTTGCTAATCCAAAAGGCATAACCAACCACTCATACAAACCTTCATTTGTCTTGAAAGTTTTTTTCCACTCATCTCCTTTTCTAATTCTGATTTGATGATATCCACTATTCAAATGTATCTTCGTGAAGTACTAAGCTCAAGCCAAACAATCCAAAATGTCATCTATCTAGGGCAAAGGAAATCTATACTTCACTATGATCTTGTTTATAAATCTAGAGTCTGTACACATTCTCCATTCTCCATCCTTCTTAGGTGCAAGCACAATAGGTACTGCACATGGACTCAAGCTCTCTCTGGTTAAACCCTTCTTCAACAATTCTTTCACTTGTCTATTCAATTCCTCATTCTCTATCGGTGTCATTCAGTGTGCTAATTTGTTAGGAAAACTAGCTCCTAGAATCATATCCATACAATGACTAATACTTCCTATAGGTGGAAACCCATCAAGTACATTATCTAAAATGATCTCCTCATATTTTTTCAATATCTCTTTTATCTCTTCTGGGTGTTCTTCCACATGCTTCAAGTCTTCAGCCTTCTTAGGCACCAAGGCATAACATATATTCTCATGTCTTAATCCATCAAGGAATCTCCTTCCATCAACTAGAAAAACTCTAGTACTTGCACAAACCTCAACTGTAGGGACATCTTCTAAAGGAAATAGAATATGCTTCATTCCATTAGCAATAATAGTATATATATTCTTCTTTCCATCATGAATAGCCTATCTGTCATACTATCAAGGCCTTCCCAACAAAACATGGCAGATATCCATAGGCATGATATCACAAAAAACTTCATCATGATAATTTCCTATCTTCAATTTCACCAAACATTGTTCACTTACCAGTATCTTATGCTCATCCTGAATCTAGTTAATTTGATAGAGATTTAGGTGTACTTTCAACCTTTCCAACTTCAGTTTAGTTACCATCTCTTCAAAAACCAAGTTCTCAGAACTTCCACTGTCAACAATTACTTTGCAACATTTACCATTCACCTTGCATCTGGTCCGAAACAAATTATTCCTTTGCAATGGTTCTTTCTCCAACTCACTTTGACATAATACTCTCCTATTCACCAAAACTTCTCCATCTTCAGGTTTATTAGATGATCCAACATGATACTCCTTAACAAAGGTTGTTCTCCTATTGTTCTCTATCTTTTTTCTTGTCTCTCCCTGATTACATTCAAATGCTCTATGTCCTTCTCCACCACATTTATAATAGGTTCCCTTGAATATCCTTTTCTCTTGTCCTCTATCATCTCTTTTATAACCTTCATTTTGGTAACCACCATAACCTTCTCTTCTATAAGAGTTTTTGTCACCTCTCTGGTATGAGTTTTAATTCTTACTAATCTCCTTATTCTGATCTAGAAAAGATCCTCTTCCTCTGGTAAAAGTTCTTCCTCTTTGAAATATTCCACCTCTTCCTCTCTATCTTTGCTCATGTCTCTTCTTCAACTTCTCTTCTACTTTTAGGGCACACTGGTATGCCTCTTTCACAATCTGTAACTTGATCAAACTATTTTCATCCTATATGGATGACCTCAAACCATTAACATATCTGGCTACTTACTCAATCTCATCCTTCGAATGTCCAGATCTGATATTCAACTTATAGAATTCCTTAGTATACTCTGTCACACTAGATTCTTTCTACTTTAGGTTCAACAATTTCTTGAACAAACTAATTTGATAGTCTGCAAGCATAAAATTTGAGTTCAACTTATTCACCATCTGATCCCATGACTTTATCTTTTCTTTTCCTCTTCTCTGCCTATTTGTCTACAAATGTTCCCACCAAAGGGATGCATGTCCTCTCAACTTTGTACAAGAAAACTTCACATTCTTATCTTCAAAGGTACTTTCAAATTCAAAATACTTTTCCATCTCTATTATCCAATCTAACAATACATCTGAATCCAACTTACCATTATAATTTGGTGGATTGAAATGTGGTCTTGTATTCACTTTAGTTAGCACTCTTATGAACCTCTCTTCTCCCTAATCTAGGCTAGGTTGCTCATCTCTTCCTCTTTCTTCCTATACCTCTACTTCTTCATCACTCACATCATCAACTGGTTTACCCCTCCTATGGGCCATTTCAACTGCATCTAATTTGGAAGCAATTCCTCTTAACATCTCCATCATAGTAGGGTTTTCATTTCCACGTGCTCCATTTATACCATTTCTCCTTCCCTCCATATTCACACAATTCCTCTACAACTATAGGTTAGATGCCCAATCTGCCACCTCACAAAAAATATTCAACATGACTCCGCAAACTCTGACAATCTCGCAAGGAACAAATCTAGCTCTGATACCAATCTGGTGTAGCCATGGTAGGAGGGTCCTCAAAGAGAACAGTCTGAACCATGTAGCAGGAGAAACACAACAAAATCAATAGATAATATGGAGGAAAATACATATGAAAAATATTCTCATTAACAATTATCTCAGTTACATTCAGTCGACAACATCCAAGCTTACAGATTTGGTTCAGATGCATGATATAATATGTTCAATATTACAATATTCCAATATGCTCCTATAGCGAGCTGAATTTGGATACCTTAGTCCACTTAATCAACTACTAACTCTACTACCTATTATAATGATCAATTACAAGCTTTATAGCATATCTAAAATTTTGGAAACATCCATGTCGGCCAAAGATCATCACATTCTCCAAGGGGAGAAAATGTAACCTACGCATGAATAGGTCAGCCTAACATTTGAATTACTCTTCAATAGGTGTGTAAGACAAAGTGTGGACCTATAATGAAGGTCAGGGACACTCCCAGGAACAATTAAAATCCCACCATCGAGATCGACAAGTTATGGGGATGATCCACAACAATCGAACTAGCCAAAAGTTGAAATTATTCCAGTGTTAATTCAAGAAACTATCAAGAATTTCAAAAGCGATAACTTGTTAGAAAAAAATCCAATTGTTCCCAAATCTTGGAAGAAGGAAAATGAACATGTAGATGATGTAATCCAAGATCCATAAGGTCTGGTGAGCAAATGTGATGAATCCACCAACATGAATTGGGAAAAGAACAAAACTGAAAGAAAAATATTTTTGGTTGATGCAAGATTGCTAAGAACCAAGGATGCTCCTGCATCATCTGCTCTTATGATTTGTGGCTCACTTTGTCACTTTGCATCACACTGTCATACAATTCTTCACAATTCAACTTGCATTTATACCATCTTCAACCTTAGAACCTTTCTCCAAGGTTGGCCACAAAAACTATATTTCATAAATCCAAATTAGGTTAGAAACTCAACATTCTCACAGTGGAAAGGAATGAGAGTGGACCAAAAAAACTTAACCAAGACCAAAAATAAAATGTCTTGGATCAATCACACACTTTCATAATTAAATTTTATTCTTCGAATGAAGTGTAAACACCAGGTTGGCCAAACCTAATGAAAACAAAAATGAACATTGATGTACATAATTCCCAACAAGAAGATGACATGCAGGTGCCACAACATGTTTCATTATGCATGAGAATACATCTCAGATTCTTCCAGATACATCCATGACAAGTGAAATACTCTTCAAACACTGAACACCTTCCACCAGTCCATCTAGACTATGCAAACACACACAACAACACTGAAACATAACTTCTAGATCACCAAACCTCAAACTTCTTTTCCAAAACCTAGAGAACACCTTCGTAAGACATATCCCAAATCTGCAAGAAACAAAATGAAATAGTGGAGGATTTCAGAGCAAAAACATTTCTCCTAGTCCACAAAAGACCAATTCTTTTAGAACAGTTCACACACTGGCGAACATAAATTTTATGTACCATCACACCAAAAGCTAAAACTTAGGAGATGTCAACACTATACCATCATCATCAAACCTTTATATCCACACAATTATAGGATCAACATAGGAGAAACACAAAGCACATTCTACAACATTTTGACTTCTCTTTATTAATTTTCTCAAAAGCACTTGGAAACACACGAACTTAGTACATTTGCAACATCATAAAGATAGCTCCATGTACTCACAACATCTCAACAACATCTCAACCATACATGTACAATTTGCAACATATTGAACTGCGTTGACATCAATGACAACATTAATGATAGCACCACCAAACTAGCTCATACTTGCAACAATATCCCCCTTTATTATTGATGGAAACACATGATGTGAAAAACCATTAAAGACAACATCTTTCACAATATCCCAGGAGAACACCTTCTCTTCTTCTGCAACTATTTTTCACATGACTTTCTCTTCTGCTTTGATATCAATGGAAAAGAAAAAAAAACTTTGATCACTCCCCCTTAGGAGTATATCTATTAAATTCATACTGCAACAATGAAAACCTTTTCTACCTCCTCTGTAGAGTAGACACATTTATCAGTCTAGATGAATAAAGAATTTTTGAATCCACTAGACTGATGCACCTTCATGTGCACCTAGTTCAGAGGGAAAATGAACCCCAACCTCTCCCTAAGATGCTCAAAAGTATCCTTCAGAGGAGCCTTAGTAAATGTATCTACAATTTGTTCCTTAGTTGTCAGATACTCCACTCTGAATTCATTCTCCAACACCTTTTTTCTCAAGAAATGATATTTGATAGATGTGTGTTTTTTTCTTGAATGCATATCTGGATTCTTTAAAATATCTATAGCACTTGTGTTGTAACTATTGTCAATTAGATTTGCACCCTACTGAATGCAATATTCAACAATCTACTAAAACATGGAAACCTTCTTCAGATGTGGGTGATCTGAACAAAGAAGGAATCTCCAGAGTGAGCTGGTTCTCCGAATGATTAATTTTATTCTAAGATATTCTGAGGGAAAAGGGATAAAAGGGTGACTAATTAAAACTTAAATCTAACTGGTATTTCATTTTGAAGTTATGAAATTCAAACATTGACACTCACGACAGCTTTCCTATCACAATGAATGTCACAATCCCACTGGCACATACTTCCATTAGTATTTTGCATGAAGATTCTTAAATTAAATACAATAGGCAACCTGAAACTATGTAATTCTGAAACATAACTTACAACAACAAGACATAAAAGGATTCTGATTTGAACCACAAAGACATCAAATTGCTATTATAAAACTGAGACAAAAATAAGAAGGAGAATTTTGCTGCTTTATTAAAACTGAAAGAGTGAATAAGTCTAAACAGAGTACAAAAGGGTTCACAAGCTCAAAAATGTGTATGAGCAAAAACTGAAATCTGAACTGAGAAGGAGACAAAACTAAGTCCTTTTCAAAAATATATCTCTAAGAAACCCTAATTCGAGCTCACAAAGAAGCTCAAGGAAAAATGCTTCCAACTATCTCAAAAACTACATAAAAGTAGAAAAAAGCATACCACTTTTATGATCAAACTGTCAAGCCTCTAAAAATAAGCTGAATCTACTTTAAAAACTAGAAAACACCTTATCTCTCCAAGATGAGACCCAAATCCGATGAAGAGAAAAAGTCAACAATAATCTGCTAAAAATAGCAAGAAATCATAAAACAATTTATAAGAGATTACTTTACAAGGTTTCAGATTTATAATCTATCTATTTTTTCAATAAAAGATTGGAAAATCTTTTGTAAAAAAGAATTACATCTTAATTCATCAATACAATGCTTGATTTTTTCCTTAAAAAATCATAAGAATATCACTACATATCACTTTCTAATTGATTTCTCTAAAATCAATTAAAACTTAAACCCTAAGGAGATAATGATCAAAATCACCCCTAGGTCATAACATATTTCAACATTCATACTCATTGTTTTCTCACTAAATCACTAAAAATAGGGTATTCAAGTCTTCAATTTACTAAGGCACAAAATATAAGTCCTAAAGACTTAATATGTCGACCTAGCATGCAAATTTTGGCCTCCCTCAAATATTAGCTTCAGACTTTAACATTCATATTGTAAGAATAACCCTACTTCGAATTCCCATGTGCTATATTCAATTGTGAATATTCTAGACAATTATGTTAGCTCGAATTAGGGCATGAACAAAACAAGGTCAAACCCTAAAATGATTCATTTTGTAATTATCACTTTGGAAAAAATGGTCTCTGGTTGAAAGGAGCGCCGCCATGATTGAGTTGAATCTATAGCTTGCACATTTTGAGAACTTCATCTTCTTCTTCAGATAGTTGAGCTCATCAATGGGTAAGCTTGATCTATTTGTTATTGTATCTCTTACTCCATTCTTGAAGTCATAAGGGTTACTAAGGCCATGACCTGCTCATAGTTGTTTTTCTGACTTTCCTTTTACACTCTCTTGTGACTACTTCTTCTTGGTCGACCTAAATGGGCATGAACTCGAGCTCCATGAGAGAGATGGTTCATGGATTATTACTTTTTATGTGCACAAGGTGAGCCTCCTGTCATAGTTTTATGGCTTCACTTCTTGAGGAATTTTGGGTCTTGTGGCCGTGACTATGCTAGCCTCTAATGCATTTGTTTTCATTTTCCTGTGCTTATTTGAAAGAGCTCGAACCTTGAGCTTGGGATTTTCATGCTTTCCTCTGGCTGCATTGGTAAAAAAAATTCAAGTTTGGTGCTTATAATGAATATTCTGGCCGTGGCCAGCGTGCTCTCCCACAAATATGAATTGGTAATCTTTACTTTAAGCACATATTTCTTCTTCATTCTTCAAAAACCTAAAGAATCCCTCTTTTATTTATGAATCTCTGGCCATGCTCAGGCCACACCAGATGTATCTCAAGAAAAGCATTTTAAAAGCTTCTGGGCTCGACCCAAAAGACCATTTGTCTATTTCACATTTGTGAAACAAAAGAACCATATGGGTATTCATAATTTTTTAAGAAAATGTATCTATTATGTGATTTCTCTTACAGAGCTCGACCACCACTATTTTGCATTAATTCCTATTATTTACTTAACAAACCCTCTCATGGGTGTCACTGCAAGTTGAAACTTCATGGTTTTTATACAAACCCTGTCATGGGTATCACTGGAAATGGCACTGAATCCGTGTGTTTTGATATTCTAAAGCTCAACCCAAGAAAAGAACTCCTTTTTCCTTCAATTTGAACAAGACCCTTCATGGGTACTGATGTCAGCTGTATTCTTTTCTTTTAGAAACAAGACCCCACATGGGTGTATGGAAAACAAAATCTATATATTATTTTGGATTCAATGTATGCCCCAACCCATCATGGTGCCTTTCTTGATGTTTCTGTGACTTCCTTATTAGACCCTATCACGGGTATCACTGCAAGCTATGTTTTTCTATATTTAAAACTAAACCCCAAACATGGGTATTGTATATTCATTCTCCATTCAAGCTATGGGCTCAACCCATCATGACTAGTGATTTCCTTTGACATCTGTTGAAAAGAAACCCACATGGGTAAGCTAGAAATATATCCATTTTGTCTTTAATATTCATATGGAAATTAGCTCGACCCATTATTTCTTATTTCTACATTTTATTTGCAATCCCCACCATGTAATTCATTTGTGATATGGAAAGTCTTCTCACATCTACACTTTTCATAAATTGTGTAAAATTTGAGCTTCTTTTAGCATCATTTAGCATATAATTGTTTAGAAATCTAGAAAATCTGTGTCATTCCATCACACATGCATACCACAATATGACAAAAACTGACAGTTCGTTCAACCACCTTCTTACATTTGCACTTTCAGTACACCTTGTTAAGTTATTTCCACATTCCTATACTTGTCTCCTTGTGAATAGAAGTACATTTGAATGTCTTACTATTCCAATGTTGTTCTCTTTGCACACATAATTTTTTTGGATTCCTTTACTCTACCATAAGTAACTCTTACCTTCTGTCCTTGTACTTACACAAAAATCTTAACTGAAACATTGTAGTTCTGAGGATTGCATCTTACTTGATTATTTTAGTCAGTGATTAACACTTCAGAAACACCTTTTGTAACAATCATTTCTCACCTTGTAATTCTTAATGCAGTATTTGTATTATTAGTCAAACTGGAACTGATCGTTCATTTATTATTTGAGTGCATTGACTGTCTTTCATACTCTTGGGCTTCAACTTGGCACTCTTCATGCATTTTTATGCTCCACTTAACAAGCTGTTCCATAAATCTATTCTCCTCTATGATGAAAATTGAAACAAAAATCCTCATTAAGGCATAATGTATGCCTGTTCACTATCCTTGGCTATGAGAAAAAACATTGATGAAATGAAACCTTGCATGACATATGATCATGATGAAAAAATAACACAAAATGTGAACCATACAAAAATGTTTGATATAATGTACTCAGTTAAATTAATTGAGCAAGTTAAACTCACTGTTCACCTATAGCTTTTAGAAAGCATTAACCTAATTGTTATGAATGCATAGTTAGTTTAATAGCTTGGTAGATAACTATTCTTTACTCTTTCAGTTGTATATCACTTCTTTTGATGAATATATGATGATGTAATCTTTAAATCAGCCCATTTATAATGAATAGGGCAGCATGTTGAGCTCTACCCTTGTGGGAGCCCATTTTTCTCCACATGCTTGGTATTCAAATAATAATCAGCATCATGATTTTACCTATACCTGCACAAGGAAACAAACAATTTCAACATAAAAACAAGACATAATGATCATATGTTTCTCCTTCAGCTCATTTCTTATATACTTTTTTTATTGTTTCAGTGTATGCAAATTGATAGTAGGCTGTACTATTGTTGGTGATTCATTTAGGTATCTTCATAATTGGAGCCTCTGACATCTCCCTCTTTTCTCTTACAGGTTGATCGGAGCTCGAGTAGACAAAGGTGCACCACTTCAGTGTCAACCATTGATAATCAGGAAATGATGATTGTCATTACTTATATGATTTCATCTTTTTCATCTTCCATAGTGTAGTGTGTTACTAATGATGCACTGTGACAGTCCCGTCCATGGCTTGTGTGGACATTTGATTTGATTTTATGCTTTTCATTTGAAAAGAAAATGCATTTCAATGCAATGTTGTAATATCATTCTGATTCTTGCAATCAAATGAAGCTATGTAAATATGAATTATTCCATGAAATAAATGAAAGAATTCTAGAATGCTCTGTTATTTATATGCTCAATTTTGTACTTCATTTAATTCTAGAACATTTGAATAGCACTCTAAAATTCTGATTCTTCTTTTAAATGTGCCACTATCACTTAATGACATAATGAACATGATGCAAACAACACTCAAACATAATCTATAATTTCACCTTAAGATATAACAATGTTCAGCTAGCTCCACCAATCGAGTTGTGGCAAAAAATTGGTAATAGTAACATAAAATAGAAATAGGCTCATCACATATTACTCTAATGTCTTTCATAGTTTGTTTCATCCACAACACCTATGTGTAGCAGGACGCTGCATAGCAATACATTCTGCCTCTGTAGTGGATAAAGAAATCAAGACCTGTTTCTTACTCAACCAAGAAACCAATCTTCTAACAAGAAAGAAAGCACCTCCATTGGTACTCTTTCGGTTTTCCACTCAACTAGCCTAGTCTGTATCGATATAAGCACATGGGGTGCAATCAACACCCTTGGGATACCATAAGCCATAATCTTGTGTACCTTTAAGATATCTAAATATCCTCTTTATAGTTGTAACATGTGCCTCTTTAGGATTTGCTTGAAATCTGACAACTAGACATATTGCATGCATAATATCCAATCTAGTAGCAATAAGATACATCAGTCCACCAATCATAGATCTATATTTGCTCTGATAAGTCTTAGTAAATTCATCATCTTTTCTCAGTTTACATCCAATTACCATAGGAGTACTAACCGGTTTGGAATCATCCATCCCAAACTTCTTCAATAGCTCTTTTACATACTTAGATTGTGAAATGAATATCCCTTTATCTATTTGATTCACTTGTAGGCCAAGGAAGAAATTCAATTCACCAATCATGGAAATCTCAAATTCTTTTTGCATCTCTTCAACAAACTTTTTACACATGCCTTCATTTCCACTAAAAATGATATCATCAACATATATAACTACTATCAACATTTTGTTCCCTTGCACTTTGAAGTAGAGATTGTTGTTAGTGGAGCCTTTGCTGAATTCTTGCTTTGCCAGGTATCTATCCAATCTTGCATACCAATCTCTGGGAGTTTGCTTTAGTCCATACAATTCCTTCTTCAACTTGCAAATGATGTCAAGTTTGTCTAATAATTGAAACCCTTCAGGTTGTTCCATGTAAACTTCTTCCTCCAACTCGCCATTCAGAAATATTGACTTAACATCCATTTGATACACTTTGAAATCCTTGTGGGTAGAAAATGCCAAAAAAATCCTAATAGCTTCCATTCTAGCCATAGGGGAAAATGTTTCTTCAAAATCTATACCTTCAACTTGTGACTATCCCTTGCATACAAGTCTTTCCTTATTCCTATTATCAATCAGATATGCACCCTTGTCAGATTTGCATAAATTAGACTATCTGTTGAAATATTGAAACTTTTTTTAGATGTGGGTGATCTGTGCAAAAAGAGAATCTCTAGAGTGATCTGGTTCTTCGAAAGATGGATCCTATTTTAAGTATTTTATGAGAAAAGGGATAGAAGGATAGCTTAAAAAATGAAATTTAACACTAATTGATGATTAACTGTTATTTCTAAAAATTTAGATTTACCACTCACAACAATTCCTTTATTACAATAGCTCTCACAATCTCATTGGTACATGGTTTCATTAGTAATTTGCATGAAGATTCAAAGGCATTGAATACATCATACAACTAGAAAACATGAAATTCTGTGCAAAGACTCATAAAAAGAAAGACATATAAGGCTTCAAACTTGAAAACACAAAGACATCAAATTGTTATTACAAGGCCGAGACAAGAAATGAGAAGAACTTTGCTGCTTTATTGAAACTGAAAGAGTGTATCTGTTTGAACTGAGTACAATTGAGTTTACAAGCTCAAAAATGCTAAGATCAAGAAGTTGTAATACGAACTGAGAGCAAGAAGACAAACTAAGATTCTTCAAAAAAATAACCCTCTAGAAACCCTAATCCGAGCTCACAAAGAAAGCTCAAGGAAAAGGTTTCAAATTGTCTTAAAAGTCTGCATAAAAGTAGAAAAAATATACTATTTCCATGTTCATACTGAAAAGCTCCTAAAAACAGATTAAATCTGCTTTTAAAGCAAACAAAACACCTTATCTCTCCAACAGGAATATCAAATCCGACCAAGGAAGAAATAAAAGCAATTTGTTAAAAATAGCAAAGAGATAAACATAGCTTGCTTTATCTTTGCTTTACATGATATGCAGATTTCACAATCTTCACAATCTGACCTATTTTTGAAATTAAAGATTTTTAAATCTTTTGCAAAAAAAATTACCACCTTATTTCTCCAATACAACAATTGATTTTTCTTTAAAAAATCATAAAAATATACAAAGCACAACTCTACTCATCAATAGCCTGATTGATTTTCTCTAAAATCAATTGAAAATAAAATAAACCCTAAATATGAAAGCTCATCTCCAAGGCAAAATTGATTACATCATCCCTATTTTAATTGATCTTCTCCAAAATCAATTAAAAAATAAAAACTCTAAGTCAAATTTAAGATTTCATTATAGTTTCTATTGTAATATTATTGACTTAGGTGTTGATTATCTTCAAAACCAAACATAAGGAAACGACCACCACTAAGTGTATTTGATTTAGACATTGATAATTTTTAAAAAACTAAGGGAAAATCCCTAAGTCAACCTAGGGTAAAGCAAACCCTAATGAAAAAAATGTGAAGAAAGCCCTATCTTTTCGCATCATTTTGCAAAGTGAACTTTTGGAGAAAATGGCTCTGCCTGGCGCCATCTCCATGCTAGGGTTTCAAGCTTCTTGTAGGAAATATGAGCTCCTTCATAGCTACTCTTGGCGAATTCAAATAGTTCCTTGATGTTAATTTGACTCTCAAGCTCTTTCGAGCTTCTTTGTTGTATTTTTGTTTATTTTGAGTCATAGTTTTGGCCTCGAGGCTACGACTGCTTATGTAATCTTTGATGCATTTTGGCTCTGTTGTTTCCTTCTCTTGCATCTACATTTTTTTTATCTTCATTGTGGGAAGTTACTACTGCATATAGAAGATTTTGAGAGTTGGTCGTGGGTTGCTTAGTCTCCTCCAGTGTGTGTGGTAAGCCTTGCTTCCTCCTTTGGAAACTCCTTTCATGAAATTGAAGCTTAAAAGCTTCATATACTCTAGCAAGATGTCATTTTTATTTATAAATTCAAAGGCCATCTATAGGTCGTGCCATGAATGAGCTCAAATATGAATTCTCTAGAGATTTCCATGCATTTTAATTGTCATTTTGCTTCAGGTAACCTCAAATCTGATGGAATTTATATGAGATTTCCTCTCATTGCCAAATGATATACCATTTAAGAGCTAAAAGCTCTTCTCCAAGCCACGCCATGTATACTTGACTATGAGCTTTTAAAGCACCTTGGGTTTGACCCATGATGATTTACTTCTTCTTCTTTCAAATTTTGAACATAGTAAAAATGAAGAAATATGTATTTTAAACGAACCCCAATATGGGTATTCTGAGAATTGAAAGAAACTATGTATCTCCGTTCTAGAGCTTGACCCATGTCTTTTCATTATTTTCTTTTGCATTTTCTTATAAAACCCTAATATGGGTAACTCAAAAAAATGAAAAAAAATCTTATCCTTAAATTCCAAACCCCAACGTGGGTGTTTCAGAAAAGAACAAGGAACTGTATATTTGATTGTTCATGAAAAACTGGGCTCGACCCATTATTTATTTCTGCCTTTCCTATATCTACTTGAACTCCATCATATGGGTACTTGGTACTTTATGAGAATATGTATTTACCTGGTCTGTAGCTTCGACTCATGACAATATTCTACCTTCCTTTGAAGCTTTTGTCAAAATACCTTTATGAACAAATAATATATTGCATTTTCATTATGTCCTTTTGCTGAAAACTCCATGCGGGTAAGTTGAAAATGAAAGGGAATTCACCTATTTCTATACTAATGCAAAAAAAATCATGGGTACTCAGTATTATGGAAGAAGACTGCATTTGACTTGAAATTCCTTTCATGGCATTCTGTTAAATTTAGAAACTCCTCAATTTTCAACATATGGGAATTTGGAAATTTAGAGAAATCAGTGCTATTCCTTAACACGAGTGCACCATAATATGATAAAACTAAATGTTTGCTAGAAGCCTTCTTATATCTACACTCTGATTACATTTTGTAGAGTCATTTCCATATATCTGTATTTGTTTGAAAGTCTTTCTTGTTTTCTTGTTTGCACTTGTGGATGCCATTATCATGCTATTTCACACCCTCTTTACACACATAAATCTCACTTGATTCAATCTGTAGATGAGTTGTTTTCTTTATTCTTCTCATGCACTCATAACTACATTCTTCGCGGATGCATTCCAATCCTTTATTCATACTTTTACTTGTTGTACCACTATTTGAAATACATGATAAATGAGGATAGAAAACTTTAAAAATAGTGCACTCTTTGACTATTTCATTCCACTGTTAGCCAAAAAGATTGTATCAAATATACTTGATCACTGAATTTTGTACTTACAAGCAAGTTGATTGCTTCACCTCTTAATAGATGACTAAACTATTCCTGCATTGATTAGATGTTGTCACTGTTTCTTATCTGGCACTCTTCATGTATTTTTATGCTCCATTTAATAAAAATGTTCCGTGCACTTGCTTTCTTCTGAGATGAAAATCTGAAACAATTCTCTTCGTTGAGGCATTATGTATTCCTATTCACTATCACTATCGTGAGCATGATCATTGTTGATCTTTGCATGATATGAATATGATGAACAAAACTACTATGGCAGCAATGTTGAGATTTTGCAATTAATTAAATCAATTGAGCTTAATTAAATTAACTGTCCACCTGTAGCCTTTAGAAAGCACCCTCTATTTGTTATGAATGGACTATTGGTTTGATGGCTTGACAAATGAACTCTCTTTTACTCTTTTAGTTGCATTTCCTTTCTTGATGAATACGATGATTGTAATTTCTATCTCGGCCCACTTGTAATGAATAAGGGGCAACATGCCAAGCTCTACCCTTGTGGGAGCCTATTTTTCTCCACATGATTGGTCTTCAAATGATAATCAACTTCATGATTTTCCCTATACTTGCACAAAGAAACAAATGATGTTAGCATAAAACAATATATGATCATGTTGATATATCTCTTTCAGCTCATGTTTTTTCACTTTTCTTGATTGTTTCAATGCATGATTAGTAGCATACTACATTATCGTTGATGATTCATATAGGTATATTCATATTCAGAGCCTCTGACATCCTTCTCTTCCTTCCCACAGGTCAACAGAGCTCGAAGAAGACAAATGGTGCACCACTTCTACGTCGACCATCGATCAACATGCAATGATGATTATGTTTATGCTTATTTAATTCCCTTTTATGCATCTTCCATAGTATAGTGTGTTGTTTATGATGCACTGTGACAGTCACATCCACAACTTTTGTATTTCATTCTTTCTGCTTTTCATTTTGAAAAGAAGAAAAATGCATCCAATGAAAATTTGTACTATCATTTGAATTCTCACAATCAAATGAAATTCTTTAAACATGAATTATTTCATGAAATAAATGAAATTATTTGAAATGCTTTGTTGTTTATTTGCTCAATCTTGTCTTTCATTTGATTGTAAAATATTGAATAGCAACTTCTGAAATTTTGATTCCTCTCTTCAATGCATAATTGTCACTTTATAAATAATGATTAAGATACAATCAACACTTAACATATGGAGAAATAACTGTATTTTCCACTTTTAAATATAACAATATTAAATCCAGCTCCACCAATTGAGCTATTGCAAAAAATTGGTAACATTTTGGTGATTTCTGCTAAATTCTTTCCTTCTAAGCATAGATTAGCTTCCTCAAAACACTCACTTGGATGTAGATTCGAATGTATCCCTTCATGAAACTTAGAAATTCAAACAACACTCCAAAAAACAACAAAAAGGAAAACAAAAAAGAACTGAAAGCAAACTAACAGGTCCTAATGGCCAACAAAACATGTGCAACATTGCTTCTAGAAAGAAAAACTACTGAAAGTAAATGTGCATAACACACTTATTTGCAATACTATTATATTTATCTACAAGATAGAACTTATCTCAGAGGCAATGCTTGAGGTGGATCCCATTAACTAGGAGAGACAACACCTCTCCAGTCAACTTAGAAAGTTGGAACACATTGTGTTCCTTGCACTCCGTCCCAAATTGCTTTGAACTTGGAATGTCGTCTAGGTTTTCTTTTAAACTCATTCCATTTGAAAACCATATCTCCAACAATGAAATCATGTGGTCTTGCCCTCTTATCAAAAGAATTCTTCATCTGAGATTGATGTATTTCAAGTTGCTTTAGAGCTTCCTTTCTGGTTTCTTCAAGCTATACTAGCTGTGCAAATCTCACCTCAAGAGGCTATTCATTCAACAATTCCAGTTCTTTAACATAACTTAAAGTTGGAAACTCAATGGAAATAGGTCACTTAGCTTCTTTACCATAAGTTAGGACAAAAGGAGAACAACCAGTGGCCCTTTTAGGAGTTATTCTTTCAATGCAAAGGGCTAATTTCATCTTTTCATGGCATGTCCTTTGATTATTCGAATTAGATTCTTATTTATAGATTCCGCCTGACCATTTCCCTGTGGATAATAATTCGAAGATGTGTTCAAATAAATATTATTTATAACTAACCAATTAGAAATCCTTAAACCAATAAAATCCAAACCATTGTCAAAAATGATTGAGTCTGGAACACCCAATCTTGATATGAGGAAGTTAAGCACCGAAGTCTCATTTGCTTCCTTTAAAGCAACTACCTCGGTCCACTTTGTAAAATAATCCATGGTAGTAACTATCCACTTATGACCCATGCTTGAAGGTAGATTGATAAGACCAATAAAATCCAAACCCCACTTAGCAAAGGGCTATTCCACCTGAATCGAATGTAGGGGCAGTGTTACAAGCCTCTGTTTTCCAGAAAATAAAGCACATTTCTCACATTTTTTGACCCAATCAAAGCATCTTCGAACAAATCTACCCAATAATAACCAGCTTGCATAAATTTTAGGGTTGTTGTTCTTGTGACAAAGTGACCTCCTAAAGGTCCATCATGAAACTCTACTAACAACTTGTCAACTTGATCAGGTTGAATACAATGCAATAAAATACCTTGGAAATCTCTCCTATAAAGAATTCCATCAATAATTGCATAAGGAATGGCTTGTAATCTGTAATACCTTCTTTTTTCTCTGTCTAAGCCCTCGAGGCACTCACCAGTTTGCAAATAATGCATCATTTGTTGTAACCAAGTAGTAGGCAATGTTGGAACAACACCTGCAACATCATTATTTAGCACTGTATCCATATTTTCAGCTTCTTTTAAGTTGTCTTCATTTCCCACAATCTGTTCACACAAACCTTTTCCTCTAACGAGCTTGGTTACCTTTATATTAATGTCAAATTCCATTACTTTGGTTATCCAACTGGTACGTTTATCATTTATATCTTTGTTAAGTAGGAAATCCTTGATAGTCAAATGGGAAACCAACAAATAGATCTTACTGTCGAACAACATATGCCTAATTTTTTTTAAACTTCTCACAACAGCAAAAACATGCTTCTCGACAAAAGAATATTTTACCTTGTAATCATGCAATACTTGGCTGAAAAATGCTACAAGCTGCTCCAAGCCTTCATCGTTTTGCTAGCATAACATAGTTGAAATTGCATCTACTTCTCTAAAAGCATAGAGAATGAAGTCTTTGTCAAAGTTTGGATTAATTTGAGTAGGAGCAGCTACAAGAGCTTCCTTAATCTGCTCAAAGCTTCTCTTACCTTCCTTGGTCCAACTGAATGGCATATTCTTTTTAAGGATAAAAGTGAGAGGTTGCAGCAAAGCTGCAATATTCGATATGAACTTCCTTACAAAATTTATTCTTCCAAGAAATTTTTGCAAGCCTTTCTTGTGAGATGGTAATGGAAATTCAAGAATTTTAGAGACTCTCTCAGGATATATAGAGATACCTTGATTTGAAACAATATGTCTCAACAGCTTGCCTTCGTGCATTGAAAATATAAACTTCTTCGGATTAATAGACACTCTGACCTCTCTGCATGTCTAAAAAATCTGCTCCAAATGATCAAGGTGTTCATTAGCATTTCTAGAAAAAATAGTAATATCATCTAAGTATACTATAATGAACTTGTTCATAAGGTCATGAAAGGCCATATTCATCGCTCGCTGAAAAGTTGGTCCAACATTGGATAAGCCGAAAGGCATCTTCTTGTAGGCCATTGTGCCCCACTTGGTGGTAAATGTTGTCTTGAATTGATCTTCTTGCTTAACCAGAATTTGGTTTTAACTTGAGTAACCATCTAGTAAAGAAAATCCGTCAGAGCTAGAAACTTCTTGCAAAATTTGCTCCATGGAAGGGAGCAAATAGTGATCCTTCAATGATGCTTTATTTAAATCTCAGAAATCAACACATAATCTGATTTCCCCACTTTTCTTTCTAACTGGCACTAAATTTGACACCCAAGAGGTGTGTTTGATAGGAAAAATAATACCACTCTCAACTAATTTATTCAATTCAACCTTCATAAGGTTTTCTAATTTGGGGTTAAGCAGTCTTTGTTTTTTCCTTATTGGTTTTGCGCCAGGTTCTAATTCAATAGTATGCTAGGCTAGTTCTAGGTTAAAACCCCTCAAATCCTTGTACTCCCAAGCAAAAACATCACTAAATTTTTGACATAACAGAATAAATGCTTGTTGTTCCTCTTTACTACATACCTTTCCCAGCTTGAGAAGCTTGCCTTTGAAGATTTCAATGGGTTGCATAATGTTCTTCCTTAACAGTTAGGCTGCACTTGTCTTTACACACTTGGTCATCTGAATTGAACATAGATTCCAAGGACACCAATCCTTTTGGAAGCTTGTTGGGTTTCAACTGCACAATCTGGGTGTCATACTGCTGCTGTCATGTTTGCTGGTTTCCATCTGCAAACTCAGCTTCAACAATCAAGAAATTTACAATTTGTTCATTGTTGTCGAAAACCTGCCAGCTCACATTATTGTTAGGTACAGAAGGTTTGACCATTATTTTTACATATTGACATGCCTCTACTTTATGAATCTCCTTGCGAATATCAAACTGGGCTCCTATGGAAACGAGCCTATCATCATGTTTATTTTCGTTTCTAGGAATCAAAATAATATTAAAAGCATCAAAATCTTCCATTAAATCCCATACACGATGCTTATATTTCTTAAGAAAAAAATTCCTGGCAGCATTTAAGTTTCTAATCTGATTTACAATTAGTTCTAAATCACCATAAACTTGCAAGCATTTAATACCTCTTTTTTGGGCCCATTCGAGGCCATGCACCAATGCTTCATACTCAACTGTATTATTCGAACAACTAAAAGCAAAAATGTAGGCTGAAAAGTATTTATCTCCTTTGGGTGATATCAACATAGCCCCACCTCCAACACCAATACTGCTTCTTGAACCATCAAAATAAAGCTTCCAGAGCTCGTTTTTGTTTCTACAGACTGTTCCTCCTGTTTAAAAAGATTAGGCATATCAAAATTAGGTTCTCTAATCATATAGACTCCTAATCCTATATCATCTATGTGTTGAAAAGGATCAAGCTCATGATCTTTGACTGCCCATTCATCTAGATTGATATTATCTATATGGGTTCTACAGTCTGATGTCATGGTTTGCTCCTCCAGTGCAGAGGTGGCGTAGAGGTTAGTGTTTATAGGATTTGGTGAATATGGTTTGATATGGTCACTTTTGTACCATACCTTGTTCTAAAAAACAAATGAGACCAATCTAAAGATAGAAACCCACCCAACTTGGCTGTGAAATTCCTTGAGAGACAAATGGAAAAGTGTGGTGGCAAGTCAATGACATGTATATCCCGTTGAATGGAAAAACTTGGGGATGTGTGCAAAGTAAGAGCTAAATATTTAATAATACCAATAATTTTAATAGCAGATCCATCTAATTGCACTATGCCTTTTTGGGGATCAGGCTCATAAGCAAGACCTAACTTATCGGCTAAACTCTTAGGCATGACTGAACTACTAGCACCAGAATCAACCATACAATTATGAACAATCTTATTTCCAGTAATTAGACTTAGGTAGAATGGGGGAGGCTTTACCTCTTTAGTTTTCTACTCATTTTTATCCTCTAAATTGTTGGCAAGTATGACTTTCGCAACTCTTTGATTAGCGTTGTTAGAAATAGACAACTCAACTAAAGCTTCCTGCAGTAACCCTTTCTACCCTAGGAGGTGCAAAGCATTTAATACTGACATACTGACAGTAGCTTTCTTGAGATGCTC
Organism: Sequoia sempervirens; assembly: GCA_007258455.2. Classification (NCBI taxonomy): domain Eukaryota; kingdom Viridiplantae; phylum Streptophyta; class Pinopsida; order Cupressales; family Cupressaceae; genus Sequoia; species Sequoia sempervirens. The sequence goes on from VDFB02000017.1 coordinate 558,679,966, forward strand.
AACAATATTAAATGCTAAAGAATTTACCTTTTGTTGGTTTTTAATGACAGCCGCATCATTTTGTCTCTGCAAAGGCTACAAATGCATCTTTGACTACTCCTTGCTAGATATCTCTTGGCCTCTTTGCAAAATCTACATTTTAGGTTGTGCTGTAGCATTAACATTTGATGAAATGGGTTGCTTACTATTTGTGGGCTGCTACTGTGAATTTCTAGCTTGCTGTCTCAGATCCATAGCTCTCTTTTTTGACCTAGTATTAGCCAAAACAAGAGAATTTTTCTGATCTTGAACATTCACACCATAGAATTCAGAGCTCTGCCAGTTTGGCAAGGCAAATTCCATGCTATCTTGTTGTTCTTGATTCTGATCTACAATATTTTCTGAACTAACATAGCTGTTTTGGACCATTAAAGCCTAATTTCTCATCCCATTAGCGCACGTTGATTGGTTATGGGGTTGATTGCATGGATAACACCAATCGTAATCCTGGGCAATGTTATTTTGGGGCACAAGTTCATTTGATGAACTGGCTACATTTGAATTGTATGGCTAGAATGGGCTAGGGTTAAAATTCCTTCTTTGGGCTTGGTAATCATTCTGAAAAGTAGGCCTATTTGGCTGGTTTTGTTGATAAGTGGCTTGATAAGGCTTATGTTCATGACCTACTTGCTTCTTTATGCTCACAAGATCATTCTCGAAGGTCTTGAGTATACTTTTAATCTCTTGAAATTATTGGTTTGGGGTTGGAGCAACAACTTCTTGGGCTACGTTATGATAGCCTATTGCTAGAATAGGCAGGACAACAACTAAGGGGGGTAGAGCAATAGGGGTAGGTGGCTGTATTTCTAAAAACAAAGGCATAGGAGGTCTAGGAATTATGTCTCCAGTTTGGATGAGATAGTTCTCACCTCTAATGGCTATGTCATAAGCGTTAGGAAGTGTAATCCCACCCATAGATTGGGTCATAACCACAATCTTACTATTTAAAGCTTTTAAGTAAAATAGAAAAGCATGTGCTAGTAAAGGTTTTATCGTTGTAGGAATCCTATCCCAGGTTATCTAAAATCGATAGTTGAAATCAACCAAGTGCTCGTGTGGCACCTTCTGAATGGTGCTCAATTGCTCTAACAAAGACAAATTATAAGATTTATTAGCAAAATGTTGATATAAACCATTACCTAACACATCCCATGTCACAATTGAGTTGGTTGTGAGACCTCTAAACCATTGTAATGCCTTCCCCTTGAGCGACGCAACCAACAACCTTAATGTGATATTCTCCTGCATGATATTGTGAACCAAGCATAAGGTGGCTACGTCACGGATGTGCTCAACCGGTGTAGTGAGGTCCTCCCTGGTGAAGTATGGTAGAATTCTAAGGGCTACAAATAAGATGTCATCATGTTGAACAATGTTTAATGGACTGCCTCCATTGAAAGGCATGAACGGGTGCTGCCTTGGTGTTGCCATTGGTGGTGCTTGTGATATCAGAACAGGTACTCCTGGTGATAAAACCAATAAACTGAAAATAGGAGGTGTTGAATTTGATCTTGTAGGTGTCTTAAATAACCTCCTTGCTATTCTGCCTCCTCTTTGTGGTGGCAAACCCTCTCGATATTCGAAAGGTGCAGGATTTGATCTTGTCTACAGTTTTCTCATGCGCAGGCTGCACTAGCATGCAAAAGCAGGATCAAAGTTGCTAGGTATATTGAAATGAGCCTCCAAAAGACTAGAAAATATACTACATACACCAAACAACAAATTAAAAACACTAAAATTTCTCTAAAATGGATTTCAGAGTCCCACCAAGTGTGCCAAAAAATGTTATCAATCAGATATGCACCCTTGTCATATTTTCAAAAATCAGACTATCTGTTGAAACATTGAAACTCTTTTTAGATGTGGGTGATCTGTGCAAAAAGAGAATCTCCAGAGTGAGCTGGTTCTCTGAAAGATGGGTCCTCTTTTAAGTATTTTTTGAGAAAAGGGATAGAAGGATAGCTTTAAAAATGAAATTTAACACTAACTGATGATTAACTATTATTTCTGAAAATTCAGATTTACCGCTCACAACAATTCCTCTATTACAATAGCTCTCACAATCTCATTGGTACATGGTTTCATCAGTAATTTGCATGAAGATTCAAAGGAATTGAATACATCATACAACCTAAAAACATGAAATTTTGTGCAAAGACTTAAAAAAAGCAAGACATTTAAGGCTTCAAACTTGAAAACACAAAGACATCAAATTGTTATTACAAGGCCGAGACAAGAAATGAGAAGAAATATACTGCTTTATTGAAACTAAAAGAGTGTATCTATCTAAACTGAGTACAACTAAGTTTACAAGCTCAAAAATGCTAAGAGAAAGAAACTGTAATCTGAACTGAGAGTAAGAAGAAAAACTAAGTTTCTTCAAAAAAATAACCCTCTAGAAACCCTAATTCGAGCTCACAAGAAAGCTCAAGGAAAAGGCTTCAAACTGTCTCAAAAGTCTACATAAAAGCAGAAAAAACATAATGTTTCCATGTTCATACTGAAAAGCTCCTAAAAATAGACTAAATCTGCTTTTAAAGCAAACAAAACACCTTATCTCTCTAGCAGGAATATCAAATCCAACCAAGGAAGAAATAAAAGCAATCTGCTAAAAATAGCAAAGAGATAAAAATAGTTTGCTTTATCTTTGCTTTACATGATATGCATATTTCACAATATTCACAATCTAACCTATTTTTGCAATTAAATCTTTTTAAATCTTTTACAAAAAAATTACCACCTTATTTCTCCTATACAACAATTTGTTTTTCTTTAAAAAATCATAAAAATATACAAAGCACAACTCTACTCATCAATATCCTAATTTATTTTCTCTAAAATCAATTGAAAATAAAATAAACCCTAAATATGAAAGCTCATCTCCAAGGCAAAACTGATTACATCATCCCTATTTTAATTGATCTTCTCCAAAATCAATTAAAAAATAAAAAATCTAAGTCAAAATTAAGATTTCATTATAGTTTCTATTGTGATATTATTGACTTAGGTGTTGATTATCTTCAAAACCGAACACAAGGAAACGACCACCGCTAAGTGTATTTGATTTAGACATTGATAATTTTTTAAAAAATAAGGGAAAATCCCTAAGTCGGCCTAAGGTAAAAGCAAACCCTAATGAACAAAATGTGAATAAAGCCCTATCTTTTTGCATCATTTTGCAAAGTGAACTTTTGGAGAAAATGGCTCTGCCTGGTGCCACCTCCATGCTAGGGTTTCGAGCTTCCTGTAGGAAATCTGAGCTCCTTCATTGCTACTCTTGGAAAATTCTCACAGTTCCCTAATGGTAATTTGACTCTCAAGCTCTTTCGAGCTTCTTTGCTGTATTTTGGTTTCTTCTGAGTCATAATTTTGGCCTTGAGACTGCGGCTGCTTATGTAATCTCTGATGCATTTTGGCTTTGTTGTTTCCTTCTCTTGCATCTGTGTATTTTTTATCTTCATTGTGGGAAGTTACTACTGCATATAGAAGTTTTTGAGAGCTGGTCATGGCTTGCTTAGTCTCCTCCAGTGCATGTGGTATGCCTTGCTTCCTCCTTTGGAAACTCCTTTCATGAAATAGAAGCTTAAAAGCTAAATATAATCCAACAAGATGTCATTTTTATTTATAAATTCAAAGGCCATCTATAGGCCACACCATGAATGAGCTCAAATATGAATTATGTAGAGATTTCCATGCATTTTGATTGTCATTTTGCTTCAGGTAACCTCAAATATGATGGAATTTACATGAGATTTCCTCTCACTGCGAAATGATAAACCATTTAAGAGCTAAAAGCTCTTATCCAAGCCACTCCATGTATACCTGACTATGAGCTTTTAAAGCACCTTGGGTTCGACCCATGATGATTTACTCCTTTCAAAATTTGAACAAACCCTTATATGGGTATCATGTAAAAATGAAGAAATCTATATTTAAAACGAACCCCAATATGGGTATTCTGAGAATTGAAATAAACTATGTCTCTCCATTCTGGAGCTCGACCCATGTCTTTTCATTATTTTCTTTTGCATTTTCTTATAAAACCCTGATATGGGTAACTCAGAAAATTAAAAAAAAATCTTATCCTTAAATTCCAAACCCCAACGTGGGTGTTTCAGAAAAAAAAAAAAGGAACTGTATATTTGATTGTTCATGAAAAACTGGGCTCGACCTATTATTTATTTCTACCTTTCCTGTATCTACTTGAACTCCATCATATGGGTATTTGGTACTTTCTAAGAATATGTATTTACCTAGTTTGGAGCTTCGACTCATGACAATATTCTACCTTCCTTTGAAGCTTTTGTCAAAATACCTTTATGAACAAATAATATATTGCATTTTCATTATGTCCTGCTGAAAACTCCATGCGGGTAAGTTGAAAATGAAAGGGAATTCACCTATTTCTGTACTAATGCAAAAACAATCATGGGTACTCAGTATTCTAGAAGAAGACTACATTTGACTTGAAATTCCTTTCATCGCATTCTATTACATTCATAAACTCCTCAATTTTCAACATATGGGCATTTGGAAACTTAGAGAAATTAGTGCTATTCCTTAACACGAGTACACCATAATATGATAAAACTGAATGTTTTCCAAAAGCCTTCTTATATCTGCACTCTGATTACATTTTGTAGAGTCATTTCCATATATCTGTATTTGTTTGAAAGTCTTTCCCATTTTCTTGTTTGCACTTGTGGATGCCATTATCATGCTATTTCACACCCTCTTTACAGACAAACATCTCACTTGATTGAATCTGTAGATGAGTTGTTTGATTTAGTCTTCTCATGCACTCACAACTATATTCTTCACAGATGCATTCCAATCCTTCATTAAGACTTTTACTTGTACTACTATTTGAAATACATGATAAATGAGGAAATAAAACTTTAAAAATAGTGCACTCTTTGACTATTTCATTCCACTGTTAGCCAAAAAGATTGTATCAAATATACCTGATCACTGAATTTTGTACTTACAAGCAAGTTGATTGCTTCACCTCTTAATAGATGACTGAACTATTCTTGCAATGATTAGATGATGTCACTATTTCTTATCTGGAACTCTTCATGCATTTTTATGCTCCATTTAATAAAATTGTTCCGTGCACTTGCTTTCTTCTAAGATGAAAATATGAAACAATTCTCTTCATTGGGGCATTATGTATGCCTGTTCACTATCACTGTCATGAGCATGATCATTGTTGATCTTTGCATGATATGAATATGATGAACAAAACTACTATGGAAACAATGTTGAGATTTTGCAATTAATTAAATCAATTAAGCTTAATTAATTTAACCGTTCACCTGTAGCCTTCCGAAAACACCCTCTCTTTGTTATGAATGGACCGTTGGTTTGATGGCTTGACAAATGAACTTTCTTTTACTCTTTCAGTTGCATTTCCTTTCTTGATGAATATGTTGATTGTAATTTCTATCTCGGCCCACTTGTAATGAATAAGGGGCAGCATGCCGAGCTCTACCCTTTTGGGAGCCTATTTTTCTCCACATGCTTTGTCTTCAAATGATAATCAACTTCATGATTTTCCCTATACCTGCACAAAGAAACAAATGATGTTAGCATAAAACAATATATGATCATGTTGATATATCTCTTTCAGCTCATGTTTTTGCACTTTTCTTGATTGTTTTAGTGCATGATTAGTAGCATACTACATTATTGTTGATGATTCATATAGGTATATTTATAGTCAGAGCCTCTGACATCCTTCTCTTCCTTCCCGCAGGTCAACATAGATCGAAGAAGACAAATGGTACACCACTTCTGTGTTGGCCATCAATGAACAGGAAATGATGATTATGTTTATGCTTATGTGATTCCCTTTTATGCATCTTCCATAGTATAGTGTGTTGTTTATGATGCACTATGATAGTCACATTCACAACTTGTGTGGATATTTGATTTCATTCCTTCTACTTTTCATTTTGAAAAGAAGAAAAATGCATCCAATGCAAATTTGTACTATCATTTGAATTCTTGTAATCAAATGAAATTCTGTAAATATGAATTATTTCATGAAATAAATGAAAGCATTTGAAATGCTTTGTTGTTTATATGCTCAATCATGTCTTTCATTTGATTGTAAAATATCGAATAGCAACTTCTAAAATTTTGATTCCTCTGTTCAATGCATAATTGTCACTTGATAAATAATGATTAAGATACAACCAACATTTAACATATGTAGAAATAACTGTATTTTCCACTTTTAAATATAACAGTATTAAATCCAGTTCCACCAATTGAGGTATTACGAAAAATTGGTAATATTTTGGCGATTTCTGCTAAATGCTTGCCTGGTAAGCATAGATCAGTTGCCTTAAAACACTCCCTTGTGCGCGGAGTCAATTTTTTCCCTTCATGAAACTTAGAAATTCAAACAACAACACTCCAAACAATAGCAAAAGGGAAAATGAAAAAGAACTGAAAGCAAACTAATAGGCCTTGATGGCCAATAGAACATGTGCATCAGTGCTTAGGGAAAGCAAAACTACTGAAAGTAAATGTGTGTAACGCACTTATTTGCAATACTATTCTACTTATCTAAGGGATAAAACTTACTTCAGAGGCAATGCTTGAGGTGGATTCTATTAACTGGGATAGACAACACCTCTCCAGTCAACTTAGAAAGTTGGAACGCATTGTGTTCCTTGCACTCCATGATCACATAAGGCCCATCCCAAATTGCATTGAACTTGGAATGTCGTCCAGGTTTTATTTTAAACTCATTCCATTTGAAAACTAGATCTCCAACAATGAAATCATGTAGTCTTTCCCTCTTATCAAAAGAATTCTTCATCTGAGCTTGATGTATTTCAAGCTACTTTAGAGCTTCCTTTCTAGTTTCTTCAAGCTCTACTAGCTGTGGAAATCTCACCTCAAGAGGTTGTTCATTTAGCAATTCCAATTCTTTAACATAACTTAAAGTCGACAACTCAATTGAAACGAGTAACTTAGCTTCTTTACCATAAGTTAGGACACAAGGAGAACAACCAGTGGCCCTTTTAGGAGTTATTTTGTTAGCCCAAAGGGCTAATTTCATCTTGTTCATGGCATGTCCTTTGATTATGCTCAATAGTATTTTTGATTATCTGAATCAAATTCTTATTTGTAGATTCCGCCTGACCATTGCCCTGTGGATAATAATTGGAAGACATGTTCAAATAAATATTATTTCTAACTAACCAATCAGAAATCCTTAAACCAATAAAAGCCAAACCATTGTAAAAAATGATTAAGTCTGGAACACCAAATCTTGATATGAGATCTTGATAGAAGTTAAGCACTGAAGTCTCATTTGCTTCCTTTAAAGCAACTCCCTCGATCCACTTTGTAAAATAATCCATGGTAGTAAGTATCCATTTATGACCTGCGCTTGAAGGCAGATTGATAAGACCAATAAAATTGAAAACCCACTTAGCAAAGGGCGGTTCCACCTGAATCAGATGCGGGGGCAGTACTGCAAGCCTCTATTTTCTAGAAAATAAAGCACATTTCTCACATTTTCTGACCCAAGCAATAGCATCTTTGAACAAATATGGCCAATAATAACTAGCTCGCATAATTTTTAGGGCTATTGTTGTTGCGACAAAGTGACCTCCTAAAGGTGCATCATGAAACTCTGCTAACAACTTGTCAACTTGAACAGGTTGAATACAACGCAATAAAATACCTTGGAATCTCTCCTATAAAGAATGCCATCAATAATTGCATAAGGAATGGCTTGTAATCTGTAATACCTTCTTTTTACTCTATCTAAGCCCTTGCGTCACTTGCTAGTTTGCAAATAATGCATCATTTGTTGTAACCAAGTAGTAGGAAACATTGGAACAACACCTGCAACATCATTATTTAGCATTGTATCCATATTTTCAGCTTCCTTTAAGTTGTCTTCATTTCCAACAATCTGTTCACACAAACCTTTGCCTCTAACGAGCTTGGTTACCTTTATATCAAAATCAAATTCCATTACTTTGGTTATCCAACTGGTATATTTATCATTTATATATTTGTTAAGTAGGAAATCCTTGGTAGTCAAATGGGAAACCAACAAATGGATCTTGCTGTTGGACAACATATGCCTGATTTTTTTTAAACTTCTCACAACAACAAAAACATGCTTCTCGACAAAAGAATATTTTACCTTGTAATAATGCAATACTTGGCTAAAAAATGCTACAAGATGCTCCAAGCCTTCATCATTTTGCTGGAATAACATAGCTAAAATTGTATCTACTCCAAAAGCATAGAGAAGGAAGTCTTTGTCAAAGTTTGGATTAATGAGAGTAAGTGTAGCTACAAGAGCTTCCTTAATTTGCTCAAATCTTCTCTTACCTTCCTTGGTCCAACTGAATGGCATATTATTTTTAAGGATAAAAGTGAAAGATTGCAGCAAAGCTGCAATATTCGGTATGAACCTCACAAAATTTATTCTTCCAAGAAATTTTTGCAAGCCTTTCTTGTGAGTTGGTAATGGAAATTCAAGAATTGCAGAGACTGTCTCAAGATCTATAGAGATACCTTGCTTTGAAACAATATTTCACAACAACTTGCCTTTGTGCATTGAAAATATACACTTCTTCGGATTGATATACACTTTGAACTCTCTGCATCTCTAAAAAATCTGCTCCAAATGATCAAGGTGTTTGTTAGCATTTCTAGGAAAAATAGTAATATCATCTAAGTATACCAAAATGAACTTGTTCATAAGGCCGTGAAAAGCCATATCCATCGCTCACTGAAAATTTGCTCCAACATTGGATAAGCTGAAAGGTGTCTTCTTGTAGGCCATTGTGCCGCACTTGGTGGTAAATTTTGTCTTGAATTGATCTTCTTGCTTATCCAGAATCTGGTTGTAACTTGAGTAACCATCTAGCAAAGAAAATCCATCAGAACCATAAACTACCTGCAAAATTTGCTCCATGGAAGGGAGTGGGTAGTGATCCTTCAATGATGCTTTATTTAAATCTCAGAAATTGACACATAATTTGATTTCCCCACTTTTCTTCCTAATTGGCACTAAATTTGACACCCAAGAGGTGTGTTTGATAGGAAAAATAATACCACTCTCAACTAATTTATTCAATTCAGCCTTCATAAGGTGTTCTAATTTGGGGTTAAGTAGTCTCTATTTTTGCGTTATTGGTTTTGCACCAGGTTCTAATTCAATAGTATGTTGGGCTAGTTCTATGTTAAAACCCCTCAAATCCTTGTACTCCCAAGCAAAAACATCACTAAATTTCTGACATAATAGAATAAATGCTTACTTTTCCTCTTTACTACATACCTTTCCCAGCTTGAGAAGCTTGCCTTTGAAGATTTCAATGGCTGCATAATGTTCTTCCTTAACAATCAGGCTGCACTTGTCTTTACGCACTTGGTTAGCTGAATTGAACATAGATTCCAAGGTCACCAATCCTTTTGGCAGCTTGTTGGTCATCAATTGCACAATCTAGTTGTCATACTGCTGCTGCCATTTTTACTGGTTTCCATCTACAAACTCAACTTCAAAAATCAAGAAATTTACAATTTGTTCATCATTGTTAAAAACCTACCAGATCAAATTATTGTTAGGTACAAAAGGTCTGACCACTATTTTTACATATTGACGTGCCTCTACTTTATGAATCTCCTTGGGAATATCAAACTGGGCTCCTATGGCAGCGAGCCTATCATCAAGTTTATTTTCATTTCTAGGAATCAAAATAATATTAAAATCATCAAAATATTCCATTAAATCCCATACACAATGCTTATATTTCTTAAGCAAATCATTCCTGGCAGCATTTAAATTTAGAACATCACCAAACATGACTAAACCACCATCATACTTTTCAAGTTTAGTGAACTTACTTTTATCTCCGATCATGTGATTAGAACATCCACTATCAATTAGTTAGTAGTCTTCATCCTTTCTTGCATGAAAAGTGGTAACCAAAGTACCTTTCATCCGATTCCTCTTATTCTCTGGAGCCTTCTTGCTTGCACATTTTCCATGGTTAGCAGATATAGATTTAATTTCCAAAGCTAAGAATAAGCATTCACTATCATCAGCCTCATTTTCAGATTCATCATCAAAGATTCCAACTTCTTCTTTAACATAGTATAACTTCTTGTATTTCTTATCCTTCCTATCCTTATCTTTATCATCCTTGTTCTTCTTATGTACAACTTTATTCAGACATCTTGAAGCATAATGACCAATATTACCACAGCTGAAACATTTAAAGGGAAACATACCTTTATACTTTCTGGTACCTTTCTTCAACTTCCTGGTGAAGTTCACTTCCAATTCATCTGAACCATCACTCTCTGGATCATATTCAATATTCATTGCCTTAAATGTTGTCTTTACATTTTCTTCTTTCCTATCTTCTTTCTTGAGCTTTCTCATCTCAAATGCTTGCAAGGTGCTGAACAACTGATCTTTAGTATACTTTGTAGGATCATACATCTCTTCAATAACTAAGATCTTATCATTGTAGCAATCTGGTAAGGTGATTAGGATCTTATCAATAATATCTCAAATGGTTAGTTTTACTCCTTGATTCTTAACTTCATTTGTTTCCATCTCAACTCTCTATAAATAGCTTGTAAACTCTTCACCTTCATCCATTTTCAAATTCTCAAATCTTCGCTTTGCCGCTAGCTTCTTTGTCAATTTTACTCTTTCATTTCCTTCATACAATTCTTCCAACATCTTTCAGACATCATAAGAAGTATCTAAAGAAAGAACCTTAGTTCACTCAGTCTTAGATAAAGCACTATAAACCTTGCTTTCTCATTCTCCTCATAAGTAGAAACTTCATCTGCTATAGTAAGACCATTCGCCAAAGGAGTATACTTCGTCTCTATAGCCTTCCAAGTCCTGTAACCAAGAGAAACAATATATCCTCTCATTTTCACTTTCCAATCACTTTAATAAGATCCACCGAACATAGGAATCACCAACTTGTGCACCATTGGATATTCCTTAAGTGGCTAAGCTCTACACGAAGGATCCAAAGCTCTGATACCGATTGTTAGACCATCATAGGACAATTGAGAGGGGGAGTGAATTAGTTGTCAGAAAATTCCAAAACTTAAAAACTTTAACACTTATCAATTCCACAACCAAACTATTATATTATTAAGTATGAGCATGAAACACAAATAATAGAAAGTAAATCAACACAATGAACACCAAATTTTTTACTTGGAAAACCCAATGAGGGAAAAACCATGACAAGGGTTAAATTACAATATAAAATATTATAAAACTAAATACAAAGGCTCACTAACAAGGGCTTACTACCCAGAAGAGGACTCACTATCTGAATACAAAGAATCACTACCTACAGATATAAAAGAGAACAAAGATCCACCACAATAATTAACACACATCCATAGCCTTGAATAAAGGATTACAAAAACCTTTAGCTCATTTCCTTTAGGAATCCAACACAATGAAGAACTTCTACCTCAACACACTTTCACACACTTTTGCTCCTATGATTTTTGGCTCACTTCGTCACTTTACATCACACTGTCATACAATTCTTCACAATTTGACTTGCATTGATACCATCTTCAACCTTAGAACCTTTCTCCAAGGTCAGCCACAAAAACTATATTTCATAAATTTAAATTAGGTCAGAAACTCAACATTCCTATGCTAGAAAGGAATGAGAGTGGACTGAAAACACTTCACCAAGACCAAAAATAAAATTTCTTGGATCAATCACATGCTTCCATAATTAAATTTTATTATTCAAATGAAGTGTAAACACCAGGTCGGCCAAACCTAATGAAAACACAAATGAACATTGATGTACACATTTCCCAACAAGAAGATGACATGCTAATGCCACACCACGCTTCATTATGCATGAGAATACATCTCACATTCTTCCAGATACATCTGTAGCAAGTGAAATACTCTTCAAACACTGAACACCTTCCACTAGTCCATCCAAATTGTGCAAAAAGACACAACACTGAAACATAACTTATAGATCACCAAACCTTAAACTTCTTTTCCAAAACCTAGAGAACACCTTCGTAAGACATATCCTAGATCTGCAAGAAATGAAACCAAATAGTGGAGGACTGCAAAGTAGAAAAATTTCTCCCAGTGCATAGAAGATCAATTCTGTCAGAACAATCCACACACTGGTGAACATAAATTTTACATACCATCACACTAGAAGCTAAAACTCAAGAGATATCACCACTATACCATCATCATCAAAATTTTAGATCTACACAAGTATAGGATCAACATAGGAGAAACACAAAGCACATACTAGAGCACATTCTAAACACACTCACCATTTTGAGTTCTCTTCTTTATTAATTTTCTCAAAAGCACTTAGAAACACACCAAATCAGTACATTTGTAATGTCATAAAGATAGCTCCATGTACTCACAACATCTCAACAACATATCAACCACACATGTACAATCTGCAACATATTAAACTATGTGGACATCAATGATAAAACTAATGACAACACCACCAAACTAGCTCATACTTGCAACACAATGGTCTCAAAGAACAAAGTGATAAAATAAAAAGGAGTAAAGCGTGAGGATAAAGGAGAACCATTGATTGAGTTTTAAATCAAGTGCATCAATGATTGGAATTCAAACCTTTGTGGTCTATGCTTTTCCTCTTTTATTGCTTCTGTTTTTTAAATTTTGTAGTCTTGATGGGCATGTGGACAACAATTTTTCTCATGGAAAGTATATTTGGTTCACAGTTGAGGCTATTGCAATGACAAAGGATGCCCTTTGGAGGGCAGGAATTATCTTCTATAACAAAGGATGCAAATATAACTACTTTTGGGGATGTTTTGAAATGAAATTGAAATTTATGTCAAATGTAAATTTGATAATGTACAATTTGGCCTAAGGCTTGTTTGCTCCCTTAAGGTTATAAAAAGGAAATTCAGGGCCAATTGTACAGATCTTTGGTTGATAGAGTTTTGACTCATGTAAAGGATTTTGAAATACAAGCACAGAGAAATAGAATTAGAGTTGAGTCTTAGGTTTGCATTTGAGTTTGTAATAGGCATAATGGTCTTATAATAGTACTAGCATTTGAATGAGAAAGTGAAAATTTTGAAGCAAATCCTCTCCTTTTGTATTTTATCATACAAATTATTATTGAAATGATCAATGATATTTTGATTAGTCTTCAATTATTTTTTAGTTGAATGTATGATTTTGTCTTTTCTTTAATTCAAGGAATTAATTAAAATGCTCTGATGAAATCATGGTTTCGTATGATTAGGTATAATGATTTGATAAGTAGTTTCTATTTTGAGAAATTTGAGTTGTTTTACTATAATGTAATATCACAATAGTCTAAAATGCTAAGTATGTTATTGTTGTATTATAGTCTATTTCAAATTTGAATTTTTCACCCATGGATAAGACATTATTCTATTGCTTTGGTTAACTTTGAATTCATTGAGTCAGCCCTACCTTTCAAAGGACAAAAAAAGGTTAAAGAATATCATTCATTCACCTTAAATTATTTGAAGTTTCATGCGAGTTCATCCATTCTATACTATAGGTGATTAGTTGTTAGAGAGTTAGCTAGATTCTTGAAGGATTTTATCTAATTTGTATTTATATGAGAATGTATCTATTATTTACAATGTCTTAGGTAATTGGCACAAGAGTATCATAAGGTACATTGTAGGGATCACCCTCCTGAGTCTTGCAGGGCCCAAAGTGCAAAGGGAAAGCCAAGCAAGCTTTCACCTATTCTTTGGCCAATCCTCACAATTATCAACCATTGAATTTGACAAGTTCATAGATAATTGTTAAGATCAAGTTTGGTTCATTAAAAAAAACCAATAGGTTCTCATATCATACTTTGTGTTATGGGTGTTTGAATTGTTAGTTTCTATTCAAGGAATATAATAACTTTTCTTTTAGTTCATTCATTAGAGATTGTGTAGTTGTAGTATGGATTTCTAAGTAGTGTGATAACCTTTTTCTTTTGTTGGTTTCTCATTGCAAGGAAGTGAGGTTGCAAGAAGCCAAGAGTTGGTCTATTGTAGGATTTTACCTTATTTCTAGACTCTATTGTGGATAAGGGACTGGTCAAAGTGATTCACATAATTTGAGGCTAAGGAAGAATCAAACATAAAATCAAATCAAAACTTTTAATTTTCTACATTTTATTGTTTTATGCCCATTACCACACTACAAAGAACCACATAAAATATAGAGGGTTTCAAAGATGATTTATCCCATCAAGTCACCTTCTACCATATTAGTGTGAGGAATCTATTGTCAAAGGCATCATTGCAAAATAAGTGTTATACGTTGAATGGTGTTATAAGGGAACTCACCTTGGTTTTGTAGAGCCTAAAGTGTAGAGAAATTGTAAAACCTATCTCATGTTCGTTGGCCACTAACCTAGGGTTTTTGAGAATAATAATTAACTAACCTTTAGGAAAACCTAGAAAATCAGTTGGAAACACCAAAATATTGGTAGCTTTGTTGGGGAAGATAGAGGCATATCCATTTGGAAAGAGTCAAGATCTTTGCTCATATGAAGTTTTGGGTTATATGATTGAAAAGACCTTCATACTTGAAGAATAAATTTGTTATAGTACCTCATGAAATCTAGTGTTCTTTTGGTGGAGAGAACTCAAAATGAAACTAGATAATTTGTGAATTGACTTTGTCCACGAAGAAGGGAGCTATAAGTAATAAGTAATGAAACTATGAATTTCATTGAGAGTTTGATCCTGGCTCAGGATGAACGTTGGCATCATGCTTAACACATGCAAGTCGAAAGCGAAGTGGTGTTTCCAATGGTGAATGGGTGAGTAATGTATAAGAACCTACCCTTAGGAGGGGAGCAATAGCTGGAAACGATTGTTAATACCCCATAGATTTAGTACCTTTATGAGGTAGGATGAGGAGAAAAAGGGAGGAATCCGCCCAAGGAGGGTCTCACGTCTAATTAGCTAGTTGGTGAGGCAATGGATTACCAAGGTTTTGATCAGTAGTTAGTCTAAGAGGATGATCAGCCACACTAGGACTGAGACACAACCCAGACTCCTATGGGAGGCAGTAGTGAGGAATTTTCTGCAATGTGTGAAAGCTTGACGAAGCAATGCCGTGTGAAGGAAGAAGGCTCATGAGTCAAACTTATTTTCTCAAAGAAGAATAAATGATGGTATCTGAGGAATAAGCATCAACTAAATTTGTTCCAACAATCACGGTAAAACAGAGGATGCAAGCGTTATCCAAAATTATTGGGTGTAAAGTGTCTGTAGGTGGATTTTCAAGTTCATTGTCAAATCCCAGGGCTCAACCCTAGACAGGCGGTGGAAACTACCAAGCTAGAGTATGGTAGAGGTAGAGCAAATTTTTGATGGAGTGGTGAAATGCGTTGAGATTGGGAAGAACACCAACAGGTGAAAGCACTCCACTGGTTCGTCACTAAAACTCAAAGATGAAAGCTTTGATATTATGAAAAGGATAGTTGTAGAGGGGTTGGTATTATTTTGAAGAAATGTATAAACATTTTGATTCCCCCTCTACAAGCTATGGTACCATGACTGAACCACAGTCATATCCTTAGAGAAAACATTTCTCTATAGAAAGATATAACCCTCTAAATTTAAATAAAATATAAGGTTATACACACTCTGTCCCAAGAAAATAAATGAATACTTTCCTAATTTCAGAGGAGTTCATGAAGAATTAGCATCAAAACATCCATAGATTTTTACCAATTTGATGGTGCATTATTAGATAGCAGAGGAAGATGTCATAATTTTTTTTGTAAGAACTTTTGAAAATGATGCTAAGGAATTTTTTTATAATCTTCCTATAAACTCTATTTGTTCATGGCAAGAGCTTGAGATACTATTTATGGATTAGTTTGGTGAAGTGAATAATGAAATTTTATCTAATAGTAGGATTTTGCACATTTAGGAAAACTTTGAAGAAGAATGTAAAAATGTGGTTGAACACAATCACCTGTTGATGCATTATGTGATATAAGAAGATGTGAGGGTGAATCCTCATATGATTTTCATGATATATTCATGAATTTTTTGTTTTCTATACCAAAATTAGATAGGCTTAATGAATCAATGTGTTGATTTTTTTGTGAAAGACTTGAGCCAGGCCTAAGTACCATGCTAGCTGATTTAAAGCTTCCTATACTTATATTAATATATCAATAGATTTCAATGATTGAAGAAATGATATGGAAATATGGAAATAGTTTCCTATCTCAATTGTATAATGCTACATTTTCTAGTCTTTCTCAAGATAGTTGGGATGGTATGGAAAAAAATAATGATGCATCTTGTGGTGAGAATTATGTTTTTGAGCATCCTATAGAAGAAATATGAGTAGATGAAGTTAGTAAGCATAATAGCTAACATGTAAGACATGATAAGATGAATGAAATATCTAAAATCATGCCTTCTATTGATTTTGAAAAATGAGAAAATAGAGAGCCAACTATCTATATTAGTTGGAAGTTATAGAATGTGCAATGACCTTTAGCTAGAGCAATCATCTATGGAAAATTATAGTGAAGAAATCAATGATGATTTCCAATTTGATAGTGAGGAGTATGAACCTATTGTTTTTTTGTAGTACTATGGATAGAGAAGAGGATGTGCATGCAATAGATTCATCAAATGAATCAATTCAAGTAGATGATTGTGAAGAGCATACATATGTTGGTGATGCAAGTGGTGAACAAGAAACTCCTTTCTTTTTTTATCTCTTACCTTATTCTATCCCTTTTTATGATTTAGAAGTTTTCACTAAATGTATGTTTCCATGAGGATATCATAGATGTAGTTGTACATGAAGATGAAAATGTAGAGATCTAAATGTTGGTATAGTTGATGAATTTTTTTATGATGAGCTTGCACTTGAAGAGTGTGATTGTGTTAATCACATGTATGCATATGAGAACCTTTTTTTTGGGTGTGTAACTTATAGTTTTCCTCATTAGTAGTGTAATTCAATTCATGGGAGGGAAATTTTGTTGAGCTAAACATGATAGATATGTGCCACAGGTCTAAGTTTTATGGCACATATGTATCTGTAGACACAAACAATATAATGATTGATCCTATACACCTAATCTTGATTTTACTAACACCAGGTCTTCTTGAATCATCTCCTTTACTAATCATTAAATTAAATAATCTCTATTTAATTAAATTCATCATATTTCATCTCTTAATTAAATAAATCAATTTTATCTAATTAAGTCATTCTCTCCTATTAATTAAATAAATCATTTTGTTTAATTAATCCTATAGTCCCCCTTTTTTAATTAAATAATTTAGTTTATTTAATTAATCTCTAAAGTCATTCTATTAAATTAAATAAATTAATCTTTATTTGATTTATTCTAACATCATCCTCTTTAATTAAATAAATCAAATCTTTATTTAATTAAATCAAAAATCATTTTCCTCTCATTTTGATTTAAATTAATCCAAAAGTCTAAATCAAAATGTCAAATCAAGCTAATCTCTCTTTAAATTAATCAAATCCTAATTAATTCTAATCTTAATCCATCAAATCCTCTAGCTTTTGCAACTTGCTCATGAAAATAATTTTAATTGATTTATTAAATCTCTATTTACTTTCAAAAAGGCATCAAAAAGGGAATATTATCCAAGTTTGAAAAATCCCTCCAAAAGGGTTTGTACATCCAACAAGGAATTTAAACCTCTTACATGTCCTTTTCCTTGAGCCAAGTGGCATTTAATTCATTTCTTCTTTCCCTCCAACTTGTCATTTCATCAATTTTGAAATTCCACTTAATTGCATTTAATTGCACAATGACCAAAATGTGCTCCACCTTTGTCCACTCACATGTTGACAAGTGGCTTTATGCTATTGGTTGGTCTTTTGTCATACATTCATCCATTTTGCCTCATCCTCCATCTTTCTCATCTATAAATAAGAGGCTCTCATTTGGGTTTTGGATCCCACAACTTATGCAAAGTCATTATCTTGAGATTTTGAAATTGCTCATCCATTGTTCATCCATATTCATCAATTTTTATGGTATTATACCTAGGTTATTG
The DNA here is from genome assembly GCA_007258455.2 of Sequoia sempervirens. NCBI lineage: Eukaryota > Viridiplantae > Streptophyta > Pinopsida > Cupressales > Cupressaceae > Sequoia > Sequoia sempervirens. The sequence continues at coordinate 558,698,116 of VDFB02000017.1, forward strand.
CAAATTTCATCAAGGATTTTCATCAAATCATCATCAAGCTTGCAAGGGATTGGGAAAGGGCCATTTTCCACATCAAAATGGCACCAATTCCCCCATAGGATTGAGAGTTTGATCATTTAAATATGATTTAATAGCTTTTTAATTTTATTCTTCACATTATTTCTTATTTTTATGTTTCAAATGAATTTCATGGGGAATGATGTTTCTAACTTGTATATTGGGATAATTGTGTGTTTTTCTTTGTGTTTGTATAGGTATAGGATCACCATTCACATTTCGGTGCTAGAAGGAGGACGGGGGAAAGGAATCTAACATATTTTTTTGAGAAATTCCATGGTTTTTGAAATTTTTGTGTTTACAGGAAAACAACACCGCTGACAAAGAAACTGTGCCACTAGCAGTCCAAAAATGCCATATAGCACCACTATCAACTCCAAATTGCGATGTTGGCTTCTTCCCACCCAAAAATTTGAATTTCAAACTATGACACTTGGCTATTTTTCTTTTGACTAGGCATCCAAACTCTGAACTATGTTGTTGGTCAAAACAACACCACAATCGAGCTCACTGGATTTTTCACAGACCACTGTTATTAGTCTTAGTGGTGCCATACAGTGCCACTGACTCGTCTAAACTCTGCCACCTCTACAAACTGTGCCACTGGAGTTGGGTAAAAGGTAGTTTTCAAATTAATTTCAACATTTGCTTTTTCATTTTGGTTGCTTTTGGCTACTAACTAGTTTTTGGCTTTTGTTTCTATAGTTTTAACTAGTTTTGTAGGTTGGCGTGATAAAAAAAAGTGAAGGGAGGAAACAAAGACAAAGGATTCTCTATGTCATCATCATTTTATTGTATCAAGTGTTTTTAAACACTTTAGGGAGAAATTATAATCCCTTTTCTAAGGACTTTGTCATCTTCATGCTTTTTAGGACTCACTAATTTTCGTTTGGGCTTAAAAATAACAAAACAAAGGGATTAAAAAGAACCATAGGCAACTTACTAGATTTTTTTTTGGGACTTAACAATTGAACAAATAAATCTCACACTTCAAATTTGGTGCTTAAAAGGAACTCATATTCTTGCTTTTGAAGGATTAAAATGAACATTTTCTTTATATGCTTTGTAATCCCTTATCCAAAGTAATATCATTTAAAAGACATATGCGCTTCTTTCGTGCCTCACGGTGATCTTGAGAATCAAAAGGATTTTTTTGATATTAAGTTGTATAAGTGATTGCCTCCACATTTCATTTGGGTTCTTAAAATTGAATTTTTTTTGTGAGTTTGAGTGAAGCATATCGCTTGTGTTCTCTCTTTGTTTCTAAACAAAGATTGATTGAACTATAGATGTGTTTGCTCACTTTTTTTTTATCCTTAGAGGGTATTCCTAGTGGTAAAAAGTAATCACCCTAGGGAACAACCCAACCAAGAACATGCTAAAGCCAAATGACTTCCAACTAGTTTATAAGTGTGGGTACTTGAGGAAAGTTCAAGTATCATGAGGATTGTTGTGACAAGAAGGGAAACAATGGTCTCTTGCCGTATTGATGATCCCCCATGAATGAAATTCCTATATTAGAACCTTTGGTTTAGAAGGTCAAATACTTATCTATTTGTTGGTGCAAGAACGGTTGTTCTGAAGCTATCCCACATTTTTATGGCTCTTAGTAGAGATGAGAAGTATGCCATGGGAGTTGATACTTGGCTGACTTGAGAAGTGTGTGCCATGGAGGGGAGCTAGTGTGGTCAAGCATCTAATCATCTGCTAAGAGTAGGCATAGCTAGATTTATCCAAGTGGGAACTCAACAAATATTGTCTCATTTTATCCTAGGATTGTGCATCACTTTGGAATCAAAACACTTTGCTTGGATCTAAAACATTGGAAAACAAACATTCAACATGAACATCAAATTTCAAACCCCTTAGGAGGAGCAAATACCTTTGACAAAATTTAAGTGCTATTGCTTTCCCTAGGGATTCTATCATTAGAGGCTTCTAAGCATTTGAATTTACATCACAATTTTCTCTCACTAAGGTCAACAATAGGAAACTTTTTCCTTGATTTCCACATAATACACTTTGTGGGATGAGAAGAAGTTAGGACATTAGACATATAGTTTGAAAATATAATCAAGAGAGTGTTTTTGGTAAAAGGAAGTCATTAAGCAAAGGTAAGAAACAATTGAACCCCACACATTTTCTCTTACAAATGATTTCTTGAAAGGTCAAAATCCAAAAACCAAAGTCCAAAGGTCTTAGTCAAAAAGCTCGCAATAAATGTTTGTCTATGTTTTACAAATTTAGAGAAGGATTGACCTTCAAATTTTACAAATGGGCATCAAAGAAAAATCCAAATTTTTATTTATTTTACTATTATCAAAATCCAAGTCTCTTTCAAAGGTTTGAGTATCTCACATAGGAAGTATTGCATGTTCTTCAACACCGAGGTCTTGTAAACAAGAGTCTTTTTAGGTTCATTTAGGAACAAACCAATAACTTTCATCCATCCCTGAAACATCAAATCCAAAAATCATCTCACCAAAAACTCTTGGAAATCTTGAAAAAAGCATCCATGCTAGGCTTTTGGAAAAATCCTCTAGGTCAAATCCAAATCATCTTGTTTGATTAGATGTGTGTAGATGCATCCTTCTCCACATATTTAGTCAAATTATCAAATCCTTGTGAACAATTTTATCCCTTGATATCATCCAACATCTTGGAGTGTATGAGTTCATCATCCAAATCCAAAATCAAATCAAACCAAAATCCTCTTGTTTGGTTAGGTGTGTCTAGATGAATCCTTCTTTACACACTTAGTCAAATTATCATCTTGTGTACAAATTTACTCTAGGACAACATCCAACCTCTTAGAGTTTATGAGTTCACTATCTAGACCAAATCCAATCAAGCCAAAGTCAAGTTCAAATAAAACCAAATCAAAAGTCCAAAGTCCCAAAGTCTAGTATCCTTCAAGATTTCTCAAGAGTTCAAACATTCACATCATCCATCCTTCATTTATCTCATAATCACCCTTTGATCCTTAATCATCCTAGATTTTATTTTTTGTGCCTAAAGTTAGATCAATATAAAGAATTAGAGGTTCATTTCACACATTCTTGAAAATTTATCCCTATTTTATGGTGCAAACTTGATCTCAACACAAGAAGAACATGGAAACCACCAAAGGAACATCAACTTCAAGTGACTTGAGTCAAACCACTTCCGAAATCAATACTATTGGATCAAGAAATCCCCTACCCAATATTCCTCTATCATCACAAAATCCTCAAGAGGAAGGTCAAGTGGAAGTGGAAGACATCACATATAATGTCTTAGGGATGACACAAGATGAAATCATTGAGATGGTCCAAAATCATGAAACTCACAGAATTTTCAATACCATGATGAGACTCAATCCCTCCCAATACATGCTTGAATTGGAAAAAGAAGGGGCTAAACTCCCTTCCGACTATGATTTGAGCACTCTTGTGGAGAAAATTCTTGAGATTATGCCATTGGTTTCATTCACCCCATCTTCATTCCAAAGCATCACTTAATCCATCCTGCAAATCGCATCATCCATTGCTCCAACTCAACCAATTGTCAACAAGGGGAGTTGATTATTACATGCTTTTCAAAAAAATCCTCTTATTAACAACAAAGACTTGGATGCAAATACTATTTGGGTCAATCAGTTTCATTAAATCTACTACACCCATATGTTCCACTCACTTTTCAAGACCCCAATGACCCATCATCATCTTTTCATTAAACACTGACATATCCTCTCAACACACAAACCTCTCTCCCTATGACTTCACAAGGAGAAGGTGGGCTATTTGGATTAGGATGAATCTTTGATCCTTCATCATTTTCATTTCCTCAAGGGAACACACCACCCATTTTTCTACCACTTCCACCTTTTCCATTAACATCCACACTACCTCTTGGTTTAGGGCTCCCCCCTTTACCACCATTCAATCAACATAATCAAAGCAACCCCCCAATTATAAATCAAAACATCATACCAAATCCTATGATCTTGCCATTGATATCACAACAGTAGATGGAAACCATCCAAGCAACCCAAGAAATCACTGCACCATCCATAAACGTGGTCTCTCAAGGACCAAACATATCAATAACACCATCCACTACACAAATATCTATCATCAATACAATGTTACCTCTCATCACAACAAAAAAAACCATTTCAAATCCACCACAATCACCACCAAAACAAAACATGACAAACTCATTTAACATCACATTGCAAGCAAATCAACAAGCTTCCTATCAAAACACACTTAAACAAATTCAAAATCAACAAGCTGCAAAACTAGCTACCCAACAAGTGCAAGCACAATAGGTTGCCCAAACTCAAGCTTTGTTGCAATAACAACAAGCCACCCAAGCTTCCCAAGCTGTGCAAGTAGCTCAAGCCACTCAAATTGCACAAGTTTCCTAGGCTACTTAGGCTACACAAATTTCCCAACAAGATGAAGCTCAACAAGCACAAGTGCAAGCTTAATACTAGACACAACTACAAGTAGCTCAACAACAAGCATATCAACAAGCCTTGCAACAATACCAAGCACAACAAGAAGCAATCCAACTCTTAGCCCAACAACAAGCATTGTTGGAATAATAACAACAAGACCAAGAACAAGCATTGTTGGCACAACAACAACAAGACCAACAACAAGCATTGTTGGCACACTAGCAACAAGACCAACAACAAACATTGTTGGCGCAACAAAAAATGCATGCATATCAACAAGCCTTGATCACACAATAGAGATTGTAACAAACTCCCACCAACATACCCAACACTCCACCCATCACTCAAACACCTCGACCACTTCAAAACATAGTCACTCCAACTCCTAATATGCAAGAAGATGTGACAACACAAATCAAGTTTCTCTCACAGTAAGTGCTCGATCTCCAATCAGGGAAAATAATAAAAACACCAAGAAATTTGTGCCCCTATCCATTCAACGGGAGCCTTGCAATGGTACCATTCCCAAAGGGGTTTGAAATCCCTAAATTTGACAAATATCGTGGGCTTGGTAATCTTGAAGATCATATTAGGGAATTCTAGGTACATTGCATGGAGGTCGCATATGACGATACATATTTGATGTGGTTATTCCCTAAAAGTTTGTCTGGCCCTACCATGGAATGGTTCTCTTTACTTTCTCCTGGCATCAAAAAAATCCAAGAGATTGTAGACGCATTCATAAAAAATTATGCATTCAACATTGGTATGGATGTTAGTCTAGAGGAACTATTTTCCCTCAAACAAGGTAAGGGGGAAACATTCACTTCCTACAACGATGGCGATCCAAGGCCAACAAGAGAAAATGGGCCATGTCAAAAAAAAACAAGTTTGCACCATCATTTCCAATCTTGAGAAAACCTTGTCATTCCATCTTAAGATGCAATGCATCACCACATATGACCATTTGATCCCCAAGGTTCTCAACATCGAAAGAGCCCTAATTACACAAGGGGGGACACCCACGTATCCAGAACATCAAGACAGCTACCCTTCCATTAGTTATAACAAAAAACCACACACATGGGTGAGAAATAAAAATGTCACTAATGATGGTGTGGTCGATGTGAAGGTCATAATTAGTGCTCCAAAACAAAACACCCAATCATACCAGAAATCACAAAACAACAATTGAAATAACATGCAAACCAATGTGCTATCACAAAAACCACCCAACAATCAAGTCAACAATCTGAATAATCAAGGGGGACCACCCATGCAAAACAAATATCCCCCCAAGTGAAAGTACACAACCCTTGGGGAGTCAATCAAATCTGTCATGAAGAAGTTGGTAAATGAGAATCTCAACAAAATTCCCACATATGAGAATTATCAAGAATCCCAAGTGAAACCACCATGGTACAATGAAACCACCATTGTGATTTTCATAAGATCAAGGGGAACACAATGGCCATTTGTATGAGGTTGAAAAATATGATCCAAGACCTCATCGATGATAATATCATAAATGTTGAACAACCAGTTGGAAATCAAGACCTAAAAATATACACGAATTTGATGCCAGATCATAACAAAGGGAAAAAAAATGGAAAGAAAAAGTATGCCAATGTAAACCATGTGTATGATCATGTTGTTGTATCCCTAGATGAATGGATCATTGTTGTAAACATCAAGGGAGCCAAATTTGATTCCGGATTCACCACATGTGGTGACAATTGATGGATCATCATAGCCACCTAGAGAATCCATCTCAAATCCAAAATCCATTCATAGTGGTTATAGTGTCTTGGACCAGCTGAAAAGAACCCCTACTGAAATCTCCATCATGTAGTTACTTAAGATCTCATCTTCCTGTAGAAAGATCCTTGAGGAAGCATTGCCTTCATCTACCATCTCCGCCATTCTTGACACTGACCAGTTCCAAGCTATGGTCAGACACATCACCAAACCAAATCTCCTCACATTCTCTAATTAGGAATTTCTCGCCCAACCATCTCATAATCGTGCACTCCACCTTGAAGTCCTGGTTCAAAAAAACAAAGTCAAAAGGGTCTTGGTGGATGGGGGTGTAGGTCTAAATATTTGTTCCTCAAACTAATAAAGAATTTGGGATTCTCTAAGGAATCCATTGAAAAAGGAAAGGGAATCACAATCAGAGCTTATGATGATCAAGAAAGAGTGCCTCAGGGTACTATCCAACTCCCTATTCAAGTAGGGCCAACCATTATGGAAACCACTTGTTAGGTCTTGGACCTTTATTTTCCTTATAACATCCTCATAGGGAATCCATGGATCCATGGGATGCAAGCTGTTGCATCTACGTTTCATTAGTGCATCAAATTCCCATACCAAAACCAAGAGGTCATGATTCATGGGGATCCCGAGCCCTTTTATTATTGTAAGAGTCTAGAAGCAAAGTACTAAAAAATCCCCCAAGTCCCAAAGAATGATGAAGGCCCTTCAACCCCATATGTAGACCTAGCTACTTTGGCCTCCACTTCTGAGACAAAGACTCCCTCCAATTGTGATATCTCTAAAATCAAGGTCATTATCCAAGATAATGGGTGTGGAGATTATAAAATGAAGAAAGGTGTTTTTGTGGTAGGAGAGTTACCTCAATCTCCTAGTTCTCACAGGAAACCCCAACTAGCTGAAACATCATCCCAAACCTACAGAGCATACCCCTCCAAATTTAGAAGTTGGGGAGACCTAAGTTGAGAAGTGGTAGATGAAAGAGACATATCAAGCTTGCTATACCAAGATAAAAGGCCTGTGCCTAATCTTCCAATAGATGAGAGCAACAAAGAACTGCAAATGATGCTTGGTATGGGCTATGACAGAAACAAGAGACTTGGACAAAATGACAATGGTCTTTTAGTACCACTCATTCTTGAGAGGTGTATTAGAAATCTTGGCCTTGGATGTACCCCTCCAAAGGTAACCATGCATGGTAGAATTCCCCTGGTTAAAATAGTCAAAATACCCCCTCAACTATCAGCAACTACTCTTCAATTACCCGTATCCACAGGTCGAGTCATATATAACTTTACCTTCGACATAATTGATGTGTGTATTAGTAGTGATGAGGAAGATCCTATAACCAACTTACTTATGCTATTCAAGGATTCCTCTCTTCTCATGATTAGTACCCTATCTTTTGAGTCAAACAACCAAACCCATGAGATAAACTTAGTTTATCCCCAACTCATCGATTATGACCAACGAGGACTACCAATTTTGGATACATTTAAAAATGATGAGGCACTCTTGGAATTCATGGGATTATAGGATACTATACCATGTGGAGATCACAAAGCTAGGTTTGACATCATACTAGACACACATGCCTATTACATGGAAATGATTGAATCCTTCAATAGCAAATGTGAAAATCTAAGAATAATCTTTGGGTCTTTCAGTGAAAACCACACTATGGCCCTCTCTGACTCAAAAATAGTAAAAATAAAGGACACATCCAATGGTGAAAACCTCTTTGAGGCACCAGAGGATGAAGGATTCAATCTTCCTCTCAGTGCCATTCATCAGGAGAAGTCAACAATTATGGAAGAAACATGCAATATAGTCTACTTGGGAATGGAAGAAATGCCACACATAAAATTCTATGTAGAGTCTCTTTTAATAGAAGAACATGAACTCCTAGCTATGTTCCTAAGAGAGAAAGTTCAACTTTGCATGGATCGATGCCGACATTCTTGGACTTGATCCAGAGGCTGCAGTCCACCATCTAGTCATGTATCCTGAAGCAAAGCCATTAAGACAAAAGCTAAGGAAAATGCATCCCCAGATAGCATTGTTGGTCAAAATGGAATTAAAAAATCTCCTAGATGCAAGATTCATATGGCTAATTGATTATTTGAAATAGGTCTCTAATATTGTACCTATTTCAAAGCCCATTGGGGGCATCTGCATCTGCACGAATTTCAGACACTTGAACAAAGCATGTCCCAAGGATGACTTTCCACTATCAAACATTGACATGATCATGGATATGACATCAAGACATGAGATGTTATCTTTAATGGATGGATTCTTAGGATACAACCAGATCTTATAGCAAAGGAGGACCAACACAAGGCGACTTTCACTTGTCTGTGGGGAACATATTGCTAGAATATGATGTCATTTGGGTTGAAGAATGAAGGAGAAACCTATCAAAGGGCCATGCCACTAATATTTAATGATATCATTCACAAGACTATGGAGGATTACATGGATGAAATATTGGCCAAGTTGAAGAAACATTGAGATCACATAGTGGCTTCGAGCTCCATCTTCAATAGACTAGAAAAGTACAAGGTTCAACTAAATCCAAAAAAGTGTGTCTTTAGGGTACAATCAGGCAAGCTCCTAGGGTACATTGTATCCATGAGAGGAATCGAGGTAGATCTAGCCAAGGTAAAGGAAATTCTCAAAATGGAGGCACCAAAAACATTGAAGCAACTAAGAGGCCTACAAGGAAGACTCCAGTCCATTCATTGATTCATAGCAAAACTAGCAAACAAGGTTATCTCATATTCTCATCTACTCCACAAGGGGGTATCATACAAATGGGATGAGAAGTGTAATCAATCCTTCAACAAGATCAAGGATTACTTAATCACACCACCAGTCCCCATGCCACCTATTCCAAGAAAACCCTTGATCTTATACATATCAACAAAAACAAGAGCTCTCAACACTCTCCTAGCACAACACGATGAAATCGGGAAAGAGAGAGCTATTTATTACATCAACAGAACTATGGTGGGCATGAGCTAAACTACACACCCATTGAGAAATATTGCCTAGTAGTCATCTTCACAACTCAAAAATTCAGACATTACATGCTAGCACACTAGATCAAATTCATTGCAAAAATAGATCCTCTCAAGTACCTACTGTCCAAAGAAATGCTCATAGGACAAATGGCTAAGTGGGTTATGATCCTCATAGAGCATGACATTGAGTATATGGAACACAAGGCTATCAAAGGAAAATCAATTGTAGATCAACTGGCAGAAGCACTCATATATGCAGAAAATCCACTTTATATTAGAGTTCCTTAACGAATCAATCTTCAACTTAAGTGTAGCGAATCATTGGAAAATGTACTTTGATGGATCCTATACACATGGATCCGGAGTGGGAATTTTCTTCATCACTCCACAAGGGGACTACATACCTAAATCATACAGGTTTTCATTCCCTTGCACGAATAATATTGTGGAATATGAGGCTCTTGTTATAGGGCTGAGAATTGCAATGCAGTGGAAGATCATGGAACTTAATGTATATGGAGATTCACAGCCCATAATCAACTAGGTAAACATTGAGTACCAAAAAAAGGATGAAAAGTTGAATCCCTACAAGAATTTGGTGGAAATACTTAAGGATTTCTTCATTGATATCGCATTTGAGCAGCTACCAAGAGAAAATAATAGAGTAGTAGATGCCATGGCAACAATTGGATCGCTTCTAGATGTCCCACACAACATCCCGAAGCAAGAATTCCTCATAGAGTAGCTTCTCGTACCAACATTCGAGGTACCAGAGTCTGAATTTGTGTGCAAAATTGTTGGTCTCAATGATCCAAGGTACCATAATATATACACCTACTTGAGAATAGGGGTCCTCCCTGCAAACATAACCCTGAACCTCAAGAGAGCCTTTGTCAAAAAATCATCCCATTTTGTCATCCTAGGAGATACCCTTTACTGTAGAAGCATTGAAGGAACCTTGTTATGTTTCCTAAATGTTGAGGAAGCCTTGACTACTTTAATCGAGGTACATAATGGTATTTGTGGTTCACACTCAAGCAGAATGACCTTGGCTAAGAAATTCTTGAGGACTGGGTACTATTGGCCTACAATGGAAAGGGAAGCACATGACTATGTCAAAAGGTGTTTGCAGTGTCAGTAGCCTGGGGATCTCATCCATGCACTAGCTCAGGAGCTTCACCCAGTTGTTACACCATGGCCCTTTTCACAGCGGGGGCTCGATCTTGTTGGAAAAATTACCCCTACCTCATCAAGTGGACATAAGTTCATCATCACCGCCACAAAGTATTTCACAAAGTGGGTGGAAGCCATCCCCATGACCTACATTACTAGAAAGTAGATATCCAAGTTCATCCTGAACTACTTAATATGCTGCTATGGTGTTCCTTAAGCCATTATCTCAAATAATGGGACACCTTTCAAGAATTAGGATGTTCACGACCTATGCCAAAAATTCAAAATCCCACATCACTTTTCCACTCCATATTATCCCCAAGAAAATGGACAAGTAGAAGCTACCAACAAGACCATCCTAAAAATCCTCAAGAAAATAGTGAATGACGTAGGTTGTGACTGGCATCTATAGCTAAATCCTACCTTATGGGCCTACCGAACAAGCATCTGCACACCAACAAGTGCCACCCCATTCTCCCTGGTCTACGGATCAGAAACCATACTCCCAATTTAGATCAAGCTCCCGTCACTAAGAATATCATTGCCGAATCTCATCACAAATGAAGAATATTGAGTGTCAAGACTGAATGAGCTAGAATTACAAGATGACCGGCATATGGATGCCTTAAACCATTTGCAAGTCTACCAAACCCATTCAAGCGGAGATACAACAAGAAGATTAGGAGTCAAACATTCCAAGTCGGTGAGCTTGTGCTAAAGGAGAATTAGAAAAATGTTCCAAATCCAGACAACAAGGGAAAATTTGAACCCAATTGGTTGGGACCCTTTGTTATTACCACAAGCTACAAGTCAGGGGCATATTAGTTATCAACACCAGAAGGGGAGCCTTTGTAGGAGCCCATGAACAACTCTCATCTCAAATTTTTTTGTGCCTAATCTTTCAAGGTATAAAACCAAAAATACAAAAAAATGAGAAAATGTCTTGAAAAAATGGTCAACCTAATAAAAAACTGGCAAATAGGCATCTTTGTGACAACAAAAAAACAAAAAAAAGAAAAATACAAAAAGAAAAGAAAAAGGATTAATAACAGTAAAGAGAAAAATTGTCCTATAGTGAAAACCACTTCAGTGGTGCTTTGGGCAAGTACCTTGGTGAAAACTTGGCAAATAGGTGCCTTGCGCAAATAAGCACTTTCCATCCACTAGGATCTTCATGACTTGTTCTACATCATCCATCCATCATGCTTCCATCATCCATCACATTCCATATCTCCATCCATCATCCATCTGTGTCTGCATCATAGCTTGGTCCTATGTTCATATCATGATCCCTCCTAGTACTACTCAACCCATTCTAAGGTCAGTTTGTCCTACCTATATCAGAGTAGTCTATTGCATCACATTGGGAGCATGTTCTGATATGAATTGGATTCGTGTATATTCTTGAAGTCTTCCAAAAATTAGAAAAGCCAAAAACATCAGAAAATAAAAAAAAATACAAAAACATTCATAAAATAAAAAAATCCAAAACATCAAAAAATCAAAAAATCCAAAAATAGGTCAAAAATTCAATCAAAAAGTAAAAAATAGAGTCATCTTGTCAAACTATAGGTCTCTGAGCTCTGAATGTAGGAAAGGTTGATCTTTGATCTTCTCCCGAGACACTTAGGTTAGTCCTCTAGGAGTTTGTCATAATAAACTGGCAATCCATTTGTTCATATCTCATCAATAATTGAGTCTGTGTTAGTCAAACTATGTGGTCTCTATGTGTATAATGTAGGCAAGAATAATATATTGATCAACCTCCAAGGCCCCTAGGATAGGTTTTTAGGTTAGTCTCTTGGTCAAAATCTCAGAAAACCCCAAAACATTGGAAAATTTGAAAATCAAAACATTTTTAAAATCTAAAAAATACTAAAAAATAGCCTCAAAACATTTCAAAAATATCAAAAACATCCAAATATTTGAAAAAATACATCCATCCCATCTCACTTTCACCCACAATAAAAACCCACTCCTAATAAATCATTGTCACCCTTAACCTTTGGTGAAACAATCAGAAACAAGTTTAGCAGGTTACAAGTGAAAACATAATCGTCAAAGTCTCAAGTCTAGGTCAGTAAGTAAAAAAGTTGGTCAAATTTTCGTATCAATAGCTAATCATCCATTTTGTTCCAAATCATCTAATAACATCATGTCCTAGGACGCATCCTTCCTACAATGGACATCAACATCAAGCATCACTATAGTTTAGTCTTGGCTAGCAGTATGAAGAACATTAGCTTGTTTGTTTACTTTATCTTTGTATTTTTGCTTATCTTATTGCACTCATTCCAATGACCTCTCAATGATGTCCAAACAAATGGATTTATAGAGAAAGGAATGGGTGAACAATCATTATCTTTTGTCTGTTGTACTTGTTGGATATTGTTGTAATATAACCTTGGTCATGTGTGCTTTGTTTGGGTGTAGGGAGGATGTTTTAGGTATCTTTTTGACCACATAGGAAGGCTTTCCTTTCTATGTTTTGGTCTGAGATGTTTGAAATATCTTAACTACATTTTAAGATAAGGTTTTGTATGTTAGGTGTGAATAAGAGTACTCCTATCTGATTGTCGAGTCAAATTCCATCACACTAGGTACAACACCATCTTGGTTCTTTATACCTTCATGGATCATGCCTATGTGTATTATCAAACATAAGGTAAATGACCCTTTTAAAGTCCCAATTCCTAGTAAGAAAATCATCATCATCGCCATCATCATAATTAATAATGTAGGCTTGCTGGATCCTCTTTTCATTATCTTATTTCTTCTATCTTCTTTCCACGCCAACATGGTACCATGACAGTTAATAAAAAAACATCACCAGTGCATCCATCCTGCATCCACAAATCATCAGCATAATTCATATCATATCATATCATTTAGGAAACATTAATCATCTCGCATGCATTACATTTCATCATTGCATAATATAGATTGGTTATTCTAAGCATCTCATAAATCATACATTTGCATCCATTACATTAACATCCATTGCATAATCACATATACATCATTGTATCATTTACACCATCATATCATTTGCATCATCATATCATTTATTTGCATCATCACATAGGTATCATAATGAAAACATCATCATGTCATATCATGTGCATCATTAGGTCATGCATCCATAGTGGAACAAGTACTGAAAAATAAAATGAGCATCTCATACTTTTTATCATCATCATCCATTAGGTGCATAATATAGATTTGTTTGCATCCACTCATCATCATAAAAAAGTGCATAGAAAGATACTAAAAAAGAAATGCATCCATCCATAAACATCAGAATAATCACTACATCACATCATAACATCACATAAAATAGAATCATCTTATTGCATTGTATAAAATAAATTCATATCATATCATCACATTGCATATAGGAAATTAAATACATCCATCCATCATGCATAAATAAAGTATCATATCAAGATCGAACCATATCATATCATATATCATCAAAATAAATACACAACTATCATGGTACATGAATCAAGATCAAATGTTTGTGTATATCAATCAATATAATATAATCACCCATGGATCGCAAAAAGAATGGTGTCTCTGATAAAAATAAGAGCTAGCCTTGCTGGATGCTCCCCTTGCTAACCGATCTCTCCCCATGATCCTCTAGAGACCTGTATCTAGTCTGCTATGAAAAATATGGAACCTAAGCTACTCGAGGCACTATCTGATGATAATGCACCCAGTAGTACTCTCCCTCTCTAATGGCCTCACTGTATGCCCACATAGACACTGTGCTCCTGGAGGAGGATGCAGCCATACTCTCGAGCTGCTATCATTGACCCATCACCTACGCTATCTGCAGCTTTGTAGCCTACCACTATTGGATGGTGATGCAAGAGCATCCTTGGTTCTTGGCAATCTTGCACCAACCAAAAATATTTTCTTTTAGTTTTGTTCTTGCTCAGTCATGTTGGTGGATTCATCATATTTTCTCACCAGACCTTGTGGATCTACATTATCATTTTGGACATGTTTATTTTCCTTATTCCAATATTTGAGCATGATTGGATCTTTTTCTGGAAATTTATCGATTCTAGATTTGATGGTAGTTTCTCTAATTGGCACCAGAATAATTTTCAATTGTAATGGCTAATTTGATTGTTCATGGATTGTTTCCATAACTTGTGTATCTTGATGGTGTGATTTTAATTGTTCCATGGAGTGTTCCCGACCTTGATTATAGGTCCACACTTCATCCCATACATTCACCAAGGAGTAATTCAAATTTGAGATTGACTTGTTCATGTGCACATTACATTTTCTTCATTAGAGATTGTAATAATCTTTGGCTAACGCAGATGATTCTAGATCCCTGGATGTGGTATAAATCACTGTAATAGATCATTAGGAAGTGGCATTGAGAAAGATAGGTTTGATATGTTATAATTTAGCTCTCATTAAGGAGCATATAGGGATGTTGTATTTCTAAACTTGTTATATCAGGCCTGCGAGTTGAAACTGTAAGCCCGGATGTTGTGAGTTGAATGTAATTGAGATTTCTATTAATGAGCATTTTTTAATCTGGATTTTCCTCCATATTCCATGTTTCTTCTATTGTGTTACTCTTGCTGCATGGTCTGGATTTTTCTCTTTGAGGACCCTCCTTTTGTGGTTGCACCAGATTGGTATTAGAGTGAGATTTGATCTATGTGAGGTCATCAGAATTTGTGGAGTCCTATTGAAGATTTTTTGTGGGGTGGTGGACTATGGATCCAACCTACATCTATAGAGGACTTGTGTGAAGATGGTGGGAAGAAGAAATGTTAGAGGAAATGGAGCGCGTGGAAATGTAGACCCAACTTTAATGGAGATGTTGAGAGGAATTGCTGCTAGATTATATGCAGTCAAAATAGCCCAAAGAAGAGGTCAACTAGTTAATGATGTAAGTGATGAAGAGGTAGATGTGTAGGAAGCAAGAGGAAGAGCAGATCAACCTAGACTTGATCAAGGAGAAGAGAGGTTCATAAGATCCCTAACTAGAGCGAATACAAAACCACATTTCAATCCACCAGATTATAACGGTAAGTTGGATTCAGTTGAATTACTTGATTGGATAACAAAGATGGAAAAGTATTTTGATTTTAAAGGTACCATTGAAGATAAGAAGGTAAAATTTTCTTGTACAAATTTGAAAGGACATGCATCCCTTTGGTGGGAAAATTTGTTGATAGATAGATAAAGAAGAGGAAAAGAAAAGATAAGATCATGGGATCGGATGGTGAATAAGTTGAAAACAAAGTTTATGCCTATAGATTATTATATCAATTTGTTCTGAAAGTTGCAAAATTTGAATTAGAAGGAATCAAGTGTGACAAAGTATATTGATGAGTTCTACAAGTTAAATATCAGATATGGACATTCAAAGGATGAGATCAAGCAAGTAGCCAAATATGTGAATGGTTTGAGGTCATCTATATAGGATAAGATTAGTTTGATTAAGTTGAAGAGTGTGTAAGAAGCATATCAATGTGCCCTTAAAGTAGAAGAAAAGTTGAATAAAAGACATGAGCAGAGATAGAGAGGACGAGGTAGAAGATTTCAAAGAGGAAGCACTTTTACTAGAGGAGGAAGAGGATCTTTTCTAGATTAGAATAAGGATAAGGAGGTTAGTAAGAATGACAATTCATACCATAGAGGTGATGGAAAATATTACAGAAAAGGAGGATATGGTGGTCACTAGAATGAAGGTTATAGAAAGGATGAGAAAAGAGTATTCAGGGGAACTTGTTATAAGTGTGGTGGAGAAGGACATAGAGCATTTGAATGCAATCAAGGAGAGACAAGAAAGATGAAAAAAAATAAAATAGAAGGACAACCTTTGTCGAGGAAGAACATGCTGATTCATATAAAAAATTGGAAGATGGAGAAGTGTTGGTGAATAGAAGAGTGTTGTGTCAAAGTGAGATGGAGTAGGAGCCATTGCAAATAAAGAATTTATTTTGGACTAGATACAAGGTAGCTGGTAAATGTTACAAAGTTATTGTTGATAGTGGAAGCTCAGAGAACTTGGTTTCTAAAGAAATGGTGACCAAATTGAAGTTAGAAAGATTGAAACACCCGAAGCCCTTTCAGATAGCATGGATTCAAGATGGGCATAAGATACTGGTAAGTGAACAATGTTTGGTAAAATTGAATATAGGAAATTACCATTATGAAGTTTTGTGTGATATCATGCCTATGGATGTATGCCATGTCTTTTTGGGAAGGCCTTGGTAATATGATGGAAAGGATAATCATGAAGGAAAGAAGAACACATATACCATTGTTGCTAATGGGATGAATCATACTTTATTTCCATTGGAAGATGTTCCTAAAGTTGAGGTTTGTACGAGTGCTAGAATTTGTTTGGTTGATGGAAGGATATTTTTGGATGGACTGAGACATGAGAACATGTGTTATGCCTTGGTTCCTAAGAAGGCCAAATACTTGAATCATGTAGAAGAACAATTGAAAAAGATAAAGGAATTGCTGATAGAGTATGAAGAGATCATTTCAGATAATATACTTGATGGATTACCACTTGTGAGGAGTATTAGTCATTGCATGGATATGATTCCTGGAGCTAGTTTTCCTAATAAGGTAGCACACTAGATGAAACCTATAGAGTATGAAGAGTTGAATAGACAAGTGCAAGAATTGTTGAGGAAGGGTTTGATTAGAGAAAGCTTAAGTCCATGTGCAATACCTGTTGTGTTAGCACCTAAGAAGGATGGAGAATGGAGGATGTGTACAAAATCTAGAGCCATAAACAAAATCATGGTGAATTATAGATTTCATTTTCCCTAGATGGATGACATTATGGATTGTTTGAGTGGAACTTAATACTTTACAAATATAGATTTGAAGAGTGGATATCACCAGATCAGAATCAGAGAAGGGGATGAGTGGAAGAAAACATTCAAGACAAATGAAGGGTTGTATGAGTGGTTGGTGATGCCTTTTGGACTAAAAAATGCACCGAGTACTTTCATGAGGTTGATGAATGAGGTATTGAAGAAATTATTGGGTAATTTTGTGATTGTTTATTTGGATGACATCTTGATTTTCACTAAGAGTAGAGAAGAATTTTTTTTGCATATAAGACAAGTTTTTCAGAGGTTGAGAGAAGAGAAGTTCTTGATAAACATTAAGAAGTGTCTTTTCATTAAGGAAGAGTTGGTATATTTGGGATTTGTAATATCAGTGGATGGATTGAAGATGGATCCGAAGAAGGTAAGAGAAATTGTTGAGTGGCCTACACCAAATAGCATTGGAGAGGTAAGATCATTTCACGGATTGGCCATTTTCTACTAGAATTTAATTAGGAATTTCAATTCTATTTGTAGTTCTATGACAAAAAAAATGAGAGGAGATAAGAAGGATTTTAGGTGGACATCTAGAGAAGACTGAAGTTTTGTGTTGTTGAAAAAGAAGGTGACTGAGGCACCTGTGTTGGCTTTACCAAATTTTAATAAGGTATTTCAAGTAGACTGTGATGCAAGTGGAAATGCAATTGGAGCAGTATTGAGTCAAGAAGAGAGACCAGTAGCTTATTTCAATGAGAAGTTAAATGATGCTAGGAGAAGATATTCAATATATGATTAGAAGTTCTATACCATAGTTCAAGCCTTGAAGAAGTGGAGACATTACTTGTTTCCTAAAGAGTTTGTGTTGTAATTGAATCATCAGGCTTTGTAGTATTTAAACAATCAAGGTAAGTTGAATCAAAGACACATGAGATGGGTAGAATTCTTGTAGAGCTATACTTTTGTTTTGAAGCATAGGAGTGGAAAGTCAAATAGAGTTGCTGATGATTTGAGTAGGAGAAGGAATTTACTAACAGAGATGAGGGTGGAGGTATTAGGCTTTGGTGAATTGAAGAACTTGTATAAAGGAGACCCGAATTTTGTAGAACATTGGAGAGATTGTAAAGAACTAGTTTCAGAGGACAAAAGTTGTTGGTTGGACTATTTCATTCAAGAGGATATGTTGTTCAAAGGTAATCAGTTGTGTATACCCCAAATTTCAATGAGGGATAACTTGGTGAAAGAAAATAATAGTGGAGGATTGTTAGGACACTTTGGAGTTGATAAGAAAGTAGCATTGGTAAGTGAGAATTATTTTTGGCCTTAGATTCATAAGGATATTAGGAGATTTTTGTAGAGTTGCATAGTTTGTCAAGTTGCAAAGGGAGGTAGTTAGAATGTTGGATTTCATAAGACTTTGAAAGTTTCAGAGAGACCTTGGGAGGATATCAGTAAGGATTTCATACTTGGTTTTCTGAAGATACAAAGAGGTAATGATTCTATATTTGTGGTAGTGGAAATTTTTTCTAAAATGGCACATTTCATACCTTGTAAGAAGACAACAGATGGAGTACATGTAGCAAACATTTTTTTTTAGAGAAGTGGTCAAATTGCATGGGTTACCTAGGAGTATTGTTTCAGACAGAGATGTAAAGTTTTTTTCTTACTTTTGGAAGACACTTTGGAAGAAATTGAAGAAATATTTGAAGTTTAGTTCTACTTTTGACCCATAGACTGATGGATAGATAGAGGTAGTAAATAGGAGTTTGGGGAATTTTTTGAGATTCTTGGTTGAAGAGAAGATTGGAAGTTGGGATTTAGTCCTTGCACAAGAAAAGTTTGCTTACAATAATTCAGTAAATAGGAGTACGGGAAATACACCTTTTGAGATTGTTATTGGAGTTCATCCTAGAGGTATATTAGAGTTGAGAGACATTAGTACGAAAGATAAAAGGAGTGCAAAAGAAGAGGAATATGTAGAACATATGAAGAAAGTGCATGCTCAAGTGAAGGAGTAATTTGAAGATATGAACCAAAAGTATAAGGAGCGAGTAGATGAAAAGAGGAGACATAAGGAGTTCAAAGTGGGAGATGAAGTGATGACATATTTGAGGAAGGAGAGATTTCTAGTTGGCATATATAATAAGCTAAATATGAGGAAGTTCAGACCCTATAGTATTTTGAAGAAATTTGATTTAGGAAATGCATATGAAGTGGAGTTAATAGATGGCATGGGTATATCACCTATATTCAACATTACAAATCTACATCAGTACCATAAAGTGGAATTTAGTGAAAACAATAAAGAAGAATTAGAGAATCATTTTCCTAAACAATAGGCATATGAGATTGAAGAGATTCTGGATATCATAGATGGAAGGAAAACTCATGGAAGACAATACAACTAATATCTGGTGAAGTGAAAAGGTAGACTAGTGGAGGATTCTTCTTGGATTTCTCAAGCTGAGGTAGACCATCTTATTTTTCCTTTAGCCCTCGTAAAGTGAGGGAATCACTTTTGAATAACCCAATATGTTTGATGTAGAAGCATCCTTGGTTCTTGGCAATCTTGCATCAACCAAAAATATTTTCTTTCAGTTTTTGGTCTTGTTCTGTTCTTGCTTAGTCAAGTTGGTGGATTCATCATATTTTCTCACTAGACCTTGTGGATCTACATTTTCATTGTGACATGTTCATTTTCCTTATTCTAAGATTTGAGCGTGATTAGATCTTTTTTCGGAAAGTTATCGATTCCAAATTTTATTGAAGTTTCTTGAAGCACCACCAAAATAATTTTCAAGCCTAACAACTAATTTGATCATTCATGGATTGTTTCCATAACTTGAGGATCTTGATGGTTTGATTTTAATTTTTCCATGGAGTGTCCCCAACCTTGATTATAGGTCCACACTTAATCCCATACATTAATTGAGGAGTAATTCAAATTTGAGGCTGACCTATTCATGCACACATTACATTTTTGTCATTGGAGGTTGTAATAATCTTTGGCTGACGTAAATGATTCTAGATCCCTAGATGTGGTATTAATCATTATAATAGATTATTAGGAATTGACATTGAGAAATATAGGTTTGATATGTTAGAATTCAACTCGCATTAAGGAGCATATAGGGATGTATTTCTGAACTTGTTATATTAGGCTTTTGAGCCGAATTTGTAAGCCCAGATGTTGTTGGCCTAATGTAATTGAAATTTTCATTAATAAGCATGTTTTAATCTGCATTTTCCTCCATATTTTGTGTTTCTTCTATTGTGTTACTCTTGTTGCACGGTCTGGATTGTTCTCTTTGAGGACCGTTCTATCGTGGCTACACCAAATGGCCTGATCTCGCTCTGCTACTAGGGCCTGGACCTGCTACCTGGCTTGGTCTCTCTCAGCTATCAACGTGGAAACCTATTCCTATAACTACTAGATCAAAGCATCTCTCTTGTCTGGCTAGGGAGGTGGTTGCTGCTAGTGATCCCTTGGGGCATCTCTCTGCATGTCCCCATCTCTCTATTGATCTCCAAGCACTAGGTCTTTCTGATCCCTCTGATCCTGTTGGTCAAGAGGTGGTCCACCTACTCCTCTACCCCCATATCCATCCTTGTCTCCATATCGTCTACCTCCTCCCCCTACCCTCGCCCTGCTAATTGACCTCTAGGGCTCTGTCGTGGTAAGCCTACTCCTGGCACTACCAATCTGACTGGTGGATGAAACCAATCTTTGTATGCATGTGTCATTCTGAAATTTTCCTACCCTTGATCATATGGCCATGGTCTAGCCACCAGCTATCTGAATGAAGCAACAACATCCTCTACTAGGATTGGCTGACCCCATGTGGTCTCCCTCATAGTACACGTAAATATGGCCATGTATGGGTCATTGGGCCTATCATGTGTATCTCCAAACTATCTCACCACCTAATCCAGCAGGTAACACTCTATCATGGTATGCTCCCTACCCTACATAAGTCAGCCCTACCTCATGAAGAAGAGTTGTTGAATTCCATTGTACCAGGTGGGCATATCGAGCCAAGGCCTCTAGGTAAAAACATTCATCTTGTCAATCACCCTCCTCTAATGAGGGATGCTAACTTGTCCTATGTGAGTGAAAGATAAACCACCCTTATATATTGAGACCACGGGATCATCTAGCTCCATATAAACTAGTGTAACTCATGGACAGAGCACTGCAATGTGCTCCCAGGCCCATATGTGAAAAAGTATCACTTTGGACCCAATCGTTTTGCTATCCAAATAGGAAAACTCATGTAAGTCATGATAGAGTGAGGCCAACATCATTGGCCCCCACACAAAGCAGTCTCTCCATCAGAACATCTGCTCCTAGATAAGACCCCATCTTGGAATGAAGTATCAACCACATTGATCTGGTGCCACAAGGCCTAAGATGATCGCAACAACAATCAATCAGAAGATGGGCACCACATGCCTGTATCGCTCTAGCTTGCTCTGTCCCTCTACAAAAATGATCTCATCAAGTCCCATAACATTGTAGCAGGTATGTCTCTTGATGTCCACTTCATAGATTACCCTCTCTCTATGGATTGACAATCGATGAATGTGCCGCACATCATCTAGGGTCACTATCACTTCACCTGTAGGGAAGTGAAACGAGGACATCTCACTGTGCCATCACTCAGCTAGTGTTGTCATCATCCCTAGGTGTGTCCCGATGGGTTGTGCATATGCAATATACCAAAGTCCTATCACTCCTAGGTGCTCTTGGGGAACCTCATGCAAACCAGGATCTTGAGTCAATCTACCTAGAATCGAGGATCTGTGCTCTTGTGAATGGACCGACTCCATGTCCTCCTACATCAGTAAGGTTAGTGTGTCAAGTTTTGTAAAAAACTGGGATCCTGTTTGTAGTTTTCACAATCGAAACAACAAATGCATTGTTGTTTGCAAGTGCATCGTTGTTTGTAAATTCTAAACTGCATCGTTGGAGACCTAAAATTTCTAAACTGCACCATTGCATTGCAGTTTTACTATAGACCATTTTGACCCCTAAACCTAAATTCCTAATTGCGTCATCACGACACAATTTACATACGCGACAGAGTTTGAAGCCTAAACCCTAATTGCTAAACTCCACTGCCGTAGTGCTAGAATCAATAGCAACGCACTTTAAGGCTATGAGACACCAATTCAAGGCTTTTAGAGATACCAAATAGTGCCACTTGACTCAGTCTGACCTTTGACCCTAATTAATGTGCATGAAAAAGAAAAAAAATGAGTCAGGTAAGGGTTACATACCACTGGTCTTGCACTTGGTAGTCACTGATACACTCACACTCACTCTGAAATGTGATGTGGAAGCACACATTACACCATCTCGAACAATGGTCAAAGATAAAAAGTGCTAAATCTCTAAAGGCTAAATATGCAAATGAATTGGCAGTGGCCCCTTGAGGCTTATTTAAGCTTTAAAGTTAGGGTTTTTTGACCTTGTTTAGCCATCTAGCTAGGGTTTTGGACCCTCGATCCATTTTTTGTCCAATCGTAGGTCATTTTGCATCCATTTTTTCATGTTTTGGCATCTTGGAGCCTTTCCAGACCTATCAAGCACCTTGTCCTCTTTTTCACAAGATCACCCAAAAATCCAAATTTTCATCCAATCTCTTGAGGGGGTAGTATACCAACATAATCCATTCACTGCGACAGTAGTAGGGCATAAAAAAAAGATTTTTTTTAAATTTTGATCACGAAAAGTTTATTCTTTGAACCAACGTAGTGGGTACATTACTTCAAAGAGGGGAAAAATGTAGAAACAAAAAATATACTGATTGATCCTATACACCTGATCCTGATTTTACTAACACTAGTTCTTCCTAAATCATCTCCTTTACTAATCATTTAGTTAAATAATCTTTGTATACACCTAAAAATGGTCTGAACAATATAATTAATTAAATATGATTTATTTGATTAATTAACCTTAATTTCATCTACTATTAAATAAATAGAAATTTATTTATATAGTCCACATTTAATTCTTCTAATTCTTCTATTATTCCATCTTAATTAAATAAACAGGTTCAAATATTTGTTTCATTTAATTATTCATTTCTTCCATTTTTAATTTAATAAATAGACTTCTATAGTTTGTTTTATTAAATTTAATATCTTATTTCTTCCTAAATTTGAATAAATCTAAATATTCAAATATATTCATATTTCTATAGCTCATCATATTTTACCTACCAAATTATGTATAAAACATCTAATTTAATTCAATTGGAATTCATAGGAAAGCTATGGAGACAAACTTGTAGGTAATCCTCTTCAATCTCTTTCCTCTAATTCTTCCTATCATCTGGCTTGATGTTTTCATGGGGATAAACCATTCCCATGATTAACTCAAGCTCCTTCATCTCTTACCATTGAGTCCTCTAGATCAAATACAAGCCTTTGTTGTGTTGCCTCATCACAAATTGTTGTTGTAAATCTATAAATACAACCTTCTGAACCAAGATCCGAAGATATCATCTGTGTGCAAACTTACTCTACAGGAATAGCAATTAAGCATCTTAGCAATAGCATTTAATCATTTAGCAATAGCAATCATTTTTAGAATCAATATCATAGTTGCATTGTAAATCACTGTAGCTTCCTTTTATCATATTCATGTTAGCATAGATTATAGTAGCTACATCATTATCATCTAGAAATCACCATACAAGATAAGATTATTGCATTTAGTAGCATCTCATTCTCTAGATTGGCATTTTAATAGTCACAATGCTTACCAAATCTGAAAGCCCCATGACTTAATAAATATTTAGAGATAGAGAATAATATGACACTTTCAATAGATTTATGCTTTTAAATTAGTTTAATTATTGTTAAATATTTGATATAATGTCTTATTAAGAAGTTTTTTTAGTTATTTTACTTTTTACTTATTCCACACTTACATTTTGGCACCCACTATGGGGCCCTAACCTCATATTTTAAATTTTTTTCTAAAAAGTCTTCATATAGGATTCAAGTGTGTTTTCTTTTAGCATGACTAAGGGATTCTATAGTGTATCCACCTGAAGTTTTAGCACTTTTGACTATTTTAGTGCATCCACCGAAAGTTTTAGCACTTCTAACTATTTTAGCGCATCCATAAAAAATTATAGCACTTCTGAGGACTATTTTAGCGCATCCACCAGAGGCTTCCAATACGTTTGACTATTCCATGATCAATCCTATTTCAGTGCTTCTGAAAAATTCTGCAGCACTTCTGATGAATTATACAACATTTCCAACAATTTTTGTAGCCCATCTAATCAATTAAGTGGTGCTTATGACCTCTATTATAGCACATTTGTAACTTGTCTGGATCTGATGCGACCGTGGCTAGTAATTTCATTTTTACATTTGCACTAAAATCAACCAATCCTAGGGTAGTCATTTGGATTAAAATATATTAATCCTAGGGTAGTCATCATACATTTTCTATCTCAGTTAAAATAAACACCATTTTCTTTTGTGAAGCAATATCTTCACGTAGATAGAAAATTATCATTTGGGCTTTAAGAATTGAACATTTGTCTACTGTGATTGTACGGTGATAGGCCTATGCTCTCCCCTTAATTGGGTGATCAAAATTTTAGTCTCATCCTTTAATTTCATGCATTTCATGCTTTATTAAATCCTTTAGAAGGCTTGCCATAGTGGGAAAAAGTACTCACCCTATGGGAATGACCTGAGTGGGAATAACCAAAGCTAGATTTTTCAACTTACTATAAAAAAAAAGTAAATTTAGGGAAACCCACATTTACCAGAAGTGTGCAAGATAACCATCCCCAAATTTTTTGTTTTAAATATTGGGAGGTCTCCTGAGGGAGTTTATCATTTTTCGCTCCGAAAGGAAACCCTATCTACGAACCATAGTGTAGAATCCAACTTGTTAGTTTTCGAACATTGTAATACTCAATAGTGCAAGGGGAGGAAAGAATCTACCCCCAAGACACTCACCATATAATTTCCAAAGACCATTTTCTCAAGTGATCAAGAGATCTAACTTTGAGTGCGCACCTGGAAAAGACAAAAACACGGGCGCCCTCTAGGGGGTTGACATAGCTGTGTGAATCAACACAATTTTAAGATGTGGGATATTTGAGTATAACGATGACCTTTTGACCTTAAGAGTGAGTCTACTTGAAGTGTATTATTTTTCAAAAACCTATGCAAATCAAGAAGCATCATGTTTGATTCTTGAACATACACTTATTGTGTAGATTCTAGGACTTAAAAACAACTGTTCTACAATATTTTGTTGTGTTTTCAAATCATTAAATCAGATAAAGATCATCCAAAAGAACAAAAAAAGTTTGAAAAGTCAATCTATGAAAACTTATGATTAGGGATTGGAAATCCACAAACTTTGTCAAGAGATCCCTTGCAAAAAGAGTCAAGAAATCAAAGAAACAACTTAATTGCAAGAAAATTTTAGAAAAAAGAATTTTTTTATATTAAAGTAGGAAAGTCTTGCTTCAATATAGAACTTTCATCCATAGGTTTCATGACTTTGCTAAAGGATATACTGATGATTTTTCCTTAGAGCCTTTATATTCACAAACTTATTTCCAAAGAAGATCTCTTTCACAAAAAATATAATCATAGTCAACCTATTTGCCAGTCTTCCATTCCACAACCAGCAATAGAATATTCCAACAAACCAAATCAGTTCTTACAATAGAGGAAATCTTTGAAACGTTAGGCTTGTCATCAAAATCAAACATTTACCAGCAAAAATACCCTATCAAAGTACCCTAGTTTATACTAAAAAATTAGTCTCTTCATGGAGAAGAAAATTAGACAACACTGTGGAGCGCCAAAATAACACTTACACTGCCTATTTTAGCGCATCTACGCTATCTTTTAGTGCATCCATAGTTCAAATAGTGCATTTACAGTCTGTTTTAGCACTTCTAAAAAATCCTATAGTGCATCTGCTGATTGTAATCAAAATTCACCAGTGTTATAAATTACCCATATTATAGCACTTATAGTATCTGTTTTAGCAAATCCACATTTTCTTTTAGCACATCCATAATCCAAATAGCTCAACTGTAGTATACTTTAGTGCATCTAACAAATATTATAGCACTTTTACCAACTATAACCAAAATTTTCCAATATTAGGAAATTATCAGATATTTGGCACATCTACGGTCTGTTTTAGCACTTTTACCCTGTCTAATAGTGCATTTGTGTCTTTTAGCATTTCCACAGTCTATTTTAGCACTTCTAACCTTTGTAATAGTGTATCCATAGAACAAAAAAATTAGAGAACTAGTAGAAAAATCTTTCAAACTGTTGACATTGAAAACTCAAGTTTTTTCTAGACAAAAACATTTTCACAGGCAAGACAGTGTCTTAAAACTGAAACAAAATAGGATCCTATAAGTCAAAATTATTTTCAAAGTTAAACCTAGATCTCACAATCTATAAAGTTTCAAATTATCAAATAACACATCTTGGTTATTGAGTTAAGTTTCATCATCAGGGTTTTATCATCCTACAATCACGAAATGAAACACAATAATCATAATTTTAACTTGGTCTCATTAATAGAATATATCATTCTATTTCACTTTGTTAAAATAAAATTGACACTCATCCAAACACAGAAGATCAAATTTTAAGTGAGAAAAAAAACACTTGTATTCCAATTTTGACAAGGTTACAAAGACAAACTTAGAGAAAAGGAAATTGAAACACCAAACATCATGGCTGAAGAAAACCCTTTTCACAAATTCCAACAAAATGATCCAAATGAAATAACCCAAGAGGATGTCAATACAGCAAAACAAGATCCAAATTTCCACAAATTCATGGAATAGGTTTTAGAATAGGATATACAAAAATATATTCTGATGCTAGCTGAGCTAGGTTCCAAACTTCTAAAAGACTTTGACGTCAATTGACTAAAGGAAAAACCTAAAGTAGCTGAAACTGAACCACACAACACGCAAGACACAGATCAAGTGGCTACCTTAACATGTCAAATTCAAAACTTGCAACAAAAACTTCAAGATATGCAAAAGGGAACCACAAAGAGGTACTCGTTATAGGACATTTGTCCTTACCCATTTCATTCGAGTGTAGACATGATACCATTTCCAAGACATTGTGAATTCCCCAAATATGACAATTACAATGACAAAATAGATCCAATTGACCATGTGAGGGAATTTAGAACCATGAGTTTAGAGTTTGCACAGGAGGACACTTATCTAATGAGGTTATTTTCAAGGAGCTTAGGAGGTCACTATATGGAATGGTACTCCAAATTACAACCAGGGATTCGATCCTTTGAAGAACTAGTCAATAGATTTATCTCACAATTCTCCTTCAATATTCAACATGAAGTAACCATAAAATACCTTTACAACATGAAACAAAAGAAGGGTGAGACATTCCTATCATTTCTACAATGTTGGAAAAAGTTGTTCACTAGATATCCTCAATCTATACCTGAAGAGGGAAAGATGGAATTATTTATCAACAACTTAATTGATGACATGAGTTATAGACTTGAACTGCAATGTCCCTCGACATTTGAAAAAGTGATTGAGAATGGGATTAAAATTGAATAAGCCTTGGTTAAAAGAGGGGTGATTAAACATTACAATGATACATCAAACAATAAAAATTCCTCAAATCACTATGGCAACAATGATAAACCTAAATTTTGGCAGAAAAATAGAAATACTGGAAACAATGATGCTACAACTAACGTGCAAAATACGAAACCAGTATTCAATTTGATGGAAATGACCGTAATGGCAAATCACAATGCTAATCATAACATCAATCAAGGACCCACTCAAAACAACATTACAAACAATGGAGAATCTTGACAACCATCATATCAAAGACAATCCAATCGACGAAGATTTACACCATTGGGACAAACATTGGAATCAACAATGAGAGAGCTTGTTGCAAATAAACTTATTACCCTACTAGAAGTGAGAAATTGGGAGCCAAAACTAAAACCATCTTGGTGGAATGATGCTGACTATTGTAACTTTCATAAAAATAAAGGACATAAAATGAATGATTGTATGCAATTAAGCATCTAATACAAGATTTGATTGAAAACAAGAAGGTATTTGCTGAAGGACCTCAAACAAACAATGATCACAGTGTATTTACAAATCATTTACCCAATTATGAAAAGGGAGAGTCTTGTTCAAATAGTAAAGGAAAAAGTGTAAGCTAAATTTATGACAATACCATTCATTGCAATTCTAAGGTTGAGAAAAATAATTTCATTAATAATCAAACATAAAACATTAGCATCAATGAAATCGTACCCCTAAATGTGGTCCCAAACATAAACACATTTGACAACCAAATCAATGTCATAAAAATCAAGGAAAGATAGGACTATCAACTAGTCAATGTAACAATGAGGGGACAATCCAAAGTGATACTAAAAGGAGTTGCACCTAAAACCACTACTCCCCCTTCCAATCAATATAGCATAATTGATCAACTATAGAAGATACCAACACAGATATCCATACTAGAACTCCTTAAAATTTCACCATCACATAAGGAGGTTTCAAAATAGGCTCTTGTGGCTACAATAGTAGCCAATAATCTGGATGTCTGTCAATTTCAAGATATGGTGGTACATTTGACCATGCCTCATTTTCTTTCATTCTCTGAACATGATGATGTGTCACTCAATCATCCACACAATGCAGCCCTTCATATAGAAGTTTTAATTCGTAAACATCATGTCAAATGTGTCTTAATAGATGGGGGAGCTAAATTAAACATTTGTACCTTAAAATTTATTTGCGCACTAGGTTATTCTAACAATGCTATTGATGCAAGAAGAAAGATCACAATAAAATCCTATGATGAAGAAGAGAGATCTTCCAAGGGGTTTATTGTGTTACCAATTCAAGTGGGACCAATTTTCAAGAATGTATTTTTCCAAGTGTTAGAAAATGAGCTAACATATAATATACTCTTGGGACGTCCATGGATTCATGAAATGCAGATAGTGCCATCAACCTATCATCAGTGTTTGAAGTTTCCATTGAATGGACATGAAGTTACAATATCAACTGATTATAATAATCCCCATACTTGTAACATGCTTAAAGAAACTCAAGAAAATTTGGTGCCCCATAACAGAGAAGCAAACACTTCTAGCTCATCCAGTGGGGAAAAGCAATTAAATTTTCTATCCAAATGGATTGAGAAAAAGGACCAGCCAAAGGAAACAATTGTTGTTGACTTCACTTCATCAAGCAATGAAGCTCAACTGGATTCTCTATCTCAACAATTTCGAGACAAGATCAAATTAAAAGACAAAGGCATGGGAGAGTATTCCATTGAATAATCTTTATGTCTTTCCCAATTATTGCCATCTCCAAGAACATATGGACAACCATCAACATTGAGACAACCATCATCAACACCTACCACAACTTTAAATGATATATTTGTAAAGGAAGGTACTCTAGAGGAAGAATCTGAAGACAAGGGAATTTTCAATTGGCTCTATAAAGATGGGGAAGCCTCCACATCAACAAATATCAACATTAAAATAGATCAGTTTGGAAAAGGAAACGATATCTTTGAGAAAATGGGATATGAAGGACAGGGACC
The DNA here is from genome assembly GCA_007258455.2 of Sequoia sempervirens. NCBI lineage: Eukaryota > Viridiplantae > Streptophyta > Pinopsida > Cupressales > Cupressaceae > Sequoia > Sequoia sempervirens. Next base: position 558,728,070 of record VDFB02000017.1, read on the forward strand.
TATTGGGAAAAGAAAATATGGTATTATAGAACCCATTCAACCTCTCACACTTTAGCCTAAAGACAAAACAGGATTAAGCTATACAGGGGAATCAAAAGAAGTAACTCAAAAGGTTGTAGAAAGAATCCTTCAAATATAGGATGGTTCTAAGACAGACTCTAATGAATATGAATGGGAATGTTTATCAAAAAAATCATGCAAGGACATAAAAATTGATGTTATAAAAGAGTATGCACCTACACGCGAGGAGGGACAAAGCTCAAGGACTAGACCCCTTGTATTTGGATCACAAAATATAGATGACTCAAGTGAGGGTGAATAGATATCAAGTGAGATAGATGACTTGGAGGAAAGTATTATCATAGAACTTGACATTACCACTAAATATTTTGACAACATTTCTATCAAAACCTTTACTTCCATTGAATGTACCCAATCTGATGACTTCTTACCATTAATGCATCTTGAACTTATAGAATGGGAACCTATTGAACCTATCAGTATTCCTACCTTTGAGAACGATGATGCAATCATAAATTACCTTTGTTGTGATGAACCTGACACAAGTGAAAATCATAAATCTCATAATAGTGCTCCAAGTCAGGAGGGTGTCAAATCTTTCAATGGAAAAATTGAAAATAGGAACAATAGATCTAATGATGAAAACCATACAATGATAGCATTAGATCTTGAAAAAATAAAAATAAAGAACTTATCTGACAATGAAAACCTCTCTGAGGCACCGAAGGATGGAAGATTTGACACCCTTCTAGAACATTTTCATGAAAGATCATCAGTGCTGGTAGAACCTACATAGTCAATCAATATTGGCATAGAAGAAAATAAAAAAATACTACATCTGGTAGCATCAATGACAGAACAAGAAAATCCAAAATTCGTCAAGTTCTTTGAAGAGTGATTTATCAACTTTTCTTGGTCTTACTCTGATATGCCAGGGCTATATCTAAATCTTTTGATGCATCATCGATCTTTACCATCTAGAATCAAACCAGTCAAACAAAAACTAAGGAAAATGCATCCCCACATTACATTGATGGTAAAAGTTGAGCTGAAAAAATTGTTGGATATAGGGTTTATCAGATCCATTGATTATGTTGAGTGGATTTCAAATATTGTAGCTGTAGACATCTAAATTTAATCACTCCCATATGATTAAATTTACTCCCTTTTCGTCTATCATATTAAATATTAATTTATTGAATTAATATTACACCTTTTGTCTCATATTTGTAAAGTATTTAATTTAATAACTAAATGCTTTATCTTTCACCTTCTTCCTCTCTAAATTAAATAAATACACCAATTTATTTAATTTAGTCATTTTTGATCCTTTTAATTTAAAATCAATTTAAAATTCTGCATTCTTTCTCTCCTTGTCACATCCTCCATGATCTTGCTCTAATCTGAATTAATTTAATTAATTCATGATTATGATGTGCATCCTCTTAATCAAAGATTAATGTCACATCCTCCTACATTTTCCACTTGCCTCTAATCTTCCATTAATTATTCTAATCCAATATTTGCACAACCTTAACCAAGGTCATTTAGCACCACTTTTTTAGTCAACCTTTACATTTATCTCTTTTTAGCATTGACCCTCTTTCCCATGTGAATTTTTAATTCGCATTTATTTATCCTAGATTCTTCTCTTCCCTATGTGAATTTTTAATTCACATTCTATCTTCCAAGGCTTCTAGAACCTTGGACTTGTCGCATCATCCACATGTGACCAAGTCCCACCTTTTTGGAGCTCACCTTTTATTCTTTAGACTCTCCTAAGAATGTGAATTTTTAATCCACATTTATTTCTCCAACCACCTCTCCTTTTCCCATGGAGATTTTTGAGGAATTCCAAAATTTCTCAAATATCCCTTTCACTCTCACTTGGGGACAAAAAATTCCTTTTAGAGGAGATCTTCTCACTCCCCAAGGTACTTGGAAGGTACTTGTCCTTCCTCCACCTCATGTACCTTTTGGCCACCTCACTTACACCTCATCTCCTCTTAGCCACTTCACCATCCACATGCCAAGATGCGAGGGCTTGTGAGTTCTCAACCCACCATAGCCCTTCATCTTGACCTTGTTGGATGAATCTCAGCCGTTGAATTCTCTAGAGAATTTCAAATTCCTCTATAAATCCCCCCTCAAGGGAATTTTCAACACTTTTTATTTTGAGCAACCTTATGCTGCCAATTTGCATTCTCAAGCATTTGCTATCATTTAGCCATCCATTTAATCATTTTGTATTATCAATCTTGCATCTAGTAACATCAAAAGCCATCTAAGAAGCAAACAAATTCATCTAAATCAAGGGCCAACCAAGGAGTCTTCAACAACAAGGAAGGTATAATCAATTTGCATTTTATTTCATCTATTTTCCTTGTTTTATCACTCTTTAGGCTAATCATTGAAGTGTTCTTAGTGTTTTATCATTTTCATTTTTAGTTATTTTGCACATTAGAATAAGGTAAAATTCTAAGGTACACATTTCTGGCACGCCTGGTGGGACCCACAAACGGGTTCTTGCATTTAACCTTCATTTTTGCTAAGTATTTTATAGAAAAAGGTCGCAAAAAGGCGGAAGTGCCCTTTGTTTTACCACAAAAAGGTGGAAGTGCTCCTGTTTTACCATAGAAAGGCGGAAGCGCCCTCTATTTTACCATAGAAAGGCGGGAGTTCCCTCTTGTCTACTGCAGAAAGGCGGTCATGCCCTCTGTTTTATCGCGGAAAGGCAGAAGCACCCTTTGTTTTACCATAGAAAGGCGGAAGTGCCCTCTTGTCTGCTACAGAAAGGCGGTCATGCCCTATATCTGAAAATTTGATTTTTGCTAACAGTTTGCTGCAGTTAGGCTTATACGTCATTTTGCTTAGAAGATCTTTTCTAACACTTTCTTGTAGTAGGACATAGAACTTTTCTTTTTCAAGAATCTAATAAAGTTTTCTGCAGAGGGGTGGATACGCTCTTTTATTTTTGAAAGGCTCTATTCCTCTAACATTTTTCTATAGAAAGGTGGAAGCGCCCCTGGTTTTTCTGCAGAAAGGTGGAAGCGCCCCTGGTTTTGCTGCAGAAAGGTGGAAGCGCCCCTGGTTTTTCTACAGAAAGGTAGAAGCGCCCCTATTATACTGCAGAAAGGTAGAAGTACCCTCTGTTTTACTGCAAAAAGGTGGAAGCGCCCCTAATTTTACCACAGAAAGGCAACTATGCCCCAAAACAACACAGTTTGGAAGCATATTATGGCGTAATCGACCAAGAATAAAGGATAAGATAACTAACATTTGCTTGCAGGGCCATCTATTTGATCAAATTTTTGAAAAATTATCCTTATTGTTTGAACATAGTCTAATTAGGGGGAAGTAACCTTTATTGCTTGCTGTGTTTGTTTATTATTGTGTCACCCAAGGGGGCATTAATTTGTTTTCACTTTCCCCTTGCACTTCGTGTGAGCCTGGGGAGTAGTTGGAAATGGTTAGTGTCTTCTTTCTAGTGGGACCTGCTTGGGGATTTCATCACTCCAAGGGACGATTCCAACCACGCATACCAACGGGGTATATAAAGTGGGGAGAACGAAAGTTGTACCCCAATCCAGTCATGTCATAATTGGTGGATCGTCGAAGCTAGGGTGATACCTAGATAGATGTGAAGAGTTGGTCCGAGCCTTTCAGTATCTCGTTGGGGTTCTTGACTCATGCTTGTGATAGGCTAGTGTTCACGGTTGTGCCTCATGTATCAAGAGTATATCAAGGACTCCCTAGAAGCCTTGTGCATCCTAGATTAAGACCTTTCTTGGCCATACCCTTAACATTGATCATAGGATTGTGCTTGCTTGAAGTGTTTTCTTGTGAAAAACCCATGAAATCTTTGATACATTGGCCTTATTTTATCATTTTGAGTCCTTGCCATAGCCATTTCCATCAAAACCAAGCTCTGTTTTACCGTAGAAAGGTGGAAGCGCCCTCTGTTTTACAGCAGAAAGGTGGAAGCGCCCTTATTTTACTGCAGAAAGGTGGAAGCGCCCTTGTTTTACTGTAGAAAGGTGGAAGCACCCTTTGTTTTACTGCAGAAAGGTGGATGTGCCCCTGTTTTACTGCAGAAAGGTGGATGTGCCCTCTATTTTACCACAAAAAGGAAAAAGTGCCCCTGTTTTACCATAAAAAGGCAGAAGCACCCTCTGTTTTACCACAGAAAGGTGGAAGTGCCCCTGATTTACTACAGAGGGGCGAATTTTCCCTCCTGAACACCCAAAATCACCCCATTTGGATCCGTTTAGCCTCTAAACCATCATTTAATCATTCACAACCATTATCTCATCATCCCAAGCCTCCGTTTTGTCACTCTAAGTCTCCCAAAACCTCCATTTGATCAGTTTAAACCTCCATCTTATCATTCCAAACCTTTGTTTAACCATTCTAAATCCCCATTCACTCTCCACAATCATCCTTAATCCATTCGCTCATTTTAAATTTCCCCTTAATCCATTCAAAAATCCATACCATCACCCAACAAACATCAAATATTTTACCATTTACATCACCAAACGCCACCCATAATCAAACCGCCTTAACCTTGTGTTACAAAGTGATTACCCAAATTGACCATACCACTTGAATTTGATTATTAGTTGTTAACTTCAACCCAAATCAATTTACTTCCATCTTGAGGTGAATTCAGTGTCATAAGTTATCATCCTCGGCCAAAATCAATCCATTTCTATCTTAAGGTGGATTCAGTGCCACGATCATCCTCTTAGTCAATCAAAGCTCTAGGTCACTTAGGGTAACTTTCTTTGATTAAACTCAAGGTCTCTCACATCTTTCATCATCCAATCATACCCATTCAATCATCCAAATCTATCAAAACTGATCATTTGATCAAATTGTCCAATCAATCAAATCACATCTGTTCAACCAATGCAATCCTATTAATCTTAATAATCCAATCCAATTCAATCAAAATCCAATCTAGCCAATCAAAATCTGATCCAATCCAATATATCCAAACAAAATCTGATCCAAATCCAAACCCCATCCAAATCAGATCTCATCCAATCATAATCAAATCATTCATCAAAAACATTTTTATAATCCACTCATAACACATTTGCATGCCCGTTCAAACTAGGTCACAAGTTAAGAGACAAATGGAACAACAACAAGGTCAAAATTCCCAAGCAAACATGTCTCAAGACCTTAATAACAATACAAATCCCACCAATGGTGCAAATATTTCTCAAGATCCTAAGAACATCCCCCAAGATCCTCATAATGGTACTTCATTGCACTCCAACACTAAAAATTAGAACAACTCACCACACGGTGAAGAGAGTATGGCTAATCAACCTGAACTCATGCTTGAGGAACATTTTAGTAATCCCACCAATGTGCAAATGACTGACCGTCTACTTGAAAAACATGGGGAAGAAATTTTGGCCCACCTAATTGAGAAGGGTGTCAAACCCCCCTTGGTTGTTGACTTGTCCAAATATAGGAGTTCCCCATCTAACGTACTCCAAGGTTCAAAAAATGCACCAGAAGGTTCGTACTTCCCCAATGTTCCTCCAGTTGAGGGTTGGCATCAACTTGAATTTGGAAATGCTATTATTTATCATGTTAACTATCCCCCACACGCTTCGACCTCAGTTATGGGAGGTCCTCAAGTTCCTGATCCCAATAATCCTTTTGCCTATGGTATGCCACAAAATGTTCCGCAACCTACACCATTAACGTTAACAGCACCCCCTCCTTCGAATCAACCTATAGTCAACACTAGGGGCACCCCCCTTTCCACATTTCCTCCACCTCCTAGGGCCACACATCTACCATCATCCTCATATACATCTCAATAGCTTCACCAATCCAATGTTCCACCTCAATTACATCTGGAAGCCACATCCCAGCTGAACATTCTGGGTGGTACCCAACAACCCCCTTTACAAAACACTTCTACACTACCTCAGCCATCTCATTAGCAACAACCTATACATAATACTTTGGCCTCTTCACAACAACCACCCTACCAACCACAAGGCAATCCATCTCGACCTATTGCTCAGACCATATCCCCCTTTCTCGCATCCATTTTGCGTCTGTAGGCTCAACTGCAACACGACATCCCATCTCGACCCATACAATAGTTGACATCACAACAACAACTCCCTCAACACTACTACTATCACAATCAGCAACAATTTCATCAACAACCACTTTATGCGACCTCCCAACAATCACAACAATACCTTCAACACCAAAAAATCAATACGCAACATCCCATCCAAGCTCCTCAACAACCCACCCCACACTTTTATCAAACAAATCCATACTATACCCCACAACAACAGCCCCCATATCAACAAAATCCCCCATCTTACCAATAAGGAATGTCATCATCCCACTATCCCATTCTGTATTTCAACAATCTGATGCTCTCTCACCAAGATCCTTTATCATCCTATTATCAATATCCCCCCAACCCACCACCGGCCAACTCGGATCTGTTGGAAATCAGAGTGGCATTGAAAGACCTTCAAGCAGGGACGGGTAAACAATCATTCAAATTTGAAGACATATGCCCATATCCATTTGATCCCTCCATCTCATTAATCCTATTTCCTAAAGATTTTGAAATACCAAAGTTTGACAAATACAAGGGAAATAAAGACCCTAAGGCTCACTTGCAGGAATTTTACTCCCAATGTCAAGAGGTCATGCACAATGACAACTACCTCTTGCACCTATTCCCACGAAGCCTGACAAGCCATGCCCTGGATTGGTTCATGACCCTCGAAAAAGGGTCCATAAAAATTTTTGCAGACCTATCAGAAAAATTTGTATCCTACTTCTCTTTCAATTTGGAGGACACAGACACCTTAGATCTCCTCAAAGACAAACAACGTGAGGGGGAAACCTTTACTAGCTATCTACAAAGGAGGCGAGCATTAGCAAGCCAAATGAAGACCCCTCTGAAAGAAAAAGACATGGTCACTCTTTTCGTGGAAAACTATCATCTTGACATGGCCCATAATTTTAGGTTATATTGTGTCACCACTTTCGCAGAGATAGTAGAAAAGGGACCCATCCTTGAATGTGCCCTTATTGCCAAAGGACACATCAAAATACATAGTCATGATAAAGAGAGGTCATTTGGTGATAAACCACGATTCTGGAACAAGAACAAGAATGCAGTGAATGACGACATGATAGACACTAAACACGTCCAAGTGGCTAATGCATCCCAAAAATAACAACTGTCCGTACCTAACACCATCTTCGTGCCATAGGGGACACCTCGCCCTCCTCAACAGTTGAACCAGAACAATCAGGGGAACACCAAACGTCAGTATGCTCAATTAGGAGAACCTCTGAGTGTTGTCTTTAACAAGTTGTTACAAATCAATTATCCCATCACGTACCCTGTCACCAAGCCATTTGACGAGTCCAAACCCAAGCCCACATGGTTTAAGGAAAATGAGTATTGTGAGTTCCTTAAAATCAAAGGACACTCTTTAAACAAGTGTCAGGGTCTAAAAAACTATGTCCAAGATCTCATTGATCAAGGTGATATCAAGGTTGACCCCAGTCAAGCTTTGTCATCCAATGCTCAATTACAGATATATCAGAACGCCTTTTCGAACCATAATCAAGGCCCAAGCACATCTAGCAGTAATCCCCAAGGAAATAGCACAAATAATGTGAGCTACAAGAATGTACCCTTCAATTACGAGGGTGTTATCCATTACATTGAGCAGGTGGAACCCCATGTATCCATGATACATGTTAAATCCAAGGACCCTCAATGTGCTGTCACTACACGACGAGCTCGCATCACTGTCCCTGTAGCCTCTGCACCCACCCAATCAACTCTTGTAAGCTCTTAGTACAACATCCTTGATCACTTGAGAAAGACCCCTACTCATATATCCATTTTGAATTTGTTTAAGTCTTCCCCGGTATATCAAGAAATCCTCAATAGATCCCTACAGGAAACCCATGTGCCAAATGATATTGAACCCACGCAATTCCAAGCTTTGGTAGGACACTTGGCTTTATCTCATCAACTGCACTTTAGCCAAAACAATATGCCAAACATCGATGCCAATTATAATCGCCCCTTACATATCGAAGTCATGGTTGCTCGCCATAAAATAAAAAGGGTCTTGGTAGATAATGGCTCTACCCTCAATTTGTGTACTCTAAAATTCATAAAACAGGTGGGGTATACTCAAGCAGATTTAAGTAATCAGATCATCACAATCAAAGCCTATGATAATGCAGAAAGAAATTCAGAGGGAATTATCAGTCTTCCTATCCAAGTGGGACCTGTGCTTCAATACACTACCTGTCATGTCCTTGATCTGGACTTGCCATATAATCTCCTACTTGGCTGCCCATGGCTCCATGCTATGCAAGTTGTCCCCTCCACGTGCCATCAATGCCTAAAATTCCCCGTCAACGGATAGGAAGTCACCATCTACGCTAACCCCCAACCATTTGAATATTTTCCTGCTTTAGAAGCGTCATTTCCCCATTTACATTATTGTCCCAGGGTTGAAATGGGGGCATCCCAATCATCATCCGCTAACCCATCCTCCATCAAAATAACCACTCCATCTTCCACCACTGAAATGCATATGACTCTCAATGTAGCAACCATGCCACCGTCACCACATGAGTATGGTCAACCTCCGGATGCTACATAAAAGGAAGACAAGACTATCACCTTTAGTGGTAAAAACATCCCTACCACCACCTTCAGATCCCCAAGTTTCAAGATAGATGCACCAGAAGAGGACATAAGCCAATGGGTCTATCGAGAAGAACCCCAACCGGACCCTCCTCTAAAGGAATATTTTTAGGAAGCATATCCGTGGTCAGCTAAGTTTGCAGAAAAATATAACTACCAAGGCAGGGGCCTAGGTAAAGAAGAAAAAGGGCAGTTGCAACCTATTGATACATCAAAGCTACCAAAGAACATAGGCATCGGATATGATAAAAAAAAGAAAGGCCCTGCAACATCGTCTAATACCTCCTATAGTGTCATTGTAGAAAAAGGCTCATTGGAAGATATACCCAAAGAGGAATCCATCATACACGCATATGATGACATCGATCACATTGACTTATCATCCATGTTCGAATGCTTATCTATCTGCACCATTAGCCTATCCCTCTGTCACCCCGAGCTTATTGATTGGGACCTACGTAATAGCACACCTGTCAATATGTCCATGGATACATATGTCAACCTTATGGGATTGGGGGAGGATGAACACTCCAGTCGCAAAAATAAGAATAAGAAAAGTAAAAAATGGTCATCTAGTGAAAACCTTCCTGAGGCGCTTCCTGACCTTGAAAAAGTAAAAATAAAGGATGCATCCGATGGCAAAAACCTCAAAGAGGTGCTAGATGATGGAGATGTTCATCTTCCCCTTATAGGAACTTAGTTATCTGCCCGATCATCCATTCTAATTGAAGAGACTCAAGAAGTTAATTTGGGTACTACTGAAAATCCTAAAATCACCTGTGGCTAAGTCTCTCTTAGAGAAAGAGTATCCAGTCATCATGCAGCTACTCCGAGAGGGAATCATCAACTTTGCTTGGTCATACTCAGACATGCCAGGCTTAGACCCTGCCTTAGTGGTTCATCATCTAGATGTTCACCCAGATGCCAAGCCTGTCAAACAAAAGCTCCGCAAAATGCTCCCACAGGTAGCATTGTTAGTCAAAAAAGAATTGGAAAAGTTACTAGAGGCCGGTTTTATTAGACCAATTGACTACTCTGAGTGGATTTCTAATATAGTACCAGTTGCCAAACCAAATGGAGATATTCAGATCTGCATAGACTTTAGGGACCTTAACAAGGCCTTCCCAAAAGATGACTTCCCTCTACCTAACATTGACATGTTGGTTGACTTGACAGCAGGACATGAGATGTTATCCCTTATGGATGGCTTCTTTGGTTATAATCAGATTCGAATCGCACCTGAAGACCAACACAAGACTGCCTTCAAAACACCTTGGGGCACTTTTTGTTACAATGTTATGCCCTTTGGTCTCAAAAATGCGGGGGCAACATATCAGAGAGCAATGACGGTCATCTTCCATAACCTCATCCATATCATCATGGAGGATTATGTTGATGACTTGCTAGGAAAATCTAAAACATGAGTAGAACATCCTACTATCCTAAAGTAGATCTTTGAATGGTTAGAACATTACAAGTTGTGGTTAAATCCAAAAAAGTATGTCTTTGGGGTTATATCAGGAAAATTGTTGGGTTTTATAGTCTCCTGAAGGGGTATTGAAGTTGATCCTGCCAAGGTAAAAGCTATTCTCGACATGCCACCTCCACACAATTTGTAGTAGTTAAGAAGCCTCTAGGGGAAGATGCAGTCCATCCGTCAGTTCATAGCCTAGCTAGCAGATAAATGTCAGCCATTCACTCATCTTTTGAAGAAAGATTCCACCTTCTGATGGAACCAACAGTGTCAGATGGGTTTTGATAAAATTAAGGAATATTTATCTCATCCACCGATCTTGACGCTGCCTATTCTAGGAAAACACCTTCTGCTTTACATCTCTGCTACTTCAGTTGCGCTGGGGGCATTGTTGGCACAACATGATGAGTCATTCAAAGAGAGGGCAATCTACTACATCAGTTGAACATTGGTTGGATATGAGTTAAATTACTCCCCCATGGAAAAATCCTTCCTTGCGCTAGTCTTCAGCACACAGAAACTTTGTCATTACATGCTTAGCCATCCAGTCAAATTAATCACTAAAATTGATCCCTTGAAGTATTTGTTATCTAGAACCACTCTGACTGGCCGTATGGCCAAATGGGTCATGCTCCTAAGCGAATTTGACATAGAGTATTTAGAGTGAAAAGCCATAAAAGGACAAGTCATAGCTGATCAATTGGCTGAGGCACCATTAGTAGATGCCTACCCACTAGACATTGAATTCCTAGATGAAGAAGTCTACACAGTTACAGAAGCACTAGTTTGGATGCTATATTTTGATGGCTCATACACTCATAGTGGATTTGGAGCAAGAATTTTATTAGTTACCCGTCAAGGTGACTACATTCCAAAATCATTTAGGATAGCATCCCTGTGTACCAACAATATGGTAGAGTACAAAGCTCTCCTCACCGGCCTCAAAATTGCAAAGCAGTGGCACATAACTCATTTGAAAGTCTTTGGTGATTCTTTGCTAGTTATTAGGCAAGTTAATGATGAATTCCTCACAAAGGATGATAAACTATTATCTTATAAGCACATGGTGGATGATTTCAAGAAATATTTCACTTTCATACAGTTTGACCAAATTCCTTGGGTATAGAATAAAGTGGCAGATGCAATGGCCACTATTGGTTCCCTGATTGACATGCCTAAAGACCAAACAAAATGTGAGTTTCTAGTTGAACAACTCTTAATCCCTGCATATGATATTCCTGAGACTAATATGGTGTGCGATATCGTAGGTACCGCCTCCCCATGGTACTAGGACATATACACCTATCTCCGTGATAATATCATTCCCCTAGAACTTACATGCAACCAACGCAAATATTTTATCCATCGCTCTTCCCGATACATCATTGTCAGTGATATGCTTTATCGTCGTGGGTATGATGGAATCCTCCTTAGATGTCTGAATGAGACTAAGGCTTGCACAACACTAACGGAAGTACATGGTGGTGTTTGTGGAGCTCACTCAAATGGTATGGCTCTGGCCAAAAGGATCCTACGAGTTGGATATTATTGGCCTATATTGGAACATGATGCTTGTGAATTTGTGAAGAAGTGCCTTCCATTCCAACAACATGCAGATTTGATTCACGCCCCAGCACAAGATCTTCAACCCCTCCTAGCACCGTGGCACTTTTCTCAATGGGGTTTCGACTTGATTGGCAAGATTTACCCACCATCATATGACGGCCATACATTGATAATTACAACCATTGAATACTTCACTAAATGGGTAGAAGCAATACCACTCTCACAAATCACCGGTGTCCAAATCTCAAAATTCATCCTCTACCATATTCTCTGCAGATATGGTATCCCATCAACCATCCTCTCTGATAATGGAAAACCCTTCAAGAACCAAGCCATGAAAAACCTTTGTAGCACCTTTCATATCCAGCACCATTGGTTAATGCCTTATTACTCCCAAGGAAATGGTCAGGAAGAAGCAACCAACAAGACCCTTATCTGCATCCTCAAAAAGGTTGTCAATAACACTAAATGAGATTGGTGCCTCCACATTCACCCTGCCCTTTGGGCGTATCGTACTTCCATCCACACTCCTACTGGCACCACCCCCTATTATTTAGTATATGGTGCTAAAGCCGTCTTGCCAATCGAAGTTGAGCTTGCATCACTGATGATTTCTCTGAAGAATCTTATCAATGAAGAAGATGCTCATGTTGCATGGCTTGCACAGCTGGAATTATTGGATGAACACAGAATAAAAGCATATGATCATTTGCAAGCATTCCAAAACCACCTCAAACGTAATTATAATAAAAAGGTCCATCCTCAACAATTCTAGGTTGGTGAGCTTATTCTTAAGGAGAACTAGCATACTCAATAGGATCGTGATAAAAAGGGAAATTTTGAGACAAACTGGTTAGGGCCTTATATCATAGCTGCCAAATATGGATCCAGGGCCTACAGATTGACTACTCTTGAAGGAGATCCCCTTGATGAGCCCATAAATTTCATACATATGAAGAAGTTCTATACCTAAATCTACTCAGTAACCCCACCTAATCAGGAGAAAAAAAATAAAAAAATAATAATAATAATAATAATAAATAAAAAATAAAAAAAAATAGTAAAGAAAAATAAATCCATCCTATGGTGAAAACCACCTCTTGATGGCACCTTGGATAAGTATGGATGGTGAAAATCAGGTAACATGTGTCATCTGTAGAGGGCTTAATCATTATCTACCTAACATCCTAGTTATTTTATGCCTTCATCCGCACTATCGCCCTCACCCATCTCATCCTAGGCTGCTTGGTATATATTGATTGAGCATTGGATGACCCATCTAGCCTATCCCCCATCCTGAGATTTTCAGTATCCCACTTTGAGCTTGTGTCATTCATTCCCCTTGTTGGTCGATCTGTGTCCTCATATAGGATCATCCATCGTGTCGGTCTCCATCTAGATCTCATCCTTCCACATCACTAGTCGAACTGTGTTGCCCCTACGCTTTCACGTAGGCAAGGCTGATCATTCGATCTGCCCCCGGGGCATTTTGGATCAACTTGTTTTGGTCCTCCATCACTTTGCCTTCACTAGTCCCTTTCTGCTTTTATCTATGGTCGTTCGTCTCTAAACTGTGTTGCCCCTGTGCTTTCACGTAGGCAAGGTTGGTCATTTGTCTGTCGTGTTTTATATCATCGGTCACCATTGTCTTCTTTCCACTTTATCCATGGTATTTTTCTAGAACTATGAGGGCTCTGTGCTTTCACATAGGCAAGGCTAATCTATGATCAGCCCCCGAGCCCCTAGGTCTTTAGGGTGTGTCAGTCTCATGTCTTGTCTCCCTTGTGTCATGTTGTCAAACTATACCCTTATCTAGCTGGTTCTTAACAAACAAGATCCACTTGTATCAAAAAATCCAATCAGTTTTGAATATCCTACATCATATCAATCTTTTAGCTTAGTATCCATCATCGGTCTCAATAGGATGCATACTTCATAACAGACCTCATCAATCCCATCTATCCCCTTGATCCTATGGCAAAGGACATTTGAAATTGATTGCGATCTTTTGATGCTTCTGGCTTTTGTTTATCATTTGAGCTCCCTATCACCACTTGTCAAGGCTGCCATAATCTATCATATTAGGGCATGTTTTGATTGGTCCACATAGGGGCATATCTTGATCTTTTGTTTGATTGTTTCTTCTTGGTTGTCCTGCGTAGTACCCAACAAGATCCCCGAGGTCTTGTGTTATATTGGGGCATCCTTTTGTGCTTGTGGTTATCTCAATACCTAGCCTGAGCAAGGTCTTTCTTTGTGACTTTGGGGTGTTGGGATAGCCTTCTTGTCTATTGTGTTTGCTTCATGCATTAGACACTAATCTACCTTGGTCCTCCATACCTTGGTGTATCGTGTCTTATACTATAGCAAAAATCAGTGCTCCAAAGATGGAAAATTGTATTAGGATTGCATTTCATAATCATGACTATTGCATTACATTCATCCTATAATTTTAGTTGTACAAATATTTCTCCTCCATCCCCTATTATTCTTAGGATACTAAAAGGTTTTTGACAGATGCACACTCACACCATATCCGCATTCATCTTCCACTATCACCTAGGACCCTATTGACACTTATCATGAAATAATTACATTTTAGATCCATACATTTGCACACTATCTTAGGTTCATCCATAATATCGCCACCTGCAATATCAAGTGTTAGGTCCACCATCAATACTATCATAATACATCCATTACATCCTACATCACACATATTAGTCGAACATGCACATAACCATCATAAGCATATAAAACATAAGCATTTGTCGCGTCATCATAAGCATATCCACATCTATCTTAAACATATACATCATACAACATAGGCATTCATCATACATGAAAACAAAAATCACCATACACACATTAGTTGGCATGCATAAATCCCCTCAAAAACCATCATACATAAAAATATATATATATAAAAACATTCATACATATAACATCCACAAAAGTCATCATAGATAACTGCCTTCATATGACCATCTACATATGCATCAACACAATCATCTATAGATCTCAAATCCATCACACACATAAAACATGAGGCCAATAAGAGCTATTGTATATATAAATATACCACAAGTCCACAATAAATCTCATAGTCAAGACTAACATAAATAATGCCATCGATGTCATCACAATCTGTGACCATCGTATACAAAAATCATCCAATCAAAACACCAGTACAAGGTCCTGCAAATATCCACTGCACCTCTACACTATCGATCTACCTTGCACCTCTAAAAAACATGGTATCCTGTCATCTACCAAATGAACTCCCCACATCTGATCTCTGTGGAGAATCAGGTAATGCTCCCCTGCCTGGTGAAACCCCTGGTGAATCACTGTGACCTCGGGTCCGTGTCCCCAATGACTGAGATAGCCCTGGCATCTAAGGTGTCTACCGAATGTAATAGAATGTCCGCTGTGCCGGATCAGGAACCACATGATAATATGCAGCCATCCAAAATCTTGCCTCTCTCATGCTGTCCTCTTGCTCTGCAACCTGAACCAGAGCAGAATTCCGCTCTTGATGATACTTGTCTCAGTCCTTGGTAATGGCTCTCCTCTCCTACTCCCATGCCTCCCGATCCAACCAACTCTATGCCAGCTCTGCTTATAATCGATCCCTCATCTCCTTTGTAGCCACTGCCTGTGCCACCACTGCATATCTCTCTCTCCACAACCTATATATCTGCTCCTGGCATCCCACCCTCACCCTAACCTGTCGGTGCATGAGACATCATGACATCCCTCTCCTCCTATAGAGTTTGCATCTGTATCTCTGTTGCATCTCTCTCCCTCTGAGCTACCTGTGCCTGAGTCACTATTGCATCCCTATCCCTCTAAAGAGCTTGTGCTCTCAGCTTTGCTGAATCCCGCTCTCTGAAGAGTCAATACCTTTGCTACTGTCTCCTCTCTCCTCCTCTGCAGTGATTGTATCTCTGCCTCTACCAATGCTCTCTCACTCTGAATGTGCACCTACGCCACATCCCTCTCCACCTCCATCACCTGTGCCTGCACCTGTGCTACATCCCTCTCAGCCTGCATAATCCGTGCCTACTCCCTGGCCTCATCCTCCCTCTCCTGCATCAACCCTATCTCTCCAACTGTCTGCTCAAGGCACTGTACTCTGTTCTAAAGCTCATCCCAATCTCATTGGAGATCTCCGACCATCGGGACTCACAAGATATCCTATCCCTCTCTCGAGTCCGCTTCTACTCCGCCCCCTCTCGCTCCCCGCCTCAGGAAACTATGACTCCTCTCACCTGTCGTGATCCCACGTCACACTGGTCAACTCACCCTACATCCTCTACACCTCTATTTGTGCCCTATTTCTCTCCCTCACCACTTCCCTCACTTGTTCAGCTAGCTCAAAAATAATGGCATCATAATCTTTCAGTGCCTCTCACTGTACTCTGGCTAGCTCAGCCTCTAGAGATCTCACTCTCTACTCCGCAATCTGTAATCTCACCTCTGCTCCTCTCGCCTATACAGTGGGATCCTCCGGTACCACATAAGGAACCAATGCTAATAACTCTACCTCCATAACATCCCCCTCTACCACATCTCTGTCTACACTTGCTCTATCTCATCTTCCCCGCCCCCTACTCTCATCGCCCCTCACAGTCCTCCCCAATATGGCAAACCCAGAATCATCTCACATGTCCCTATCTCTCTACCACAAACCGACGTCATGTCGACCTCCTCTCCTCCTCTGGTACTGTTGTAACATCCTCATCCTCTCTGTCCTCCTACTCCTGTCGAGCCTCATGACTCTCCACAGTAGGCCAAACTTGTAATTGCTGTGGCTGACCATGTCATCTTACCACAAACTGTCTCCTCCCCTCCTCTGATGCCTCCCTCGCATCTACCACCTCCACATCCTTCTCATCCTCCCCATCATCCACATCCCTCACCTCCTCCACCCTCTGCCCCCCTGGTCTCTCTGTGGTTGTCCCCTCCCCTGCGCTCTCTCCCGTTGATGACCATCTCTCTGACTTCGCCTCTGATGTCTCCTCCTCCTCCCTGGTCTGCCCACCTGCTCTATCTCATCAAGCTCCTCCAGTCTCTCCTGATCTACCACTGCCACAGCCTCTCATCGCTACTGCATCCCCCCTCTCCTCTCTCTCCATAGTCTCTGCTCATCCTTTGGTCTGACACCCACTGCCCTAGTAATAGGCTGAACAGGAGTAATCCTATCCCATAACCTATTTTGGAACCACCTCTGGTATGCTCGGTCACAACCAGCACCTGCTCTCCTCTAGCTCTCTCTAGATAAGGCACATGTTTTGCTGCCCTCCATGATGCCCTGGCTGTACCTAGTGCCATGTGGCCTCCCCATGGTATCTCTCTACTGTACCGCCAGAACATGATAGGCACTGTCAGAATATCCTGTATCACTCCAAACTATCTCAACACTCTGTCTGGTCGATGCGACTCTACTATGCATGGAAAAGTCCCAATAATAAAACACCTACTTAGAAAGTAACCCTCCCGTCTCCTCGTATCAGTCCATCTCCTGAACTGACGCAACCTATATGGCCGCCACTTTATATCCCTCAGATGTAGATCATCAAACGCTCTCCTCCACCCCTCCATATCTCCCTGCATCTCATAGCGCAAAACCCAACCTCTTGCCTCCCCATACTCCCACACCACGGGCTCGTGATCATCCACTATCCCCGCCCTCACCACTCTCGGCCTCGTCGTTGCAATATGCTCCCAAGCCCAAATCTGCAGCAGTGTCATATGTGTCAAGCTCAATATCCTCTGGTAACAGATCTCGTGCATATCTCTAAATAGATGAGTCAATACACATGACCCCCATGAAAACGACCCCCCTCGCCACTCGACAATGTGTCGAATCACCTCCATATACCGAAAGCTACATGTACATCTGCTCTGATCTGGCAACAATATCCCACTAATCAGACCACATAAGAACAATGGTAAGGTTGGCACCCCCACTGACAAACATTGGTCCAAATCCAACTGACCCTTCACTAGGGGCAGCTCCTCACGTCCAAACAATACTCTAATGGTCTCATGTAACTCCGCCCCTATAGATACCACCTTGCTCACTAACCGTTTGGCTATTGATAGCCTCAGAATGCGCCACACGTCCTCCAATGTAATGGTCATATTTCCTGTAGGGAGATGAAACATAGATGTCTCTGAGCTCCATCTCTCTATCAATGTTGTCAGCATCGCCTGATGCGCTCTAAGAACTGGAAACTGAATACAGTGTCCTAAAACTGCATGATTTAAGGTTGTCTGATCCTCCTCGTTCATCACTGCTATCATCGCTACCATCACCTCTGATCATCACTCATGTGTCCGTATCCGCTCGAAACTCTACACACACAAAAATATTCTCATTATTTCATTTTTTTATTTATTTTATTTTTTGCTTCTCCTCTTTCTTTTTTTTCTATCTCTTTTTTTCCCTATCTTTTCCCATTCTTCTTCCCTCTTCTTCTTTTTTCTCTCTCGCCCCCCCGGGGTGGTTCCGCCCTCCCAGCAGGGCGGCTCCGCCCACCTGTGGGGGTGGGTCCGCCCCTGGTGGGTTTGCCCACTTGCAGGGGCGGCACCACCCCGGGTGGGTCCGCCGGCTGTCAAGGTGGCTCCGCCCTGGGTGGGTCTGCCCACCTATGGGGCAGCTCCGCCCCAGGCGCGGGCGGATCCGCCTGCAGCCGGGGTGGCTCCACCCTTGGCCATGGCGGCAGCACCCGAGGCTGAGGCGGTGCCACCCTAGAGTGGGGCGGCTATGCCTCACCCCATTTCTTCTCCCCCCTATTTTTTTTAACATTTTTGGTTTTTCTGTCGAAAATCTAACCCCGACCCATTTTTTTAATTTTGTTAATGAACAAAACCTACATTTTTAAAATTTCAAAATCTATCAAACAACATGTTAAAAATGCATAAATTCAATATATTGGTTTTGTTACCACTCACATGCTGTGGGACCGCTAGCCCGCTGTATAATACGCGCACCTCATCCGCCCGGTGCACAATCTCCGTATCGTTGTCTGTCAGCATTGTCCCTCCTCAGTTGCTTTCTCTTCTGTACTATCCTCCTGTCAACTGCTACAGTAAAAATGACTAAGGTAATTTTTGAAATTACCTTTTTAACCTTCTTCTCAAAAAGTATTTTTTACCTTTAATTTATCTTTTTCTTCCCCCAAGTAATTCCTAACTTCCCGAGGCTGCCATTTGCAAACCGTGCGTTGGATCACATCCGTTCAAAAACCAAAATTGCTTGATTTTTTGAGCTCTATCCAATGGTTTCTTTTTTTTTCTTCCTATTGAGACATTGTTCAGAGACCCCTTTTTCCTCCCCCAACTGCCCTCTCGAGGGGGCATACCCTACTATCATTCCTCCATTCCTTTAGCTTAGTCATTGGGGCATCATCAACCTTTTCCATGCTAGGGGCATCACCATCTATCATTTCCTCCCTCATTTGCATATTATTTTTCTTTGAAACACTGTTATTCTAACAATATTTCAAGAGGGAAAAAATGTAGACATCTAAATTTAATCACTCCCATATGATTAAATTTACTCCCTTTTTGTCTATCATATTAAATATTAATTTATTGAATTAATATTACACCTTTTGTCTCATATCTGTAAAGTATTTAATTTAATAACTAAATGCTTTATCTTTCACCTTCTTCCTCTCTAAATTAAATAAATACACCAATTTATTTAATTTAGTCATTTTTGATCCTTTTAATTTAAAATCAATTTAAAATTCTGCATTCTTTCTCTCCTTGTCATATCCTTCATGATCTTGCTCTAATCTGAATTAATTTAATTAATTCATAATTATGATGTGCATCCTCTTAATCAAAGATTAATGTCACATCCTCCTACATTTTCCACTTGCCTCTAATCTTCCATTAGTTATTCTAATCCAATATTTGCACAACCTTAACCAAGGTCATTAGCCATATTTAGCACCACCTTTTTAGTCAACCTTTACATTTATCTCTTTTTAGCATTGACCCTCTTTCCCATGTGAATTTTTAATTCATATTTATTTATCCTATATTCTTCTCTTCCCTATGTGAATTTTTAATTCACATTCTATCTTCCAAGGCTTCTAGAACCTTGGACTTGTCGCATCATCCACATGTGACCAAGTCCCACCTTTTTGGAGCTCACCTTTTATTCTTTAGACTCTCCTAAGAATGTGAATTTTTAATCCACATTTATTTCTCCAACCACCTCTCCTTTTCCTATGGAGATTTTTGAGGAATTCCAAAATTCCTCAAATATCCCTTTCACTCTCACTTGGGGACAAGAAATTTTTTTTAGAGAAAATCTTCTCACTCCCCAAGGTACTTGGAAGGTACTTGTCCTTCCTCCACCTCATGTACCTTTTGGCCACCTCACTTACACCTCATCTCCTCTTAGCCACTTCACCATCCACATGCCAAGATGCGAGGGCTTGTGAGTTCTCAACCCACCATAGCCCTTCATCTTGACCTTGTTGGATGAATCTCAACCGTTGAATTCTCTAGAGAATTCAAATTCCTCTATAAAGCCCCCCTCCTCAAGGGCATTTTCAACACTTCATTTTGAGCAACCTTATGCTGCCAATTTGCATTCTCAAGTATTTGCTATCATTTAGCTATCTATTTAGTCATTTTGCATTATCAATCTTGCATCTAGTAACATCAAAAGCCATCTAAGAAGCAAACAAATTCATCTAAATCAAGGGCCAACCAAGGAGTCTTCAACAACAAGGAAGGTATAATCGATTTGCATTTTATTTCATCTATTTTCCTCATTTTATCACTCTTTAGGCTAATCATTGAAGTGTTCTTAGTGTTTTATCATTTTCATTTTTAGTTATTTTGCACATTAGAATAGGGTAAAATTCCAAGGTACACAATACCTATATCTAAACTAGAAAACAGTATCAGAATATGCACAAATTTCAGAGATCTAAATAAGGCATGTCCAAAGGATGATTTTCCTTTACCAAAAATTGACATTATTGTTGATTTAACAATAAAATATGCCATGTTGTTTCTAATGAATGGCTTCTCGGGGTATAATCAAATCAAGATAGCACCTAAAGATCAGGAGAAGATAACATTCACCCATCCTTGGGAAAAAATCTATTGGAACAACATGCCCTTTAGGTTGAAAAATGCAGGTGCAACATATCAACATGCATTGACCACTATTTTCCATGACATGATGCATACTTTTATGGAATATTACGTTGATGATATATTAGCAAAATTGTACACCAGGAAAGGACATCTGAAGATTCTGGAGAAAATCTTTACAAGATTGAAAAAATTCAATGTTAGTTTAAATCCAAAGAAGTGTGTGTTTGGGGTTACATTGGAAAAGGTCTCTACAGGGTAGGTTACAATCAATTAGGAGATTTATCTCCCAATTGGCAGATAAAAGTCATCCATTCAAACATCTACTATACAAGAATGTCTCATTCAAGTGGGATGAAGGATGTGAAACCAATTTTACTCAAATAAAGCAATATCTAATGTCACCTCCCATACTCATGCCACCTACAGAAGAGAGACCATTATTATTATACATAGCAACAACATATATTTCTTTAGGAGCTCTATTAGCACAACAAGATTCTGAAGGAAGGGAACAAGCTATATACTATATCAACAAGACTCTGAATGGTTATGAAATAAACTACACCTTCATCGAGAAGGAATGTTTGGTGGTGGTATTTGTTAACCAATAGTTGAGGAATTACATGTTGACCCACATGGTTAAGCTCATTGCAAAGATTGATCTGTTAAAATACTTACTTAATAAGGGTGCTCTAACAGGGAGATTAGCCAAATGGGTCATGATCTTAAGTGAATTTGATATCCATTATGTGGATAGGAAAGCCATCAAAGGTCAAGTGATTGTCAATCAATTAGCTGGAGCTCCATTATCTGATGATCATCCAATGAAAATTGAGTTTCCTGATGCAAACATTCTAAATGTGACAACACAACCATGGAGGCTTTATTTTGATAGGTGATACACATAATGTGGGTCTAGTGTGGGCATCCTTTTTGTCACACCTCAAGGACATACAATCCCAAGGTCTTATAGACTCATGTTTTCATGCACAAATAATGTAGCTGAGTATGAGGCTTTGATTATTGGTATCAAAATGGTGTTCAAATGGAATATTAGAGAACTACAAGTATATGGTGATTCATAGCTATCCATTTATCAGGTAAATGATGAATATCAGACAAAGGATGAAAAGTGGATGCCATACAAGAAGATGATAGATGAGCTCAAAAAGTACTTTGTAGATATCAAGTTTGAACAGATTCCTAGGGTAGAAAATAAAGTTGTAGATGCTATGGCTACAATTGCTTCTCTTTTACAATTGCCATAAAAATGAGTTCATTATGAGTTTATGGTAGAACAAGTGTCTACTCTTGCCTATGATGATCTAGATTCTCAAACCATATGCCAATTAGTAGACATTGAATCCTCCATCTATGGAAAGACCTATGCTTACCTTAAGGATAATATCCTTCCTCTTGATCTTTCCAAAAACCAAAAATGCAACTTCATTTGCCAATCTGCACGACATACATTAATTGCTGACATACTTTATCGTCGAGGTCTAGATGGTACTCTTCTTCGGTGTCTTGAATATGATAAGTTTGAGACAACTTTACTTGAGGTTCATGAAGGTATTTGTGGAACTCATTCAAGCAGGCCAACCTTAGCAAAGAAACTCCTCTGTTTGGGGTATTACTGGAAAAAAATGGAGGAGTCTTATTAGTTTGTTAAGAAGTGTAAGAAATTTTAGATACATGGTAACTTAATCCATGCACCAACGCAAGAATTGCACCTATTCACATCAACATGGCCTTTTTTCCAGTGGGGACTAGACCTAGTAGGGAAGATCAATCTATCTTCATCTAATGGACACAAATTCATAATCACAACAACAGAGTACTTTACAAAATGGATAGAAGTGGTTCCTTTAATAACAATCACTTGAAAACATATCTCATCATTCATACTGAACTACCTCATCTATAGATATGAAATTCCCCAATCCATAGTAACAGACAATGGGAGACCTTTTAAGAACTAGGGTGTCCAAGAATTATGTGAGATATTTCATATCCAACATCATTTCTCAACACCGTACTACCCTCAAGGAAATGGCCAAGTAGAGGCCTCAATTTATTTTTTATGAAAATTCTAAAGAAAACGGTTAATGATGTTGGACGTGATTGGCATGTTCAATTAAATCCTACTCATTGGGCATATCAAACTAGCATCAGAACATCCATAGGAGCTACTCCATATGCATTGGTATATGGATCAAAAGCTATACTACCCATTGAGATTGAGATTCCATCACTCCAGGTATCATTGAAAGGTATCATTCTAGATGAAGATTATAGGGTTTCTAGACTACAAGAGTTGGAACTATTGGATTAATTTCATCAACAAGCTATGAACCATCTAATGACATATCAACAGAGGATGTCTAGAAGCTACAATCAAAGGGTAAAGCCTAGAGTCTTTCAGGTTGGGGACTTGGTCCTAAAAGAAAACCCTAAAAATCAGCAAGACAGAGAAAAGAAAGGGAAGTTTGAACCTAACTGGCTAGGTCCCTTTGTCATCATATTAGTTTATGGATTTGGAGCCTATCAACTATCTACACCTAAAGGGGATCTTTTCGATGAACCTATCAATAGTATCTATCTCAAAAAGTTCTACACCTGAATCACCTAGTGAACGACTCAATGGTTACCTTGATGAAACCCTGGAAAATAGGCATTCAGTGATGAAAAAATACAAAAAAACAAAAAATTAAAAAGAATGAAAAAGTGTAATAAAAATAAGTAGTGAAAACCTAGAAATAGGTGCTACTTGTGATTTTAAGGCCAATTTTTATATCTATTAGACACATTTCATGGTCTTTACTCCCACCATCATTTTTACATCCATTATCATATCATTATGAGCAGTCACATCTCACCCTAGCTTGACCTCACTGGGGGCAATAAATCTTGAGCTTAACCAAATAGACCAACAATGGGAAGAAAAATGCAACAAAAACAATAATCGAAACACAACCCAACATGAAACATGAAACACCATTAGAAACACATTGGACATCCATAACACAACAAAAAATCCAAAAAAACAAGTCAAAAAGTTAAAAACAGAGTCCGTGTTAATTGAACTACGTGGTCTCTACGTGTATAACGTAGGCAAGGCTAATCTTTGATCAACCCCCAAGGCCCCTAGAATAGGTCTTTAGGTTAGGTTTTTGGTCAAAATCTTGAAAATCATAAAAACATCATGAAATCAAAATGGATGATCTAATTTGAATAATGGTTGAAATACTTTAAGCAAAAGGTTGGATATGTTGTACTTTGATATTTGTTATCATTTATTTAGAGCAACTTGATGATGTATTAAACTAGAGAAGTTAGGAAGGAGAATGGTATTTTTCTTTGTCTACTATCTATGAATGAATCATAATTACTGTGTGAATTGTCGTGAGACATTCTCTACAAAGTATCACTGATGACATTTGGAATTCACATAGGAAAGTGATTGAATCTTGTCTGTTTATGCAAGAAATTCTTAGGTCATCTTGGTTTAAATTATACCTAGATGCTTGTGTTCACTTGAAATATCAACAATCATGGAAGTAGTACTCAGGTCATCATGGTCTAAATTATACCATTGATGCTTGTACTTGATTTCAACATTTTTAAAGCTCTATGATGATACAAAGCACAATAAAAGTACTGTTAAGATGCCAATGTTTGAATATAGATTTGCATAGTAAAAATAGATTGCATTCAAATTAGTTTTACATCTACAAAATATTTTTCATATAGAAGGGTAACCAATTCCAAACAAAGATATTTTTTCCTCATAATGGATTGAGTATACTTGAAATTAACAAAAACATCATAATTATCATGTCGTTGCATCATCATTTTCATTGCATACATATAGAAGGAATTTATTTTATCATTTCATCATTCATACATTTAAATAAAATAAATTGCATTGATCATATCATATTTTCATATCACACATCATAAAATTGCATAAGATGTCTCAAAAATAAATCTGTATAGTTGCATTTAATTCATCCATTAAATCATATCATATATCATGTATTCAAAATACCATCATATTCATCATTTTTCATTCACTTATTACATCATATATTTGCATTTATCACAAGAATAAAAGTGCACACATCCCATTTACATTGCACATCATATATCATTTAAACCATCATATCCATTTCATGCATATAGATACATAATCATATAATTTAGAATTACACATCATCATGCATAAATCATACATCCATACATCATTATTATGCACATCATAAATCATAGCATATCATCGTGATTATAAAATTGCATCCATAACATCATAATATAAGGATCATCACATGACATATAGAACATAGGAAATAAATGCATCCATCATAGAACCATATAGAACACATAATAGATCGATAAAATATGTTGCATATTATATAGATCTCAAAATCATAATGTTAAGTATATAATGATGTCTGAAATGAAGAAAGATATATCATCAAAAATAGCTATAATCAAAGTGAACATCACATCTCAAAATAACGAAGGGAGAAATCATGAAACTAGGTACTGCTAGCTCCTAACTGTGTAGGCATCTTAGGACCAGTCCCTCCACCACCACCAGATGTACCAAGATCTCTCAGGTATCTCAGAAGAGGTTGTATCACGCTTGCACTGACAGTCCTAGTACGAGTCCTACCAGATTGGGACTGCCCATAGTTCACTCTCTACTCTGAAGGGACAACATCATAGAATTTACCTCTATAATAATCTACCTCCTGACCAACATAGACAACCTCTCGCATATAATCTGCTATAGTGATACCATCTTCCAATCTCTGAAATCTCTCAGCTACATCCTAAGCCCCCTCTATAGTAAATCTAGAAGCATCCCTCTTAGCTATAAATGATGTAATTTGAACATAAGCCCCCTTTGCAGTCTATCTAGCAGCATCCCTCTTGGCTTTCAATGCTATAATTTATTCCTGAGTAGCATCTAACTAAGCCTGTACCTATGCTAGAGCCTATGCGTGAGCCTGAGCATGTGCCTATATCTATTCCTATGTCTGAGTCAATAAACGATGGGCCTGAGTCAGCTGACCCTGTAAAGTTTGTACTTGTACCTATAGACTTGCTATCTAGGTCTATTGTTGTTGCACACACTACTCTGAAGGGCCCACCACTACTCACCTCTTATGAGGCATCATGTACTCCTCTGAGGTTGCACCTAATCCACTGTCTACATTTGGTCCTCCACCTCCATATCCCTCATCATCATCACTGCTATCATCATCAATATTGTTGTCCTTCTCATCACCACTACCCTCGAAATCCTCCACCTCCTCATCACCACTGCTCTCGATCTCCTCCATCACCACCTCCTCATCACCAACCTCCTCTCTCCTCCATCGGTGATGATGTACAATGAAAAGATCCTCCTCAATAGGTAATAGTGCTGGCTCATCGAGAATGGTAATATGTGGAATGGATGTAGCACCAGATACTCAACATAATCAGTTGTAACCATTGCCTCAACAATATCCAAATGGATCTCCCAAATAAGAGGTTGTAGAGTTTGGAACTCTGCACAACATCATATGACAGCTCGAGCCCCCAATCTATGGAATCTAACTATCAATGAGCATAATGGGAAACACCCTAGGGAATTCCCTAAACAATACCATACTGATGGAGAACTCATCTAAGCAAAAATATCTCCAAAATCTAATGAGTCCAACCAATCAGAATAAAAAACTGATAGAAAAATGGCAACTAAATGCAATCATCAAACCAGTGCTCACAATTTAAATATGGATGCCATGTCATAGTCTCTATATCATCCAATACTTTGTGCCAATGATCCAATTTACCCAGTCTATGTTGAGTAAGACAACCTATATATCTATGCGCATATGGCTACTTGGCGGGTGGCTTCCTTACCATCACTAGACACGTGACAACAATATGCTCCCATGCCCACACCTATAGTAGAGTAACTTCGGCTGATAAACTCCAACCTCTATTGTAAATGGCTAAATACAAGTCATGATATAGATGGGAAAGCATATACATTCCCCAAGCACAAGCATGCTCTCCAACAGACGACCCCAACCAATAACAAATCCCTTTGACCTATGATCATGACAAAGGAACATCCAATAAACCCAAAAAGTACTATAGGAAAAGTGGCATAAGCATCTACCATCTCATGCCACGGAATCCAATATCTAGCAATGGTATCATCCTGAAACACTCTCTGAAGAGCATCAGTCCTACCCTACTCTGATGAATCATAAATGATGATACCACCAATAATAGGTATCTGAAGAATCTGCCAGACATCCCCAGGGGTGACTATAATCTCGCCAGTAGGTAGGTGGAAGGTATTATGCTCACTATGCCACCTCTCTACTAGGGTTGTCAGGAGACCTCGATTAATCCTAATCTAGGGCATATCCAATAAGGAGGACAATCTACAACATGTTATAACTCCCATCTCAGGTTGTGCAAGTTGTGGTATCCAATCAAAAGTCTAAGTAAATTTCTCTGTAATATGAAGGTTTGTCAAAGCCTCCTATCATCATGAAATATTCAAATTCAGTACTTTTTGTCAAAATATTAAACATCAATTATCCTATTAAACCTAATCAGCTCTTGGTGAGACTTTTGATTAAATCTCATGAGCAAACATCAATGAACCTCACCTATCATGAGGTCAATCATCAAACATCATTGAACCTTGCCTATCATGAGGTCAATACATCAAATCAACCTCGCCTATCATGAGGTTCATCAATCAAACATTAGACCTCACATATCATGAGGTTGAACATCATCTACTTGATCAGGATCATCAATTATATCAAGCCAATGGCTAACATGATTGAAAATCGACAAAATCAAGGAAAAATTTGACAAACGTTATCAATCTGACTTGGAAGCACTAAAACAGAGTTTCTATGCGCTACAATATTAGAAGCACCATTAAAAAACTTAAAAGCACTCAAAGCACTAAATCATTACATGCACCATTTCATCAATCAAAAGCACTATTTCAAGTGGTCAAAGTGCCATTTCATCAAAAGTGCTATTATATTGGGTCAATGCACTAATTTATTGGGTTGACGCGCTAAACTAATTAAAGTGCTAAAATAATCTACCTAAGTGCTATAGTATCTAGCCTAAGCACTAAAGCGTTAAAAGCGCTACATCGACATGCAAAAACACTAAAAGAAATGTAAAATTTAAAATACAAAAACTGCACATAAAACGAGGGGGTTTATGAGTACGTACTAGAGGTTTGTAGGTGGTCGGGCAGTTATGTCATCGCATGCACTCGAACTGGTGAGTGTAGTGAGGGATTGACATCTTGCTCAATTTGCTCTCTCACAAATTTTACAAACTCAAATTGCACAAATGAGTTTGAAAATGACCTTTTTGACCCTTTATAGGTTAATTAAGGTGGGATTTTTGTGGGATTAATTAATTTTTTTCAAAGGAGATTAATTCAAATTCATCACAGGGGAAATTTCTACATTGTTTATCGGGAGATAAATTATTTCTACATCAAATCTTCATTGAATCATCATAGAATCATCGAAAAATCATAAAAATTTGAAAAATTCAAAAATTCAAAAAAAAAATCATCAATTTATCTCCTGAGGGGGCATATATTCATCATCACCTAAAAAGCAATGTCTGGGACATACTGATCAACATCTGAAGCATACTAATTTTTTTTTTGTCAATACTGACAGCAACAACAAAATTTCCTTTGAAGTAATGTGTAAACACATCACTTCAAAGAGGGGAAAAATGTATACACCTAAAAATGGTCTAGAGAATATAATTTATTAAATATGATTTATTTGATTAATTAACCTTAATTTCATCTACTATTAAATAAATAGAAATATTTATTTATATAGTTCACATTTAATTCTTCTAATTCTTCTATTATTCCATCTTAATTAAATAAACAAATTTAATATTTTGTTTTATTTAATTATCAAATTCTTTAATTTCAAAACACATCATTCTATCTTAATTAAATAAACAAGATCAAATATTTGTTTCATTTAATTATTCATTTCTTCCATTTTTAATTTAATAAATAGAATTCTATAGTTTGTTTTATTAAATTTAATATCTTATTTCTTCCTAAATTTGAATAAATCTAAATATTCAAATATATTCATATTTCTATAGCTTATCATATTTTACCTACCAAATTAGTTATAAAACATCTAATTTAATTCAACTGGCATTCATGGAAAAACTATGGAGAAAAACTTGCAGGTAATCCTCTTCAATCCCTTTCCTCTAATTCTTCATATCATCTGGCCTGATGTTTTCATGGGGAGAAACCATTCCCATGATCAGCTCAAGCTTCTTCATCTCTTACCATTGAATCCTCCAAATCAAATCCAAGCCTTTTTTGTGCTGCCCCATCACAAATTGTTGTCGTAAATCTATAAATAAAACCTTTTGAAACAAGATCCAAAGATCTCATTTGTGTGCAAACTTACTCTACAAGAATAGCAATCAAGCAATCAAGCATCTCAACAATAGCAATCATTTTTAGAATCAATATCATAGCTGCATCGTAAATCACTGTAGCTTCCTTTTATCATATTCATGTCAGCATAGATTATAGTAGCTACATCATTATCATCTAGAAATCACCATACAGGATTAGATTATTGCATTTAGGAACATCTCATTCTCTAGATTGGAATTTTAACAATCACAATGCTTACCAAATAGGAGAGCCCCATGACTTAATAAATCTTTAGAGATAGAGAACAATATGACACTTCTAGTAGGTTTGTGCTTTTAAATTAGTTTAATTGTTGTTAAATCTTTGATATAATATCTTATTAAGAGGTGTTTTCAATTCTTTTACTTTTTACTTATTCCACACTTACAATCTCTATTTAATTAAATTGATCATATTTCATCTCTTAATTAAATAAATCAATTTTATCTGATTAAGTCATTCTCTCCTATTAATTAAATAAATCATTTTGTTTAATTAATCCTATAGTCCCCCTTTTTTAATTAAATAATTCAGTTTATTTAATTAATCTCTAAAGTAATTCTATTAAATTAAATAAATTAATCTTTATTTGATTTAATCTATCATCCTCTTTAATTAAATAAATCAAATCTTTATTTAATTAAATATAAAATCATTTTCCTCACATTTTGATTTAAATTAATCCAAAAGTATAAATCAAAATGTCAAATCAAGCTAATTCCTCCCTTTAAATGAATCAAATCCTAATTAATGCTAATATTAATCCATCAAATCCTCTAGCTTTTGCAACTTTCTCATGAAAATAATTTTAATTGATTTATTAAATCTCTATTTACTTTAAAAAATGCATCAAAAAGAGAATATTCTCCAAGTTTGAAAAATCCCTCCAAAAGGGTTTGTACATCCAACAAGACATTTAAACCTCTTACATGCCCTTTTCCTTGAGCCGAGTGGCATTTAATTCATTTCTTCTCTCCTTCCAACTTGTCATTTCATCAATTTTGAAATTCCACCTAATTGCATTTCATTGCACAATGACCAAAATGTGCTCCACCTATGTCCACTCACATGTTGACAAGTGGCTTTATGCTATTGGTTGGTATTTTGTCCCACATTCATCCATTTTGCCTCATCCTCCATCTTTCTCATTTATAAATAAGAGGCTCTCATTTGGGTTTTGGATCCCACAATTTATGCAAAGTAATTATCTTGAGATTTTGAATTTGCTCATCCATTGTTCATCCATCTTCATAAAGTTTTATGGTCTTATAGCTAGGTTATTGCAAATTTCATCAAGGATCTTCATCAAATCATCATAAAGATTGCAAGGGATTGGGAAAGGGCCATTTTCCACATCAAAATGGCACCAATTCCCCCATGGGATTGAGATTTTGATAATTTAAATAGGATTTAATAGCTTTTTTATTGTGTTCTTCACATTATTTCTTGTTTTTATGTTTCAAATGAATTTCATAGGGAATGATGTTTCAAACTTTCTTATTGGAATAATTGTGTGTTTATTATTTGTGTTTGTGAAGGTCTAGGATCACCATTCACAATATCAATTAATTGCCAAAAAATTAAATTAGAGAGAAAACCAAAAGAGTGTAGCTCTCCACACAAAGTGTCTCATGATATGAATGGATGTTCTAATGAGGTATCCATCAACATAAATGACCCCAAGGTATGTTTCTCATCCATGGCCCCTATCTGAAGTAAAATTAAGTATGAAACATTTGTTTGTGATGAAGATGTATTTTCTCATAATGTGGATGGCAGCGTTCCTAAGTTTGAGCACTTCTCTTGGACTCAACATGCATCTTCTAGTGGTGATGAGTAGCAACAAGTTCTCCAAGTTGGTGATTTTTTATACACTCATGTTTCTTATATGCCTAAGCTTCAAAATTTTTATTTTGACTTGTTTGAGGATGAGTTTCCCTCTACAAGTCAACATGATGAAGTGGTATATTTTTATTTTCCATGTACATTAGGGGAATTCTTTTTTTTTTTAAATTATCTAAGAAGGTCAATAGGTAGAAGGTACCATGATTTCATATGTTGTTGATAAAAATTTTCAAGTTTTTCCACCACCGACTATAAAATCATGAAATATAATGTAGTAGTGAGGTTGGTGCAACCACGGTAGAAGGATCCTCAAAGAGAACAATCTGGGCCATGTAGAAAGAGTAACACAATAGAAGCAACACAAAAATTGGAGTCAAATGCAGATTCAAACATTCTCATTAACAAAAAATCTTAGTTACAATTGGCTGGAAACATCCAGGCTTACAAATTTGGCTCACAGGCTTTATACAACATGTTCAGAAACACAACATTCCTATATGCTTCTTAATGCGAGCATAAATCTTACAGTTCAAATCTCTATTATTCTACTTAATCCACTACTACTCCCCTAATCATCTATTACAAGCTTTATATCATATCTATAGGTCTAGAATCTTCCGTGTCAGCCAAAGATCATCACAATCTCCAATGAAAGAAAATGTATTGGCATGAATAGGTCAACCTCAAATTTGAATTACTCCTCGGTGAATGCATAAAATGAAGTGTGGACCTATAATCAAGGTCAGGGAAAATCCACAAAAAAATTAAAATCACACTGTCAAGATCCAAAGCTACAGGAAAGATCCATGAGTGATCAAACTAGACATTAACTTAGAAAATTATTCCGATGTTGGTTCAAGAATTTTCCATCAAATTTAAAAGCAAAACTTGATGGAAAAAGATCCAATCAGGCTCAAATCTTGGAATAAGGAAAATGAACATGTCCATGATGAAAATGTAGATACACAAGGTCTGGTGAGAAAATATGATGAATCCACCAACATGAACTGAGCAATAATAGAACAAGAAAAAAAATGAAATAAAATATTTTTGGTTGATGCAAGATTGCCAGGAACCAGGGATGCTCCTGCATCAAACAACTGGGGTTATTTGAAAAGTGAGTCCCTCACTTTGCTGGGGCTAAATGAAAAACAATATGGTCTACCTCAGCTTGAGAAATCCAAGATGAATCCTCCACAGGACTACCATTCCACTTCACCAAATATTCTTTGTACTATCTCCCATGAGTTTTCCTCCCATCTTTGATATCCAAAATCTCTTCTATCTCATCTGATTGTTGTTTTGGAAACTATTTTTCCAATTTTTCTTTACTTCCTTCACTCAATTCTACTTCATGATACTGATGTAGATCTAGAATGTTGAATATAGGTGATATACCCATGTCATCCAGTAACTCCACTTCATATGTATTTCCTGAATCAAATTTCTTCACAATCCTACAAGGTCCAAACTTCCTCATCTTGAGCTTATTGTATGTACCAACTAGAATCTCTCCTTCCTCAAATATACCATCACTTCGTCTCCAACTTCAAACTCCTTATGTCTCTTCTTCTCATCTGCTTTCTCCTTATACTTCTGGTTCATATCTTCCAATTGTTCCTTCACTTGAGTATGCACTTTCTTCATATGTTCTACAAATTCCTCTACTTCTGCACTCCTTTTATCTTCCATACCGATGTCTCTCAACTTTGATATACCTCTAGGATGAATTCTTGTAGTAATCTCAAAAGGTGTCTTTATGGTACTCGTGCTCACTAAATTATTGTATGCAAACTCTTCTTGTGCAAGGACTAAATCCCAACTTCTCCCAACTTCTGGTCTTCTCTCCAACCAAGAATCTCAGCTAATTTCCCAAACTTTTGTTTACTACCTCTGTCTTTCCATCAGTTTGTGGGTGAAAAGTAGAACTAAACTTCAAATCTATCTTCAAATTCTTCCAAAGTGTCCTCCAAAAATAACCAACAAATTTTTTATCTTTGTCTAAAACAATACTCCTAGGTAATCCATGCAATTTGACCTCTTCCTTGAAAAAAAAATCTGCTACATGTACCACATCTATTGTTTGCTTACAAGGTATGAAATGTGCCATTTTAGAAAACCTATCCACCACTACAAATATAGAATATTTACCTCTTTCTATCTTTGGCAACCCAAGTATGAAATCCATACTGATATCCTCCCAAGGTCTCTCTGGAACTGTCAAAGGCTTATACAATCCAATATTATGACTACTCCCTTCGCAACTTGAGAAACTCTGCAACTCTGCACAAATTTCCTAACATCCTTATGAATATGGGGCCAAAATTAATTCTCACTTACCAAAGCTATTTTCTTATTAATTCCAAAGTGTCTTGACAATCCTCCACTATGTTTTTCTTTCACCAAGTTATCCCTCATTGAACTTTGGGGTATACATAACTGATTCCCTCTAAAAAACATATCCTCTTGAATGAAATAATCCAACCACTGACTCCTATTTTCCAAGACTAGTTCTTTACAAGCTCTCCAAGGTTCTTCAAAATATGAGTCTTTCCTCATACAATTTCTTCAATTCATCAAAGCCTAATACCTCCACTCTCATCTCTATTAGTAAATTGCTTCTCCTACTTAAATCATCAACAATTCTATTCGACTTTCCACTCCTATGTTTGAAAACAAAAGTATAACTCTGCAAGAATTCTACCCATCTCATGTATCTTTGATTCAACTTACCCTGACTATTCAAATATTGCAATGCTTGATGCTCCATATACAAAAGAAACTCCTTAGGAAACAAGTAATGTCTCCATTTCTTCAAGGCTTGAACTATGACATAAAACTCTTGATCATACACTGAATATATTCTCCTAGCATCATTCAAATTCTCATTGAAATAAGCTAGTGGTCTTCCTTCTTGACTTAATACTGCTCCAATTTCATTTCCACTTACATCACAGTCTACTTGAAATACCTTACTAAAATTTGGTAAAGCCAATACAGGCTGCTTAGCCACCTTCTATTTGAACAACTCAAAACTCTGATCTGCTCCAGACGTTCACCTAAAATCCTTCTTATCTCCCCTCATTGTCTTTGTCATAGGACTACAAATAGAACTAAAATTCCTAATGAACTTTTGGTAGAAACTAGCCAATCCGTGAAATGATCTTAACTCTCCAATGCTATCTAGTGTAGGCCACTCAAAAATTGCTCTTACCTTCTTAGGATCTATCTTCAATCCATCCAAAGATATAAAAAATCCTAGATATACCAACTCTTCCTGAACATGAAACTACACTTCTTAATATTTATCAACAACTTCTCTTCTTTCAACCTCTATAAAACTTGTATTATATGCAACAAATGTTCTTCTCTAGTCTTACTAAAAATAAAGATTTCATCCAAGTAAAAAATCACAAACTTACCCAAGAATTTCTCCAATACCTCATTCATCAGCCTCATGAAAATACTCGGTGCATTTGTTAGTACAAAAGGCATCATCATCCACTCATACAATCCTTCATTTTTCTTGAATGTTGTTTTCCACTCATCCCTTTCTCTGATTCTAATATGATGATATCCACTCTTCAAATCTATCTTTGAAAATTATCTAGCTCCACTCAAACAATCCATAATGTCATCTATCTAGGGAAAAGGAAATCTATACTTCATCGTGATATTCTTTATGGCTCTAGAGTTTGTACACATCCTCCATTCTCCATCCTTCTTAGGTGCTAGCACAACAGGTATAACACATGGACTTAAAATTTATCTAATCAAACCCTTCCTCAACAAATATTGCAATTGTCTATTCAACTCTTCATTCTCTATAGGTGTCATCCGATGTGCTGATTTATTAGGAAAACTAGCTCCAAGATTCAAATCCATGCAATGAATAATACTCCTCATAGGTGGTAATCCATAAAGTACATTATCTAAAATGATCTCTTCATACTCTTCCAACAACTCCTTTATCTCATTCATTTGTTCTTCTACATTCTTTAAGTCTTCAACCTTCTTAGGAACCAAGGAATAACACATGCTCTCATGTCTCATTCCATCTAGAAATCCCCTTCCATCAAGTAAAAAATTCTAGCACTCGTACAAAACTCAACTTTAGGAACATCCTCCAATGGTAGCAAAGTCTGCTCCATCCCATTAGCAACAATAGTATATGTATTCTTCTTCCCATCATGATTAGCCTATTTATCATACTACCAAGGTCTTCCCAAAAAAACATGGCATACATCCATAGGCATGATATCACACAAAACTTCATCATGGTAAGTTCCTATCATTAATTTCACCAAACATTGTTCACTTACCAATATCTTATGCTCATCTTGAATCCATGATATCTGATAGGGCTTCAGGTTTTTGAATATTTCCAACTTCAATTTGGTCACCATTTCTTTAGAAACTGGGTTCTTAGAACTCCCAATGTCAACAATCACTTTGCAATATTTTCCAGCTACCTTGCATCTAGTCTGAAACAAATTCTTTCTTTGCAATGGTTCCTAGTCCATCTCGCTTTGAAATAATAATCTTTTATTCACCAAAACTTCTCCTTCTTGTAGTTTATTATATGATTCAACATGATCTTCCTCAAAAAAGGATATTATCTTATTGTTATCTATCTTTATACTTATCTCTCCTTGATTGCATTCAAATGCTCTATGTCCTTCTCCACCACATTTAAAACAAGCTCCCTTGAATACTCTTTTCTCCTTATCATCTTTTTTATAGCTTTCATTGAAGTATCCACCATATCCTCCTCTCCTATAAGAGTTTCCATCAACTCTATGGTATGAATTATCATTCTTACTAACTTGTCTTTATTCTGATTTGCAAAAGATCCTCATCCTCCTCTTGTAAAAGTTCTTCCTCTTTGAAATATTCCACCTCTTCCTCTTTGTCTTTGCTCATATCTCTTATTTAGCTTTTCTTCTGCTTTTAGGGCACATTGATATGCCTCTTCCACACTTTGCAACTTGATCAAACTAATCTCATCTTGTATAGATGACCTCAAGCCATTCACATATCTGGCTACTTGCTCAATCTCATCCTCCAAATGTCTAGATCTAATGTTCAAATTGTAGAACTCCTCAATATACTCTATCGCACTTGACTCCTTTTGCTTCAAATTTTGTAACTTTAAGAACAAAATAATCTAATAATCTATAAGCATAAACATTTTCTTCAACTTATTCACCATTTGATCCCATGATTTTATCTTCTCCTTTCCTCTTCTTTGTTTATCTATCTGCAAATGTTCCCACCAAAGGGATGCATGTCTTTTCAACTTTGTACAAGCAAAATTCATCTTCTTATCTTCAGTGGTACCTTCAAAATAAAAATAATTCTCCATCTTTGTTATCCAATCAAGCAATTCCTCTAAATCCAACATACCATTATAATTCAGTGGATTGAAATGTGGCTTAGTATTTGCTCTAGTTAGGGCTCTTATGAACCTCTCTTCTCCCTGATCTAGGCTAGGTTGATCTTCTCTTCCTCTTTCTTCCTATACTTCTACCTCTTCATCACTCACATCAACTGGTTGACCTTTCCTCTGGGTTGTTTCGACTGCATCTAATCTAGTAGCAATTCCTCTCAACATCTCCATTAAAGTTGGGTCTTCATTTCCACGTGCTCCATTTCCTCTAACATTTCTTCTTCCCACCATCTTTATGCAAGTCCTCTACAAATGCATGTCAGATCCTCAATCCACCACCCCACAACAAATCTTCAATGAGACTCCATGAATTCTGGCGATCTCTCATGGATCAAATCTCACTCTTATACCAATCTAGTGCAACCATGGTGCGAGGATCCTCAAAGAGAACAATCTAGACCATGTAACAAGAGTAACACAATAGAAGAGACACAAAAATTGGAGGAAAATGTAGATTCAAACATTCTCATTAATAGAAATCTCAGTTACAATTGGCCAACAATAATCGGGCTTACAAATTCGGCTCATAGGCCTGATACAACATGTTCAGAAACACAACATTCCTATATGATCCTTAATGCAAGCGAAAATATTACCGGTCAAATCTCTATTATTCTACTTAATCCAATACTTCTCCCCTAATGATCTATTACAAGCTTTATATCATATCCATAGGTCTAGAATCTTTCATGTTGGCGAAAGATCATCACAATCTCAATGAAATAAAATGTAATGTGTGCATGAATAGGTTGGCCTCAAACTTGAATTACTCCTCGATGAATGCATAGAATGAAGTGTGGACCTATAATGAAGGTTAGGGACACTCCATGGAATAATTAAAATCACATTGTCAAGATCTGCAAGCTACAGGAAAGATCCACGAGCGATCAAACTAGCCGTTAACTTAGAAAATTATTCTGGTGCCAATTCAAGAAAATTCCATCGAATATGGAAGTGATAACTTTTCGGAAAAAGATCCAATCATGCTGAAATCTTGGAATAAGGAAAATGAACATGTCCACAATGAAAATGTAGATCCATAAGGTCTAGTGAGCAAATATGATGAATCCACCAACATGAATTGAGCAAGAACAAAACAAGAACAAAAACTGAAAGAAAATATTTTTGGTTGATGCAAGATTGCCAAGAACCAAGGATACTCCTGCATCAAAGGTGGTCTACATTATGTGGATACCATGCAACAACAGGATAAAAAATGGAAAAAGTATTCAATTTTTCAAAGGTAACCATATGTTTATGCTTTTGGGAATGAGGCTTCCCTTGCTACTATGGTGTGATAGATGAAGGCATTGATTCTTCATTTTTGGTGGCTTGGGGCCACCAAGTGAGATTTGAAGATTGGACAGTTTTAGGGCCCAATGGATAAGACATGGTTTTATTTCCTAAAGATCTAGAATCTTGCTATGCTTTACTGAAACGTACGTCCCCAACTAGAGCCATTGGTGACACTATTTTTATCTTGTTCCACCCCCCTTATGATTCCCATCACTTATAACTCAATTGAGAAATACTAATGATGTGCCATTTTAGTGTGTCTCTATTAATTTCCTTACTCCCTTACTAGCCTAAATGCCCCATTTTCAAAACCCCAAGAAAATTCTATGTATGAATTTTTTGATGTTTCAAACTTTTGATTGCTTTCTTCCTTGCATCCCCACTCTTATCACCCCCAATATCCTTCTTCTCCATTTATTTCCCTTGCTTTCCTTATATTTTCATGTTTTACTCATCAAGCTTATCCCTTACCTTGCCTTCTTTTCCTTCCCTCGTCTTGACCCTCGATCCTTTCCTTCAAAAATTGACTAAGCGTTTATTTTTTTTAGGGGTCAGGATTCAACCTTTCCTATTACCTCTTAATTTTGTTAAGGTAAAAGGAAATAATTCTTAGAGACACCTAATTCTTGATAAAACCTTTGAAAGAAAACTAAGTTTTAGCTTTTCAAGTATCAAGGATTGGTCTTCCCTTTTACCCTTTCTTCTTGTCTTTACAATCACTAACCCATATGACCAATCCTTGTCCTCCAATGTCTCACTTTCAAGAATCAACCTTTGGTCATACTCTACTCCTTTCCTCTATTGTAGAATGGTGTAAGATGTACCCCCATCTCCTGATTCTTGAAAATATTTCTCCCCTTCAAATTCATTCCTTAGCTCCATTTCCCTAATTCTTGAGACCCCAATTGTTTTTGCAAAATTTGAATGTCTTTGTTAGACTTCATGTCTCACATTTTTGTCTTCCCTCTTACTTGATTGTGATAAGAAATAAGTCACTTTCCTGTCCTTGAGATCTGATGGCTTCTTTTGGTCATTAGATGTCACCCTTCCCTCCTACACCTTGTCTCAATTTTAAGGTAAGGTGTATTCTATCGGTTCGATCTCTGATGACCCAATGCTGATGAAGATATGATGAATGAAGAAGGTCCAAAGCCCACTGCTTGATAGGGATTTTTTTATTTTTGGGCTTTAGACCATTTAATGTCTAACCAATTGTTGTTTTAGGCCCAAAGGCTTGACATTTCAATGAAATAGCATATTTTTTCCCCTTTGGATTCGTTAATTATGTTGCTTCTTTGTTATCTACTTAATCTAATCTTAGAGAGGATATGGGGGGTCTTAAATGTTGTTTGTATCAACTCCCATTAAGATAGGGTAGTGCTCATGCCTCTTTATGAGTCATTGACCTCTCTTCTATCAGAGATTCATCCTTTGCTATGATATGCTACTGATTTGGTGGGGGTTTTCTTCATAGTTTGTGTGCTCAATAATGTGAAGGCCTGGCATGGATGTAAGAGGTGTTTATGGTGGGGTTTTCTCTTATATATACATGCCTAGGAGTTTGGACAAGGTTTTTGTTGTGCAGTTTTTGTACACACGCCCCACTGAAAGTAGGGACCCCCTTTTTTCCACTCTGATTTTTGGTGCTTTAGCCCTTTGGTTTTGAGGATTTTCTTGCTTAGACATGTTCTTAAATGTTTATCTTCATTGTACTAGTGATCCCTTTAAGTTGTGCATTGAAAATCCTAAGTTCTGGATAAAATCTAGGTTTTTCACTCTAGATAAAATCTAGGTTTTTCACTATCTTTGGGAATTTTAGCTCCAGGCGAAATTTCCTAGGTTTTCTTGAAAGTCCGATGAGCAAGTTTTAACCCTATGATTTTGAGATTCTAGCACCTCGCTAAATTCTGCTTGGACCAGATTTCACTGAAATTCTGTCACCTCGTCAAATTCTTGAATTGCGTTTTGACCTATCTTATCAACAAAGTTAATGCTTAATAGTACGATCCCTATGACAAGTATTTAGGTGACTTCATGAGCGATTGTGTGTCACTGGGCTTTCATCATTTTTTCTTTGCTACTTTTGAGATCTTGGTCTTGAATGTTTAGCATTTTGGCGATTGGATTGGTTAATTTTTGGATTCGGTAGAAGATTTCTTGCATTTCCATTGTAGTTGTTGCTAGGGCATCCAAGTTTGTTATCGATCTCCTGTGAAGTTAGATTTACTTCATCCATGGTATGTAACTTTTTCCTTTCATTTTGGATGATGAATGAATGGGATGTTTTGATGTTTTGAATGCATTCAAAACTTTAATTTCATAGGTTTTGCATCGAGTTTTTTGAAGCTAGGATTTGGTTTGTTTTCTTTGCAGAATCTTAGAACCCAATTGAGATCCCTAGTTGAGTTAGTAATTTTTCAATTCCAAGCTCTCCCAAATCACTCCTTCAGGCTCGACTCGTGAGTAATTTTGTTGTGATGAAGGGTTTTGAGAGTTTGTTCGATTGAAGACGATTCCTTGAGTGATTTCATGATCCTATCTTTGATTAATTATCTAGTAGCTCACTTGGGAATGTTCAAAACATTTTACCTTATCTTAACTAGATAAGCGAGTTAAATTTAAGGTTAATCCAAGCTCCTTCCCTGCATTCATGGTGAAGATTTCAGAATTAAACCTAGGGCATCACAACTACAAACTGGGGCATCACCAATCCTCACCAATTCACCTCTGAGAGAGAGTTGAGGACTTAAAATGATCAATAATAAATGAAAAAGAAACTCTATTCAAGCCTAAAATCTCAACTTTTGTGATAGTTCATTTGTTCTAGGTGAGATTGTGAGAATTGATAGTTTTTGGGATCTAGAGGTCTTCGCAGAATTTATGCACCCTCAGAATTTCCCGATTTTCCCTTTCCCTTTCATTTTCCCAGAGGCGTGCAAAAGGCCTAGATTTTCGAGTTCCTCACAAAATTCCTTCTTCAGTGGATTTTCCCATATTTTCCCAAAAT
Source organism: Sequoia sempervirens (assembly GCA_007258455.2). Lineage (NCBI taxonomy): Eukaryota > Viridiplantae > Streptophyta > Pinopsida > Cupressales > Cupressaceae > Sequoia > Sequoia sempervirens. The sequence goes on from VDFB02000017.1 coordinate 558,769,121, forward strand.
GACTTTGTAGTATAAAGAATTTGAGAGATGAATGAATTTAATGTTGTGTATTTGGCATCTCATGGTTGATATTGATGATTTAAATGATGTTACATGCTTTCCTTTCATGCTGTAATGATCGAACTAATGACTTTTGTGCATGATCAGCAAAGTCCGCTGGACATGGAATCTCCTGGAATTCCTCTCTAGCGGTTTTCCCCAGATTACTCAAAATCCTGTATTTAAAATGATTGTGTTTTATGATTGATTAGAGGGATTTTTTTCATGATTTTAAGCTGATGTAATGATGAATATGTTATTCATGGGTGACTAACCTTGATTCTAATATTATAAAGAGGATTTATTATGGTTTTTTCTGTTGGGTGTAGGCTGAATCAAGTAAGATAGTAGCCGAGAAGACCAAGGGCAAGCAGACAAATCCAAGTGTTGAAGGATTTTCTATCTTCGAGGAAGAAAGGATCAAAATGGATATAAAGAGTAGGATCCCAGAAAGAAAGTTCAATTCCATCTAGTCAGAGGTCATAGATACAAATGTAGGCCAATGGGATTATGAGGAATTCAAAGCAAGAATGGCAACACAAAACCTTCCCCTATTAGCTAGAAGGATATTGGATTTAGGATTGGCCCATGTAATAGGATTTTCTCCCACAGTTCAATGCTACGAGCTGGTGCTTGAGTGTGTTAGACATTATGATAGAGGTACACAAAGAGTGATTGGTCCTCAAGGGAGAATAGTGGAAAATATTAACCCTATGTCTATAGCCAAACCTTTGACATGCCTCATAGGTCTCATGTGGTTGGTTTTGATATGGACATAGCGAAGAAGTATTATGATGAAGACATCATCAAATCATAGCAAGTCATCAATTCCTGGCTAGAGAAACCCAAGTCTCACTTCTCCAGGCTACCCAAGCAACTATTCAAAGCAAAATTCAAAAGGGAATATTATGATGCTATCACACTCCTCAGTAGAGTCGTAGGATTGAAGAGTGCATGAGTATTTGAAAACTGGATTTTCCATGTCATTGTGAGGATGGAGCAGAATATTGACTACCATTGGGAAGGAATTATAAGTGCAATGATACATGAACAAATGTGCAATGTGTTGTAGACAAAGACCTTCACAATGACCTCTTACTTGGTCTATGCACTTGCAAGGTTCCATCCATACAAGGGGCTAAGCACAAGAGGCGTGTTTGGGAGAGATGTGATTTATGAGGTGTACCCACAATTACACTTGGGTATCACAAGTTATAGGAGGGTGAATGACACATTCACCATGTACATCACCAGGATATTATAAGGTGTAGAACATGTCCGGATCTTAGACAATGCCAAGGAGTTAATCAAGAGGTTTGGAGCTTGTTTTATCTAGTTCCCTACCTTCTCACACATCAGAGTAGATGGTTTTCAGAGGACCCCATATAGACTCCCTAGATATCCCATAGATGACATCATACTTCTAGAAATCACAAGAAAGATCTATGATTTTGATGCAATTGTTAAGAAAGACAAACATAAGACTGGGTTTGGTAGTGATTTTCCTTTTAGAATAGGCAGTAATGAGGCTTTCCCCTCTATTAATTTTGTTCACACTTCTGAGGAGGAGATGAGCACTTTGGGTCTCTCTTTCCATTCTAAGAGATCCAGATTTGATAGGACTGGTGGGCTACAAAAAAGGCCAGCAAGGAATACAACCAAAAGGATGTTGTAGAAGATTATTGGGCTAACAGTAAGGATGAATTTGAAGTTAGGAGAAAGAATTTCTCCAGGTTACCAGTGAACTTGGTCTGACTATACAACATAAAGGCCATTCCTAACTAGATTGAATATGATGGAGATTTGATTAAGATTCATGACTATGAAGTTGTGAAGGATAAATTAGTTGGAGAGATAGACTAGTTGGAGGAAGAGAAAACATAATTAGAGCAGATCATGACTCCAATAATCAAGTACACAAAGTTATGGCTCAAACACAAGATTTGGGAGTTAGAGGGAAAAGGTGTGTAATGCACCTATGATCTAATGGGGGACTTGGAGTCTCATTCCACTATTGAGGAATTAGGTGAGCAAGTTTCTAAAAGTAAAGATAAGGAAGATTCCCCTTTTAAAATAAAGATCAAGGGTCCTCAAGAAAAAGAAGGGGGGAAATAGAGGAAACCAATTGCTAAGAAGAGGAAGCATATTCCAAGAACAAAGAGGTCTGTAGAAGAACAACCTGATGAAGAGGAAGAGAGAGATAGTTCTCCTAAGCTCAAAAGGAGAAGGGTAACTCAGAATTCAAAGAAGAAAGATGAATCTTCTAAGGAGAAAGAAGAAATTATCCCATTGGTGGTAAATGTGGAGAGTTCAGGGGAGAGGACTCAAGTATACACAAGGAGGTCAAGAACTCCTTCCCCCAAGGATAATGCACTAAAGAAAGATGTCCCCTCAGTTGTCCCTACCACAAAGAAACATTATGATGCCCTTCCTTTTCATGAATCTCATGTTGTAGCAAGTGAATCCAAGGATGCAGAGGATCACCAAGATCAAGGAGAAGAAGAATTTTGAGAAGGTGAACTCTACAGTACATAGGCAGAAATAGAGAAGATATTGTAGTCCTCTTTGGTAACTTATGAGGATTCACCTGCAAGCAATGAAGGAGATGAGTATCTAGGTAAGGAGGATGTTCCAATCAAGACTCCTTCACCAATGCATGAAGAAGAACATGATGGGGAAGAAGATAAGAATCCAAGAAAGGGAAGTGAAGATAAAATTGAAGAAATTCCTAATGAACAAAACTGAAATGTGGATTTCTCCAAGAGGCAATAGGATGTGGTTGGATAGGGTAGTGTGTAGTTAGATTCCATTGTTCCTACTTGGCTTGACAAGGAATTAAAGAGTACACAAATTATGGTAGATGATACTCCTCCCAATTGGGATGAATTACTAACAAACATAGGAAAAGGAAAAGCAAAGAAGAAAACCAAGGTTATCTCTAGGATTGAGAGAGATGAAGCCAATAACAGGGTGATTCACATTGCCACCCCTATATCAGATAAGAATAAGGATGAGGTGACTGGAAGAGATTATAGTGTGCAAACTATCAGCTTGGGACCCACCTCCATGATCTAGGAAGTTGAAGAATTCGAAGGCTCGAGTGCTGCAATTTTGAGAAGATTGAAGAAAGAGGTGCAAGCTAAGAAATATTTGAAGAAGGAGAATGAAAAACTGAAGAGGTATTTGTAGGATTTGATGAAACTCTTGCAATCTATCAACCAAATTATCTCCTCATCATTTGCTACAATTTTTCTACCACAAGAGACTATAATTGAGTTGGAGAAGATGAAAACCACTACACATGCCACACTGAACTGGTTGCAGGGGGTGGAAACCAAAGGAGATAATGCCATTAAAGATATCCTTTCAACCAATGGAGATGCTATAAGATCAACAGAGTGGTTGAAGAATGTACTAGCTCAAGATAAGGAGGATGTTGATCTCTTGTTGTAGAAGACCAAGACCATCATGGAATGCACTGAAGACAAAATAGTAAGTGATGGAATTCTTTCTTCTTCCAAAGTTGCAGAACCCTGGGAATGGTATGAAGCTTTACAAATAAGGAAAAGGGTTTTGAAGAAGGTACATAAGCAAGGAAAGCAAATTGAGGCTACCTTGATTGAAATCTACAACAAGTGCATTTCCTTCTTTGAATTTATGATAGGAAGAAAAATATTTGTGCCAAAACATTTGAACTTGGAGCAATTGAGAAAATGGTGGTGTGATGTATATTCTCTAGTCAATGAGGAACCAGTTACTGAACACTAGTTAGATGATGCAACAATGTACATTGCAGTGATGGATAAGTATCAAACCTTGAAGGTGGATTGTGATAAGGTCGTTAAGAATTCAAGGGAGGACATCAAGTCCATTGAGAGGAAAATTAAGGTGTTAGTTGTTCCACCTATAGCCAACTTGGAGAAGGTATTTTTGATGGTGTAGGGTAAAGTGGAATGAGATAAGGACAAAGGGGAGAGCAGTTAATGCAATGCCTCATTGAAATTTTTGATTCCCCATTATTCTTCTTCATCCTTCACATGCATTGGATTGAACCATGTTGGAGATCCCAGGCTGACTTGGATGGAACACATGCATTTAATGCACATTTTACTTCATTTTGAATTCTTCTTTGCTGACTTATTTTTGGGGCCTATTGTTTTGCAACTCTATTTGGGCCGACATAAGATGTAATCTCTATAAATATGGATATTTCCTCATTTGAAAGGGCTAGATAGTTTTACATTGGAGAAAATTAAGCATTAGAGAAAATAAATTAGGAAATATGTTATTTTCAAGCAAGTGTTGTAATAGAAGATTGGAATTGTTGCTACTTTGGATTATTTAATGCAAGTAAAGGCATTGTGATTTGGTGTCCTTCTTGTGTTAGTTTATCTGGCACAGTTCCTGTGATTCTATCTTTTGAAATTGCTTAAGTTTATTTGATATAAGTTAGATTTGATGTTAGATAACTTAATGGTGTTTGTGATTTGATGCTTGAAGTGTTGCATCAATCTCTAGTCCATACTTTTAGCAGCTAGTTGATTGTTAGTTGCTTTGCAAAGTTATCCTAGACTTTAATATTCATTGTGCTCAATTCAGTTGTGAATGCTTGTTCATTTCAATTGCAATAGGGTTGTTTTGGATAAATGTTCATGATCTGAAAATCTTTCGTGCCTTAGAAGATTGCACTATTTCTCTAAGATTGCATATTTATCTGGGTCAAGCAGGGATTAGTTTTTGAGGGATTGGTCCATTTCAAGTATTTTTTCATTTGCACCGTTAATCTTAGGATTAGTTTTAATCTTAGAAGTCTCTTTGAAACCATTATCTATTACTATTTCTTTTATCATTTGGGTTAGATTTAGGATTTGAAGTATCACCTTATTGCTAGATCTAATAAGTTTGAAGTTCCAGTATTTTCTTGTAGTAAGGTCCCTTTGTGATTACCAGCATTTTCACATGTTATGTGGGTTGTTTATGCATTGTCAAGACCTGACATTAGAGACCTTGGGGTTATCTCTTGAGGCTTACTGATAGAGATTTACCTTTCAAGAGATATAGAATATCATATTATTTCTAAGTTGCTGCTCTACAGAAAATAGCATCAACATTTTTCTAGGGTTCCAACTTGGGTTTTTTCCCATACGTGTTCCCTCTTTCATTCTCATGACTTGTTGAAGGACAAAGGACACTTGGGTGCATGATTTGAGGAGCATTCCATCCCTTCAATTGTAAAGGAGTTAATGTGTCTAATCAATTTTTTTTGCATAGTGAATTTTGATTAGGTTATGAACATATTTTGTAACCTGATTGGATAATTTATTACCATGTCTAAACCCTAATTGGGTTAGGGTTTGTGCCTTGTTAGTTTTTTAAGTTAATGACTAAAAATATAAAGGCGAGTATTTCTATTTTTAATAGGGTTCTAATTCTTAGTTTTTGAAAATATTTGGATTGAGTAAGGTTTTATAGAAAAGTCCTTTGAAACTCAGAGAAGGAATGTTATAAGTTTTTCTTTGTAATAACAACAAATGACTAGAATAATCATTGTATTGTCTAAATTTTTAACATCAATTTGTTATACTCTCCATAATTGTAATCATTATTTTTTGGATCATTATAATCAAGGGTTATCTTTGGTTCTCATATCATACTTTGTGTTATAGGTGTTTGAATTGTTACTTTCTATTCAAGGAATAAAATAATGTTTCTTTAAGTTCATTCATCAAAGAATGTGTGGTTGTAGTATGGATTTTTAATTATTTTGATAAAAAATTTCTTTTGATGGTTTATCATTGCAAGGTACTGAGGTTGTAAGAAGCAAAGAGTTGGTCTATTATACGAATTTAACTCATTTCTAGACTTTGTTATGGATAAGGCATTGGTCAAAGTGATTTGCATAGCTTGAGGCTAAGGAAAAATCAAATATAAAACAAAATCAAAAATTTTACTTTTTTGTATTTTTATAGTTCTATGCTCCTTAACACACTACAGAGAGCCAAAGAAAATATAGAGGGTTTCAAAGAATGATTTATCCCATAAAGTCACCTTCTACCATATTAGTGTGAGGAATCTGTTATCAAAGGACTCATTGTAAAATAAGTGTTATACATTGAATGATGTTATAGGGAAGCCCACCTTGGTTTTGTAGAGCCTAAAGTGTAGAGGAGAAATTGTAAAACCTATCTCCTATTCATTGGCCACTGACCTAGGGTTTTTGAGAATAAGAATTATCTAATCTTTAGGAAAACCAAGACAATCAATTGGAAACACCACCAAAATGTTGACTTTGTTGGGGAAGATAGAGGCATATGAATTTAGAAAGAGTTAATAACTTTACTGATGTTATGTTTTGGGTCAAATGATCCAAAGGACCTTCATACATAAAGAAGATTTTTTGCAGTTTGGTGCTTTGATAGTGGAGAGAACTCAAAATGAAACTAGATCTTTGAAGGAGCTTCCTATTTCTTGAAGATATTAGATCCTCTTTTAAGTTGTGATGAATCTAAAAAAAATTTACATCATCAAAAGAGTTTAGATTTTGTAATAGTTTTCAAGTATTTATCCATTGTTGTATTTTTTATGAAGGTGAGTTGAAAAAAGTCCTAGAAAATATTGTCCCTTATTTAGTGTTTTAAGGCACTAGCAAAAAGAGAATTGAGAAAGCTTGATATTATGAAAAGGATAGATGTAGATGGTTTGGTCTTCTTTTGTAGAAATGTATAAACATTTTGATTCCCCCTCTACAAGCTATAATACCATGACTAAACCACAGTCATATCCTTAGAGAAAAAGTTTCTCTACTAAAAGTTATAATACATTATACTTCAATAAAATACAAAGTTATCCACACTCTTTCCCAAGAAAAATAAATGAATACTTTCCTAAGTTTAGAGGAGGTATTGAAGAATTGGCATCAAAACATCCACATGTTTTCACCAATTTGATGGTGGATTGTTAGATAGCATAGGAAGATGTTTCCATGACTTTTTTTAAAAAAATTTAGAAATTGATACTAAGGATTGGTTTTATAGTCTACCTATGCATTCTATTCAAATGTTCATGGCAAGAGTTTGAGATACTATTCATGGATCAGTTTAGTGAAGTAAATAATGAATGTTTATCTAATAGTGGGTGTGGAACCAAGATCCTAGAACCTGTAAAACACAACAAACAAACACATTAGAAGATTCAAATGCAAGTTAAGATCAAAGTTCACCATAAAATCCATTAAAAATTCCCAAAAATAGGAATGAAAGTAAGAATACAATGAAAAGCAAGGAATATGGATTGAATCCTATTAACAAGCATGCAAACTTTTGATCTTATGGGGGAGTTGGCTCCAATTTGATGTGGAAATTGGCCCTTTCCCAACTCATATGCAAGATCTTGATGATTTGATTATGATTGATCCACTTTGTTGAAGATTCAAGTGTGCTTCAAGATGAAAAAATTGCATAACCTAGCTAAGACTTGATGAAATGGATGAGAATTGCTATGCTTGAATATGGATTTGAGTATAGTAAGTTTGCTTAAATTGTGGATGATCAAATGAGGAGAGAAATCTATTGTTTATAGAATGATAAGATGGAGAAATGCCCAAAATGAAGCAATGTGTGACTAACCTTTAACTGATGGCAAGATGCCACTTGTCAAGAGATGGATGGATGAAGGATGTGCACATTTTGATGAATGTGCTCATAAATGCATAAATTTGAAATTTAAAATTTGCGAGATGACAACGTGGATGAAGAGTCAAATAGAGCAATGGCCACTTGGCTCAATGCAAAATGACTTGTAAGATAAAATAAATGTCTTGTTGGAAGGACTAAGTCCACTTGGAGGGAATTCAAATTTGAAGGAATATTCCTCTTTTATACCATGTTGAGAGAAATTAGAGATTTAATAAATGAATTAAATCTATTTTTCATGTGCAAGTGGAAAAAGCTAGAGGATAGGATGTGGATTAGGATTAAATTAATCAAGGGTCAATTAATTTTGTATACACCTAAAAATGGTCACATCACAATAGTCTGGTAATTAATTAAATCTCTGAATTCAATCTGTGTATAAATAAATTTAAATAATTTATTTATATTGTTCATTCTTTCATTTCAATTAAATAAATAAGTTTATTTAATCACTTTTCTTATCCATTTCTTAATTAATTAAATAAACATTATGATTTATTTATATTAATTATCATATATAATCTTGGCTTGAATATTTTACTCAAATAAAGATTAAATATTCTTTTCTTCTAAAAATATTCTAAATTCTATTCATAATAAAATATTCCAAATATTTAATTAATTTTCTAAATTCTATTCACAATTAAATATCCCAAACATTTAATTGAGTCTTTTATAGTCCTGAAATCAAATATCAAACTCACATAAAATTAAATAAATTTATTTATTTAATTTGGATTATCTGCAACAACCGTGAAACAACTTCAAAACAAAAAATCAATAAATTTCTCTATTTCTGAGCAAAGTTGTTCTCGTGGGTTGAAGACAAACCTCCATTCTTCTCTCCAACCTCCCAACATCTTCCATCTTCCTCTCAACCTCTCCATCTCTCACCATTCAAAATTACCAGACAATATCACAACCATTGATCTTTTCCAGCCAGGCTCTTGCCTGTAAAAATCTATAAAAAGGACTGTCGGGTCTCTGAAAAAAAAAGAGAAGCTTTTGTACGGGAAAATTATAGCCAATCTGCAATAGCACAACCTTTTAGCATTCATAACATTCTATATTTTAGCATAGCATAGCCTAGCATATCAACATTCCATATCATGGCCTATCAACCTCATATCATAGTTTCAATAGCATTCATAATCCATAGCCCCTATGCATAGTCGTATATCAACATTTCACTCCACCAACATATAGGATAGAGAAGTACTCTCCCTTTGCATACTCATTTTGTAGATTGTCATTTTGAGAAGCTTTGCTTATACAATCTGAGAGCAGCAACTTCAGGTGAATTACTGGAGATAGAGGACAATGGAACAATTCTGAAGAAGCTTTGTTTGATTTCTTTGATTGTATTCTATTTAGCTTTCTTTAGTTTAATGTTTCATTGGTGTGTTTTTGTTATCTCGTTTTGATACTAACATTTCCCACACACATTTTTGGCACCCACCGTGGGGCAACTGCCCCAATTTTAACATCTTTGTGCAGATTTTTCTGACAGGTTACGGCTGGAAGAGTGTATTAGCGCATCAAACACATTTCAACACATTTTATACCCAATTCAGCGTATATTAACATCCTTTCAGCACATACTAATTTTTTTACAGCGCATTTTAGTGATTCCTTAGCACTATTTAATGATTCTGTAGCACTATTTGCATATTCCATAGTGCTCTTTGTAGTTTCCACAACGCCCTTTCTAGCTTTCTTAGAGCATTTCTGTTTTAATGCTCTTGATGTCTGTTTTAGCATATTTTTTTAATTTTAGCATAGAATTTGTAAGTCTGCAACTGTAATCTATAACTTAAGTAGAAATTTGACTGGATCTAACATGACCGCGGCCAGTAAGAGCTTTAAAAAAATGAGCCAATCCTAGGATAGTCACTTAATTGGAATGAATCAATCCTAGGATAGTCAATTAAAAAATGAAGCAATCCTAGGATAGTCACCTCATTTTCTATTTTGGACTAAAAAGGACTCCATGTCTTTGTGAAGCAATATCTTCACCTAGCATAGAAAACTATTTATTTGGGCTTAAAATTGAACTCTTGCTTGCTATGATTAAATGGTGATAGGCCTATTCTCTCCCCTTAATTGGGTGATCAAAATTCTAGACTCATCTATTCTATTTCATGCAATTTTAAGCTTTGTTAAAACCTTTTAGAAGGCCTACCGTAGTGGGAAAAAGTACTCACCCTATGGGAATGACCTAAGTGGGAACAACTAAAGCCAAGTTTTCCAACCCACTTTAATCAAATGCGGATGGTTGATGAAAATACCATTCAATGGTAGTGTGCATTGATAACCATCCCCAAAGCCTTTGTTCTAAAGGTTGGAAGGTCTCTTGAGGGAGTATATCATTTGCCGCACCAAATGGAAACCCATACTACGAACTTTAGAACTAGTGGCTAACTTGTCAGTTTATGAACACCTTAATTCTCATAGTGCAAAGGGAGGGGAGAATCTTCCCCCAAGATACTCACCATATAACTACCATAGACCCTGACCATTGACTATTCTCTTTGGTTAAGATTTGGAAAAGGCAAAAACATGGGTGCCCTTTAGGGGGTGACAGGGCTATGTGAGCTGACATAGTTTTAAGATGTGGGCTATGAAATTTTGGTGACCTTTTGACCATAAGAGTGAGTCTATTTAATTTATTTTATCATTGGTCTTTGAAACAACTATTCTACAACTTTCTTGATGTGTCTTCAAAACATTAATTCAGTAAAGATCATCCAAAACTCACAATTACATTGATTATTCTCATGTTAAGAGATTGGAAATCCACAACCTTTGTTAAGAAATACATTCTCAAACGAATCAAAAAGCCAAAGAAACCACTTAGCTACAACAAAATATTGAAGAAAATACAATTCTTGTACCAAATTCAAAAGGTTTTACTTAAACATAGAACCTTTATCCATCGATATCACGACTGTGTTAGAGGTTTCACTAACGATTATGCTGTAGAACCATTATACTCACGAGATTTATTTCAAAGAAGAACCCTTTCTCAAAGGCACAACCACAGTCAGCATATTTGTTCTTCTTATATTCCCCAACCTGCAATTGTATATTCTACTCATCCAAATCAATTTCTGCAATAGAGAACTCAATCACATTAGGCATTTATCACAAATCCATCCTTTTACGAAGCTACGATCAAACTTCATAAAGTGCAAAATCATTTTTCTTGGTCTTTTTTTTAAATTCCCGCAAACATGATTTTCATCCTCTCAATTAGGGAAGACACGAGCTAAAGACTAGAAATCTTTTAAGTCATAGAATCTTCATTTTATACTGACTTTCATATCCATAAAAAAAAATGCACTATTTCATTCTTTTGATCAAAAGTTAGTAGAATATGGGGCTAAGCTTATGCCTATTGTCACGAGATCTCGAAAGCACATAGAAAAAGATGAAAGAGAAAATACCACAAGAAAAAAGGGTGATAATAGTGAGAAGGAAGAGAATCTAATTCATACTAAAGAGATAACAAAATAAAAGCTTCAAGAAGTAGAGCAGGATCCCCAATTCCATACTCTTATAGAAAAAATTTTAGAATGAGACAAAGAAAGATATTTCCTTTCATTAGCTAATCAAGGAGCTAAGTTACCTATCGATTTTGATATAGAAGGGATTAAAGAGAATCCTGAAACTCCTCCTAATGATTTTAGTTCCCTTACTCAACAGATAAAAGAATTACAAGGGAAAATAAAGGAAATGCAAGGGGGTGCAACAAAGAAGTATTTTTTGGATGACATATGTCCTTATCCATTTGATAGGAGTGTTCAAATGATTCCTTTTCCAAAACATTGTGAAATCCCTAAATTTGATAGGTACAATGGGAAAACTGACCCCATTGAACATGTGAGGGATTTCTAAAATATGAGTCTAGAATTTGCTTATGAAGATACTTAATGTGATTGTTTCCACGAAGTCTGGGTGGACAATCCATGGAGTGGCTTTCAAAGATCACTCCCCCCATCAAAACCTTTGAGGAGTTAATAAATCAGTTTATATCACAATACGCCTATAACATCCAACAGTAGATAACCATGCTTGATCTTTGTAAAGTGAAACAAAAAGTAGGGGAATCTTTCACTACATTTTTACAAAGATGGAGAAGATTGTTTGCACGATATTCCCGTCTTGTTCCTAAAAAAGAAAAGATGGATATCTTCATCAATAGCCTAGATCAAGAATTAAGCTACAAGCTTAATCTTCATTGTCCTCCTAACTTTGAAAAATTGATTGAAAATGCAATCACCATTGAAGGGGCCTTGGTCAAAAGAGGAGTAATAAAACTTGATAATCCAAGTTCATCCAACCATAATAACAATGATAAAACAAGGTTTTAGAATGGAAATAATTTTTTTTTCAATGATGGTATAGTGGATGCAAACAATCTACGAACAAGATCATCTATCTTCAACCTATCAAGTGCTCCACGAAACAACCAACAAGGAAATGCCAACCAACAAGGAAATACTAACCAACAAGGAAATAACAATTAACAAGGACAAAAATCCAATCAAGAAAGCATGACCAATCAAAACAACAAGGATAATCATGGTAATTTCAATAACAATCTTGGCAATACCTAAACATCAAATCTATCTAGACCTCCATTCTTTTCAAATTGATGAAATTTTACCACTTTGGGTCAATCTCTTGAGTCTGCTCTCAAGGAGCTTCTCGATAATAAGGTTATCACCTTACCACCACAAAGAGATTATGAGCCATGAGTCAAACCACCATCATGGAATGACTCGTATTATTGCAATTATAATCGATGTAAAGGTCATAGAACAAATAACTATGAAGCCTTGCAAAATCTAGTACAAGATTTAATTGACAATGGCACCATCACAATTGAAGGACATCATACCAATGACGATCATCAAGCATTCAAAGATCCTTTACCAAACTATCAAAAGGGGAAACATCATATATCAAAGAAAAAAGTATAAATAATGTTGAAGACAACATAATCCACCACATCTATGCAGATGATCAGTGGGTTAATGCTATCAAAATCAAGGAAAAACAAGAATATCAATAGGTTAATGTGACTACGAGAGGACAAGAAAAAGTTGTCTTAAAAGGAAGTTCATCTAAGGAAGCTATTCCTCCTCCAAGTCATTATAATCTAGTTGATCAACTAAGAAAAACATCAGCTCAAATCTCCATTCTTGAACTTCTCAAAATATCCCCCATACACAAGAATATTTCAGAAGAAGCTCTTGTAAACACAACTGTCGACACTAATCTAGATGTAGAAAAATTTCAAGCCATGGTGGGAAATTTGTCTTTCCCCAGTTGTCTTTTATTCTCCAAAAAAGATGATGCCTCCATGACACATCTACAAATTCATCACTTTATGTTGAAGTTATGATCCATAAACACTGAATCAAACTTGCCTTGATAGATGGAGGAGCCAGTTTAAATATTTGTACCTTAAAGCTAATACATGCTTTAGGAATATCAAAAAATTCTATTGATCCATGAAGGAAAATAACTATCAAAGCATATGATGATGAAGAAAGAGCTTCTAAGGGACTAATAATGCTACCTATCAGAGTGGGACCTGTTGTGAAAAATACCTTTTGTTAGGTTCTAGATCATGATCTTTCCTATAACATACTTTTGGGTCATCCATGGATTCATGATATGCAGGCAGTACCATCAACGTACCATCAATGCCTCAAGTTTCCATATGATGGACAGGAAATAACTATACAAGGTGACTACAATAGCACCCAAACTTGTTCAAATCTCTAAGCAACGCAAGACGCCCTTTGTGTCACACAATAGGGAGTCTCTTACTGCTTCTTTCAATCTACAAGGCCAATTTCAAGAATTGACAAAGAATCTTGACACCAAGCTACATTTAAAAGAAAAAGGAGTAGGTGAATATTCACTATTCCTTTCTAGCTTACCTCCTTCACCGAGGTCACATGGTCAACCAATCCTATCAAATCAAAAGATTGCAACTGCCTCTACATCCCAAACTTATGTGCCAATCACAAAGTTTGATAGAAAATTAATTAAAGCTAGCACTACCGATGAAGAAGCTGAAGATAGGGATATCCTAAGATGGTTATACAAAGATGAAGATGAATCTATCTTGCACATCAAGTTACCTACCGAACAATATGGAAAAGGGTATACTATCATGCAAAGAATGGGCTATAAAGGAAATGGTCCTATAGGAAAAAGAAAAGAAGGAACCATTGAGCCAATTCAACCTATTTCAATACATCCAAAGGATAAAATAGGACTTGGATATGGTAAAGATACAGAAGAGTCAACTTCACAGTGAGTACATCAAACTCATGAAGGAGAATCAATTTCAGATAAACCCCATGAGGATGTCACTCTACAAAAATTTTATGAATCAATTTTCCAATTGCAGAACGGTTCAGACACTGATTCTAATGAATATGAATGGGACACCATCTATAACGATGAATTTTGGAGAGACAAACAAGTTGATACCATACACAAATATGCACCCCTTCTCATACAAGGAGAAAGCTCGGGAACACAATCACCTGAATTTGAATCATGATATGATGATGACTCAAATGAGGACGATTTAGATTTTAACAAGATTGATAATCGACAGGAGAATACCATCATAGACTTTGTTCATCATGAAAATGACAATCATATCATGACTTTGATAGCTCAAGACCTCACTCAACCTAATGATCCCATACCTTTAGTCTATCCGGAACTTATTGATTGGGACAATGATGCACCTATTCATATCCCTACATTCCATGATGAGGATATTGTAAATTTCCTTTGTTCATCTAATCAAGAAAACATGTGTTCCATCAAAGAATCTCATACTCAAGATTTTGATAGGGAGGGTGTCAAGTCTCTTAGCTGTAAAATAAATGAAATAAAAGATAGATATATTAGTGAAAACTGAAAAACGACAGTGGTATATCACAACAAGAGAAAAATAAAGAGCGAATCCGACGGTGAAAACCTTTTTGAGGCACTAAAGGATGAGAAACTTGACACTCTTCCCAAACATTATCAAGAAATATCTTTTGTTTTGATTGAGCCAACATAATCAATCAACATAGGTACAACATAGCAGCCAAAAATCTTGCAACTTGTAGCATCATTAATAGTGGAAGAAGTACTAAAATTTATAGAGTTCTTGAAGGAGAATCAAATCAACTTCGCTTGGTCATATGTCGATATGCCAGGGTTAGATCCTAATTTGATAATGCATCATCTATCAATAAACACAGGGGCAAAACCTGAGAAGAAAAAATGTAGAAAAATGCATCCACATGTTGCATTATTGGTTAAAGAAGAGTTAAAGAAGCTTTTAGATGTTGGATTCATTTGTTCTATTGACTATGCAGAATGGATCTCCAATATCATACCTATTTCAAAGCCAGATGAAAGTTGTACAGATTTTAGAGATTTGAACAAAGCATGTCCCAAAGATGACTTCCCTTTACCAAACATAGATATGATTGTTGATTTAACTACTAGCCATGCAATGTATTCATTAATGGATGGATTTTCAAGATACAACCAAATAAAGATTGCACTAGAGGATTAAGATAAAACAACATTCACATGCCCTGGGGGTACCTATTGTTGGAATGCAATGCCATTTGGGTTTAAAAATGTAGGAGCGACTTATCAAAGAGAAATGACAACAATTTTTCATGATATGATGCATACATTCATGGAAGATTATGTCGATGATCTCCTTGCCAAATCCAACACAAGAGAAGGACATCTAGAAATCTTGTCAAAGATCTTTGTCAGAATGGAGAAGTTCAATGTTCGACTCAATCCAAAGAAATGTGTCTTTGGCATTAAATTTGGAAAACTCCTGGGATACATTGTTTCAGAAAAGGGCATAGAGGTTGATCCAAAAAAAGTACAAGCTATAATGGACATGGTACCACCACAAAATATTAGTCAGCTTCAATCACTACAAGAACGACTATAATCCATCAGGAGGTTTATAGCTCAACTGGTAGACAAAAGCTTACCATTTACACATCTATTGCATAAAAATGTCCCATTCAAATGGGAGGAAAAGTGTGAAGCAACATTTAATCAAATCAAGCAATATCTCATGAATCCACTAGTCCTAATTCCACTAGTTCCAGGAAAGCCGCTCATACTCTATATTTCAGCAACAAAAGTATCTTTGGGAGCGTTACTAGCATAGGAGGATTCTACAAGCAAAGAAAGGGCCATATACTATATCAGCATAACTTTAACAAGTCATGAACTGAACTACACTTTCATTGAAAAAGCTTGCCTAGCAGTAGTGTTTGCTTCCCAAAAGTTGTGACACTATATGTTGGCTCATACAGTTAAGCTGATAACCAAAATCAATCCACTAAAATACCTCTTAAGCAAAGCTACCTTAACAGGAAGAATTGCAAAATGGGTAATGATCTTAAGTGAGTTTGACATTCACTATGTAGATCAAAGAGCTATAAAAGGACAAGTCATAGCAGATCAGTTGGTTGAAGCACCTTTACAAGAAGAAAACCCAATGCACATTGAATTTACTAATGCAGACGTCTTCACAACAACAATTAAGAAATTATGGAAATTGTACTTTGATGGATCTTACACGCAACATGGCTTAGGGGCAGGGATTATTTTTGTCACACCTGAAGGACATACCATCCAAAATCATATTGGTTGATGTTTCCCTGCACAAATAACATAGCTGAATATGAAGCATTGCTCACATGAATGAAGATAGCATTGGAATGGCAAATTATAGAGCTGCAAGTCTACAGTGATTCACAACTTGTCATTAATCAAATCAATGATGATTATCAAACTAAAGATGATAAGTTGCTACCTTACAAGAACATGGTGGATGATTTTAAAAAGTATTTTGTGGAAATCAAGTTTTCACAAATCCCAAGGATTGATAATAAAGCTGCAAATGCAATGGCTACAATTGCTTCCTTGTTACAATTATTAGAAAATAAAAAATGGTACGAATTCTTGGTGGAACAATTGTTTTCTCCCACCTATGATAATCCTGAGACCCAAGTCATATGCCATTTAACCGGTTCTGATTCACCTTTATATGGCAAGACTTATACCTACCTGAAACATAACATCTTACCTCTGGACTTATCCCGAAACCAAAAAAGGAATTTCATACACCAATCATCCCGCTATACCTTGATCATCGATATCCTTTACCAACATGGTTTTGATGGTATGCTCCTTTGATGTCTTGAACATGACGAATCTGAAAAAGCCTTACAAGAGGTTCATGGTGGTATTTGTGGAACTCATTCAAGCAGTTTAACCTTAGCCAATAAACTTGTTAGAATGGGATATTATTGGCCTACCATGGAGAGAGAATCTTTTAATTTTGTCAAGAAGTGTTCTAAATGCCAGATCCATGGGAACCTTATTCATGCACCTGCACAGGAACTGCAACCTTTCACTCTAACATGGCCTTTCTCTAAGTGGGGACTAGATCTTGTTGGAAAAATTCATCCTTCATCACAGCTACAGAGTATTTTACAAAATGGATCAAAGCTGTTCTTTTGACGACCGTGACCAGTAAAAAAATCTCTTCATTTATCTTGAATTACATCATTTTCCGATATGGAATTCCTAATTCTATCATCACTGATAATGGGGGGCCTTTCAAGAATCAGGATGTTGACAAACTTTATGAAAGATTTCACAGCCAACAAAGGTTCTCTACACCTTACTATCCACAAGGAAATGGTCAAGTAGAAGCTTCAAACAAAACAATCTTGAAGATCTTGAAGAAGATGGTAAATGATGTTGGTCGTGATTGGCATGCCCAGTTAAATCCAGCTTTGTGGGCATAGAAAACTAGCATTCGCACACCAACAAGAGCTACCCCATATGACTTGGTATATGGAGTAGAAGCGATATTACCATTAGAGATTGAAATAGCTTCACTTAGGGTCTCACTAAAAGGATTGATAAATGATGAAGACTACCGAGTATCTCGTCTACAAGAGCTAGAAATGTTAGATGAAAGATGTCAACATGCAGCTGATCATTTGAAGGGTTATCAACAAGTTATGTCCCATAGCTACAATCACAGAGTTAAACCACAAACATTTGAAGTAGGTGATTTAGTCTTGAAATAAAATCCACGCAATCAACAAGACAGAGAAAAGGAAGGAAAATTTGAACCAAATTGGCTTGGTCCATTTTTCATCATTGCAACATATGGTTCTGGAGCATATCAATTATTTACGTCAGAAGGGGACCTATTTGAAGAACTGATCAATAGCATTCATTTGAAGAAGTTCTATGTCTGAATCATCAAAATTGAAAAAGTCTTGAAAAATACATAATAAATCAGAAAAAGTCCTAAAAAAAATAAAAATAATTTTTTTTTACATGATCTACAAAAGTGCAATAAAAACAAGTGGTGAAAACTTGGCAAACAGGTGCTACTTGTGATCAAAATGGGCTCCTCTTTCTATTAGCTTATTTCTTGCATTCACTGTATGACATCATCTATCCATATCTATCATCTGTACGTATCTATCATATCCATATCATGCAACAGGAATCCTTGTGTCTCATCATGGATTGATGAAATTTGTACATATCCATAATATTCAGGTTGTGTTTACACTGGGGGTAGAAACACAGACTAAATAAGAGAGGGGTAAACAACCTTTTAGAATATCACAAATGGACAAATGATGGATTAACAAAGCGCAACATACATTGACACATCAAATCAACTACAACACCAAAACAATCACTCAATGCCAATGAAATCAAACAACATGGTTAAAAAAATGTTAATCAAAACAAAAACATCAATGTTGATTACCAAGTTGGACAATCTTAATCTGAATAATGTTTGGAATACTTTAAGAAAAATTTGAATTGTTGGTTGATTTTCTATCATATCTCTAGAGCAATTCGATGATGTACTAAACTAGAAAAGCAAGGAAGGAGTATGATTTTTCTTTGTCTGTTGTTTGTTAGTGAATCATTAGTACTATGCAAATTGGTCGCTAGACATGCTCTACTAAGTATCATTGATGACATTTCAGAATTTGCATGGGAAATGGGTTAACTCTTGTCTGTTATGCAAGTGATACTTAGGTCATCTTAGTTCAATTATACCTAGATGCTTGTATTATCTTGCTATATCAAAATTCATAAAAGCAATATTTAGGTCATCACTGGTGCTAATATACCCTTTGATGCTTGTATTAACTTTCAACATTTCAATGCTCTATGATGACATAAAAAGCACAAATATGCTCTCAGAATGGCAATATTGTATAGATATCCTGCATGGTTAGTATAGATTACATTCATTTTAGAATTTGCATTTGGCATTTATAGATTTTCCCAAAAGTTGGCAAAGTATCAAAGTTTCATATCTTTCCAATAAACGACAAAGTATATTTGAAATTCAAAAAAACATCATCATATTCATTTTTCATAACATATCATACATCATTTGTCACATCATAAATCATATCATAAGAATCATGCATAGAAAAAATAGATACTCATCACATAATAGAAATGCCCAAAATGAAGCAATGTGTGACTAACCTTTAACTAACGGAAAGATGCCACTTGTCAAGAGATGGATGGATGAAGGATGTGCACATTTTGATGAATGTGCTCATAAATGCATAAATTTGAAATTTAAAATTTGCGAAATGACAATGTGGATGAAGAGTCAAATAGAGTAATAGCCACTTGGCTCAATGCAAAATGACTTGTAAGATAAAATAAATGTCTTGTTGGAAGGACTAAGTCCACTTGGAGGGAATTCAATTTAAAGGAATATTCCTCTTTTATACCATGTTGAGAGAAAATAGAGATTTAATAAATGAATTAAATCTATTTTTCATGTGCAAGTGGAAAAAGCTAGAGGATAGGACATGGATTAGGATTAAATTAATCAAGGGTCAATTAATTTTGTATACACCTAAAAATGGTCACATCACAATAGTCTGGTAATTAATTAAATATTTTTAATATTTAATTAAATCTCTGAATTCAATCTGCGTATAAATCAATTTAAATAATTTATTTATATTGTTCATTCTTTCATTTCAATTAAATAAATAAGTTTATTTAATCACTTTTCTTATCTATTTCTTAATTAATTAAATAAACATTATGATTTATTTATATTAATTATCATATATAATCTTGGCTTGAATATTTTACTCAAATAAAGATTAAATATTCTTTTCTTCTAAAAATATTCTAAATTCTATTCGCAATAAAATATTCCAAATATTTAATTAATTTTCTAAATTCTATTCACAATTAAATATCCCAAACATTTAATTGAGTCTTTTATAGTCCTGAAATCAAATATCAAACTCACATAAAATTAAATAAATTTATTTATTTAATTTGGATTATCTGCAACAACCATGAAACAACTTCAAAACAAAAAATCAATAAATTTCTCTATTTCTGAGCAAAGTTGTTCCCGTGGGTTGAAGACAAACCTCCATTCTTCTCTCCAACCTCCCAACATCTTCCATCTTCCTCTCAACATCTTCATCTCTCACCATTCAAAATTACCAGACAATATCACAACCATTGATCTTTGCCAGCCAGGCTCTTCCCTGTAAAAATCTATAAAAAGGACTGTCAGGTCTCTGAAAAAAAAGAGAAGCTTTTGTATAGGAAAATTATAGCCAATCTGCAATAGCACAACCTTTTAGCATTCATAACATTCTATATTTTAGCATAGCATAGCCTAGCATATCAACATTCCATATCATGGCCTATTAACCTCATATCATAGTTTCAATAGCATTCATAATCCATAGCCCCTGTGCATAGCCGTATATCAACATTTCACTCCACCAACATATAGGATAGAGAAGTACTCTCCCTTTGCATACTCATTTTGCAGATTGTCATTTTGAGAAGCTTTGCTTATACAATCTGAGAGCAGCAGCTTTAGGTGAATTACTGGAGATAGAGGACAATGGAATGATTCTGAAGAATCTCTGTTTGATTTCTTTGATTTCATTCTATTTAGCTTTCTTTAGTTTAATGTTGCATTGGCGTGTTATTTTTATCTCGTTTTGATACTAACATTTCCCACACACAAATTTAATGAGGGATTAGATGATGTGACAAATTTGACTTAGTGTTGTGCAGTTTTGGCACACACACCCCACTGAAAGCAGGGACCCTCTTTCGCTTGTATCCTTGGTGTTTTGGCCCTTTGATTTTGAGGATTTACCTTGCCCTGGCATGAGCTTAAAATGTTTATCTTGCTTGCCTAAGTGATTCCCCTAAGTTGCACTTTGAAAACCTTAAGTTCTAGGCAAAGTTCGGGTTTTTACTCCATTTCGGGATTTTTCGCTAGGTCTGGATTTTCTCGGATTTCACTTAGAACATGGCAAAGGGATTAACACTACAGTTCAAGAAATCTGGGACTTCACAAAATTTTTCCTGGATTGGATTTTTTTGGAATTCCATTTTGCCATCAGGTTTCTAAGTTTCTTTAGCTTGTCTTGTCGACTACATTTATGATCACTCGTACAAATTGTGAGGGATGTATTTAATCAATTTTTGGGGATTTTATTTCCATTGTGCTTTATCACTTGTGTTTAATTGAGTTGGGGTGTTCAATCTTGTCGTGCTTGGCTGAATTTGGTGTCCTGAACCTCTGAATTGTGCGATTTGGTAGTTGTTTTCTGGGCGTCAGTGTTGTCAAAGCTTGCTTGGGCATTTGGGATTGTTGTTTGTCATTGCTATAATCAATTTCCATTTCATAAAATGGTATGTACACATTTCCTATCTTTTGATTGATGAATTTGATTGGTCCTTTGGTGTTCTAGATACGCTCAAGGTTTGAATTTTTGTGTGTTTGGGTATTCTAAAGCTAGGGTTGCATGATGTTGATTAGATTGATGGTTCCCCAAGTGAGTTTCATGCTTTCTTTTCACTTTCATCTTGCTTGCTTGTGGGCCATGATTATACTTTGAAGCCTAGCAGTTGAGTAACCTAAATCTTGAGCTTGTCTGTGTGTCAATGGTGGATCTTTATGGTTTCATACCTAGGGCGTTGCCATTCCCTTTCGATTTTCTTTAAGAAGAGCCTTGAGTTCAATGAAAATCAATAGAAGGTTCAGGTCAAACTTGTTGCAGCCCAAAATTCCTCAAATTTGTGATCGTTCGATCAATTTGAGCAGCATCGTGTAAAAACGTCAATATTCAGGTTTTCCTTCATTTTTGGGATTTTCCTGTGCTGGTGAATTTTCCCAAGTTTCCTTGTCCCCTCTGTTTTCCCAGAATGTGTTGAAAATCTAGAATCTTTCCTTCTTCACAGATTTCTGTTGATCCCAGATTTTCCCGATTTCTCCTTCGTCCCTTCATTTCCCCAAAGTTCATATGGTATTGCTATTTTTGTAGAATTCTGGTCCGACTAGATTTGTCTGAACTCTTTGGGAGGCTTTGTGGAACTTACAGATTGGATGAGATGGATGAATTTAACGATGAATGCTTAACATTCCATGCTTTAACTGATAGATTACATAATGTTTTATGCATCCTTTATTCATTTTTGATGATCTATTGTTGATGTTTGTGCCTTATTCAAGAAAATCTGCCTGGTCTAGAATTTTTCGAAGTTCCTCCTAGACTAGTTTTCCCTGGTTAGCTTGGGATCCTAAACTTCTCAATTTGGTGGTTTATAGTTGGTTTGATGGTTTTCTTATGATTTTGAGATAACACTTTGACAAATATGTTATCAACAATTGGATTTTCATGTTAATATTCAATGGATACAGGCTGAAGCTAGCAAGGCAGTGACTGGAATGGCTAAGGATGATATGGAGGGATCCTCTATCTCAGAAGCAGAAAGAGTTAAATTGGACATCAAGAGAAGGATTCCAGAAATTAAGATAGCCTCTGTCTGGTTTGAATTTTCAGACACGAATGTGGGTGAATGGGACTATGAGGAGTTTAATGCAAGGATGGCACAAAGAGATCTTCTAATACTGGCTAGGAGATTAATGGAATCAGGATTGACTCATGTAGCAAGATTTCCACACACAGTTCAGTGTTATGAGTTGGTATTGGAATGTGCCTGACACTATGATAGAGATTTAGAAAGGGTAGTTAGTCCTCAAGGGAGAGTATTGGCTAATCTTAACCCTGTCTCCATTGCACAAACTTTTGATATGCCAGACAGATCTCATGTAGTAACATTAAATATGGAGGTAGCTAAGAGGTACTATGAGGAGGAGACTATTAAATCACAATAGGTTATCAATTCTTGGCTTAAGAAGCTAAAGTCTCATTTCTCAAAACTTCCTAAGCAGTTGCACATGTCAAAGTTTAAACAAGAAGGACCTATGATGCCATCAAATTTCTTAGCTAGGTGGTAGGCTTGAAGAGTGCAAGTATGTTCAAGAATTGGATGTTTCATGTTATTGTGAATATGGAATAGGAAAATATTAAATACAACTGGGTAGTTGTTATAAGTAGGGTGATTCATGAACAAATGTGTAATGTTCTACAGACTAAGACATTCACCATGACTTCCTATTTAGTGTATGCACTTGCAAGATTCCATCCTTATAAAGGGTTGAGCACAAGAGGAATATTTGGATAGGATGTGATTTATGAAGTCTATCCTCAGTTGCACTTAGGAAGCCCAAGTTACAAGAGGGTGAATGATGCATTCAACATGCACATCACTAGATTGCTCCAAAGTGCAAAGCATGTGAGAATATTAGATGATGCTAAGGAGTTGATAAAAAAGTATGGGGCTTGGTTCATTTAGTTTCCCACCTTCTCCTACATAAGAATTGATGGTTGTCAGAGGGCTCCATACAGGCTTCCAAGGTATCCAACTAACCATGTTATACTTCTAGAGGTTACAAGGAAAATATGTGACTTTAACGCCATTGTAAAAAAAGATAAGCATAAAACTAGATTTGGCGGAGACTTTCCTTTGAAGATAGGTACTAGTGAGGTATGCCCTTCAATTAATCCAGCCTATGCTTTTGAGGAGGAAATGAACACTCTTGGGTTGTCTTACCATTCCAAAAGGTTGGGTTTTGATATCACTGGTGAAGTGTAAAAGAAAGCCAGTAGGGAATACCACCATAGAGATGACATAGAGGACTACTAGGCCAATAGCAAGGATGAGTTTGAGGTAAGAAAGAAGAGATTCTCTAGACTCCCAGTTGATGTGGTCAGAATGTATGGTGTGAAAATGGTTCCCGATCAGGTGGAAGATGATGGAGACTTAATCCAAAGTCATGACTATGAGCCAATTAAGAATAGGCCAATTAGAGAAGTAGATTGGCTGGAAGAAGAAAAAACTGAATTAGAACAAATCATGACCCCTGTGATGAGATACACCAAGTTGTGGCTCAAACACAAGGTGTGGGAGCTTGAAAGTGAATGTGTGCCATGCACCTATAATCTGATGGGGGATCTAAAATGCCATTCCACTTCTAAGGAATCCACTGAGGAAGATCCTAAGGGTAAGACCAAGCTAGATTCTCCTTTTAAGATTAAGATCAAAGGTCCCCAACTAGAAGAGTAGGAGAAACAAAGGAAACCAAAAGCAAAGAAGAGGACTGCTGCTTCAAGGATAGAAAAATATGTAGAGGAAGAACCCAGTGAAGGAGAAGAAAAGGACGGTGCCCCAGCACCTAAAAATAGGAAAACAACAAGAATTTCAAGAAAGAAGGGTAGACCTTCAACTGATCCTTCAATAGTGGTAAATGTAGAAAGTTCTAGAGAGAAGACATAGGTATACACAAGGAGATCAAGGACTCCTTCTCCCAAGGACAATGTGCCAAAGAAAGATATTCCTCCAACAACCTTTGAGGTAGAACAACATAAAGAGGCTTCTTCACTCCATGAGTCACATGGTGCATCAGAACAACTAGTAGATGTAGAGGACCTTTCAAGTGGAGGGGGAGAAGAATTTAAAGAAGGTGAGCTTCATAGTGCAGCTGCAGAAATGGAGAAAATCCTATGGACTCCCTTGGTAACTTATGAGGATTCTCCTGTTAGAGGTGAAGGAGACAGACATCTTTAGATAGAGGAAATGTTTGTTAAGACTCCATCACCAGTGCATGTAGAAAAGGAGTATGGTAGAGAATAACATGATAAAGATGAAGAGTTTCCTGAGAAGCAGGAAGATGCACCCAAGGGTCAGCATGAAGAAGTGGGATAGAGAGAAATACAATCAAAGTTTGTTGTTCCAGGTTGGCTTGATAAAGAAATAAAGAGGAAACAAATTGTTGTGAATGATACCCATCCCAATTGGGATGAGCTATTGGCTAAAATAGGAAAAGGTAAAGGAAAGAAGAAGGACAGAGTCATTTCTAGGATCGCAAGAGATGGAGCAAACAACAGAGAGGTCCATTGGGGAAGTAGATTGGCTAGAAGAAGAAAAAATTGAATTAGAACAAATCATGACCCCTGTGACAAGATACACAAAGTTGTGGCTCAAACACAAGGTGTGGGAGCTTGAAAGTGAAGGTATTCCATGCACCTATAATCTGATGGGGGATCTAAAATCCCATTCCACTTCTGAGGAGTCAGCTAAGGAAGATCCTAAGGGCAAGACCAAGCTGGATTCTCCTTTTAAGATTAAGATCTAAGGTCCCCAACTAGAAGAGAATGAGAAACAGAGGAAAGCAAAAGCAAAGAAGAGGACTACTACTTCAAGGACAAAAAAAATTGTAGAGGAAGAACCTGATGAAGGAGAAGACAAGGACAATGCCCCAACACCTAAAAATAGGAAAACAACAAGAATTTCAAGAAAGAAGGGTGGACCTTTAACTGATCCTTCAATAGTGGTAAATATAGAAAGTTTTGGAGAGAAGACACATGTATACACAAGGAGATCGAGGACTCCTCCTCCCAAGGAAAATGTTCCAAAGAAGGATATTCCTCCAGCAACCTTTGAGGCAGAACAACATAAAGAGGCTTCTTCACTCCATAAATCACATGGTGCATCAAAACAACCAGCAGATGTAGAGCACCTGTGAAGTGAAGGGGGAGAATAATTTCAAGAAGGTGAGCTTCATAGTGCAGCTGCAGAAATGGAGAAAATCCTATGGACTCCCTTGGTAACTTATGAGGATTCTCCTTGTTGCAGGAGCACCTAGGAAGTATTAGGAAACACTAGGCTATGGGTAGTCTAGGATAAATTTAGTGTAAATGCTTTTCTATGAAGGTCATGTTGACCATTGGAATTTTAGTTAGATTGTTTTCTTGTCTTGATCAGGAGTGATCAAGAGGGAGTTTGTAACTCATGTTTCTTAGTTGTTTAGGAGTTAGCAATAATTGGAAAAGGTGGAAAAATGGGACATTTTGTACCTTTTTCCACTTGATTATGGAAATTTATAACCCAAGGGATTGGTAACTACCTTGTAGAGGAGTTATAAGGAGTTGCTCGAGCTAAGAGTAAGGTTGGTTGTTTTTTGATTTTGTAATAATTTCATGGAGTGCAATTAAGACTATGATATTGAAGAACATCTTCTGGTTTATGGTTTTGGATTTATCCATTAATGGTTTGATTAGATGCTGAGAGTAGAGTAGGTAGTGTAATTCCTTTTTTAGGCATTGCTTAGTTTAGTATTTAGCTTGTTGTGTTTGTTCAAGCATTTGTTTTTGTTAGGTTAGTTCATTTCTTGCAATTGTTTTTGTTCTGACTGTCAAACAAACAGAGATGGAGCTCTAGACCATGTTTCCCCTAAACATGGTGTATGGGTTCTTGGAAATAGAGGCTAGACTCCATGTTTGTACATAAGGTAGAGGTAGGAGTCCTTAGGAGTTAGGAATCCATGGAAAAAGACTATTCCTAGGTGAGCTTGGCAGTGCCCAGCTAGGACGGTCAAAGAGTGCAGAGCACTAAGGTTGCAAGCGTTCCAATCTCCTAGTGAACCACGGTGTGGAGAGGATGTGGATTTCCTTGCAGAGGCTTGGTAACAAGAAGGAGGCTTAACATAGACTAGGAAGTGGCAAACAAACTGACTGATCTCAAGGAGGTTAGAAATTGGCTTAAAACAAGCGTAAATTTGCTAAGTTAAGGGTTGGAGCAATGTACAGACAGTGGAGGCTCCAAACCCTGAAAATATTCAAGGTGTGGCCATAGGAAACACAAACCCCAAGAAAATATCCTAGGTTATTTAAAGGTTTTTGGAGTGGTTTCCACTTTTCTCGGGTTAGGAGACCTAATTGGGGCTCAAGGGCTAGTAGCCTTTTTAACCCTAGAAGAGGGTTTGGTGAGAGTGATGGAAAATTGGATATTGGTGGATGATCAAGAACCCTAGGGGGTGGTCATGAAGCCATGGGATACATCACACACCCCTACATTGAATTAATGAAGGTTGGAGATTTAGCTAGCCTTTAGGAATATTAAGGGCTAAGGAGAGAATGGCAGAGAGAGCACCAAGATTGGCTTGGTTAGGGAAAATGGAGATGATAGTGGGGTTGGCCAGGAGAACCAGGGGTGCCTAACAAGAATTAGGGCCTATAGGTTAAGGTGGTGGAGACTGACACCAAAGGGGTTCACCAAGGTGAGACCTAGAGCATGGGACAGTGAGTGTTCCATCCAACCCCTCCCTATCACTCCTATTAGAGGTGAAGGAGACATACCTAGTTAGACAGAGGAAATGCTTACTAAGACTCCATCACCAGTGCATGTAGACGAGGAGTATGGTAGAGAAGAACATGATAAAGATGAAGAGTTTCCTGAGAAGTAGGAAGAAGTGGTACAAAGTGAAATACAATCAGAGTCTATTGTTCTAGGTTGGCTTGATAAAGAAATAAAGAGGAAAAAAATTGTAGTGGATGATACCCCTCCCAATTGGGATGAGCTACTAGCTAAAATAGGAAAAGGTAAAGGAAAGGAAAGAAGAAGGCCATATTCATTTCTAAGATTGGAAGGGATGGAGCAAACAATAGAGTGGTCCACATTGCTACTCCTGACACCGAAAATAATAGAGATGAGGTTATTGGGAGTGATTACAATATGCAGACCATCAACCTAGGACCTGCCTCCATGGAATATGATATTGAAGAATATGAGGGTTCAAGTGCTATGATCCTAGGAATATTGAGGAAAGAAGCACAAGCTAAACAAGAGTTGAAGAAAGAGAATGAAACACTTAAGAAATATTTGGAAGATTTGATGAAACCCCTACAGTCCATTAGTTCCTCATCTTATGTTTCAAGTTTCCTACCCCAAGAAACTATATCTGAGCTGGAAAGAATGAAGGCTACTACTCTTGCCATAGTAAACTGGTTACAAGGGGTGTAGAATAAAGGAGATGATGATATCAAAGACATCCTTTCAACCAGAGGAGATGCAATGAGGGAAATAGATTGTTTGAAAGATGTATTGGCTCAAGATAAAGAGGATGTAGATCTCCTATTGCAGAAGACCAAAACTATCATGGAATACAGTAAGGATAAGCTGGTGAGTGATGGAATTTTTCCTTCCTCCAGAGCTGAAAAACCTTGGGAATGGTTTGAAGCTTTGCAAATAAGGCAGAAGGTTTTGAAGAAGATATATAAGCAGAGGAGGCAAATTGAGGATGCCCTAACTGACATCTACGATAGATGCATCTCATTCTTTGAAGTGATGATAGGGAGAAGGAAGTTCACACTAAATCATTTGTGCTTTGAATAGTTGAAGAAATGGTAGTGAGATGTATATTTTTGAGTCATTGAAGATCTAGTTACTGAGCATCAGTTGGATGATGTGACCACTTATATTGCAGTCATTGAGAAATATCGAACTAGTAGGGTTGAGTGGGATAATTCAGTTGAGCAATCAAGAGAAATTATTAAATCTATTGAAAGGAGAATTAAGGTTTTACCTTTGCCACCTATAGCCGACTTGGATAGGGTACTTTTGATGGTGCTTGATAGGGTGTATCAAAATAAAGACAAAGGGGAAATCACTTAATGCAAGGCTACATTGGAATTTGTGCTTCCCTATTATTTTGCATGCATTGGTCTGAGCTACATTGGAGATTGTAGGCCGACCTAGATGGAGTTCATGCATTTAATGTATATTTTATCTTATTTTGAATTCCTCTTGGCCTAGTTGTTTTATGGCCATTTATTATTATTGTAAATTATAATTAGGCTGACATGCCTTGGGGGTTTCTATTAATATGGCATTTTGCCTCATTTGTAAGGGCTAGATAGATAGATAGTTTTGATGCTAGAGAAAATTAAGCAGTAGAGCAAGAGTTACAAGTTAGTTCATTTTGAGCAAGTGTTGTAACAGAATGCTAGAATTGTTACTACTTTGGGTGATTCAATATAATTGGAGACATTTTGCTTTTGGTGAATTCTCTTGTGTTGATTTATCTTGCATGGTTCTTGTGATTCTATCTTTGGAATTGCCTAAGTTATTTGATAAATGCATTAGGTTTAATGTTGAATAAATTGATAGTGTTTATGATTTAGTACTTGAAGTGTCTGCAACAATCCCTAGTCCATACTTTTCACAACAACCTGATTGTTAGTTCTTTGCAAATTTATCCTAGACTTTTATATTCATTGTGCTTAGTTCAATTGTGAAGGTTTATTCATTTCAATTGCAAGAGGGTTGTTTTGAATGAATGTTCATGATCTAAAAAATTTTAATGCCTTAGAAGATTGCACTGTTTCTATAAGATTGTAGATCCATCTGGGTCAAGTAGAAATCAGTTTCTGAGGGATTGGTCCATTTCAAGTGTTTCATCATTTGCATTGTTAATCTTAGAAGTAGTGTTAATTTTAGAAATCTCTTTGAAACCTTATATATTTTTTCATTTCTTTTATAATTTGGGTTAGATTTAGGATTGAAGTATCATCATATTGCTAGATCTGATAAATTAAAGATTCAGTATTTGCTTGTAGTAAGGTCCCATTGTGATTACTAGCATTTTCGCATTTACCACTGAGTTGTTTAAGAATTGTCAAGACTTGACATTAGAGACCTTGGGGTTATCTCTTGAGGCTTGTTGATAGGGATTTATATTTCAAGAGAGATAGGATATTTGTATCTTGTCTGAGTTGTTGCTATGCAGAAAACACCATCAATAGATTGGCACTAGAAGGATGGCCTAAAGAAACAAGTTGGATTTATTTTTGTCTACCATCTCTCCTAAAAGATTCAGAAAGAGAACCAAACTACTCCAGGGGAGGAGGAATTTCAAGAATTACCAGTCCTTACTAGCTCAAGAAGGACCAACAAAAGGGGAGAATCATCATCCACCTAGCCATCTTTATCATCCCCATCTTCATTAAGTTCATCTTGATCTGAGTCTAAGAACATTCCCATTCCACAACCTCAACTAGCCATAAATCAGCCATTACCACCCCCACCTCCACCAATGGCTTTCCTAGCTAATAACCCATCTCCATTGAGTTTCACTAATTACAATGTCATGCCTAAGAACCCTGAACACTTTTGTTCAAATTTCCATGTTAATGATCCCAATAGAACTACTGAGGAACAAATCAGGATCTGGAGCAGTACCGGGATGGGTGACCTCCCGGGACGAACCAATGCTTCACCTCTGTGAGCATCACCTAGATGCAATGAGTGCTAAGTGGACCATTCGCTATCATGAGAGATGGGTTCTTGTGAACCACTACTCATGAAACATGGGTCGATGAGTTTGACTCGAAACTACACGGTTGAATCCTAATAGCAATATCATAATTTGACACGCTGTGGAAAAATACCTCCTACTTATCAAATCAGGATTTTTCAGAATGCCCTTAAGGATAGAGGAATCAATCATGAGGATGTAGCATGTAGACTCTTTCCTTATTCCTTGGGAGGGGATGCATTCTATTGGTACAATCATTTACCTATTAGGTCCTTCCAGAATTGGACTAAACTAGAGATGACATTTATGTAGAAGTTTAGGATTCCCATTAGTCCCGATGAGCTCTATCTTCAGTTCACTAATGTCAAGAGAGAAGTCCATGAGCCTATAGGGTCCTTTAACAACCAGTTTCATCATGCCTATACCTGACTGCATACCCCTTATGTTGTTGATGAGCCCACTATTTTATAAGTCTATTATGAGGGACTTGATAGTCTGATAGCTACCTTCATGAAATGGAGAAACAACCCTCCTAATACCCTACTTGATGCATATATGGAGGCTATGAAGGTTAGCACTGCTTTAAGGAAACATTTTTCTGGTCCTTTACCATCATTAGGACCCACTGCTCACCCTAGACAAGTCCCAACTCTCAACTAGGATCTCGCTAATCACACTCCCATCATGAATCCAATACCTCAGTTGCCTCTGGTCCCTCACCCAGGACCCCCTGTGAGTCAAGTTCCACCCACAATTAGCTACCCTTAGCAAAATGTAAATCAACCTCTTCATACATAGCCTCAAGCTAGTTTTTTCATGTATTTGCAAAATTCTGAAGTATTAAACCAATCATTGAATTCCAATACTATAGTAGGATATCCCCAAAATAATGCGAACCAACCTCCATATAGAAATCCTGACAAGGAAAGACTGGATGAATTGACTGAACAAGTGAAGAAGCTGAATATGGAGGTAACTTATTTGACGAACCAAAATAGTTAGCTGCAAGCTGCTCAGAGAAATATGCAGTCTAATCATAGTAGAGAAAGTCGTGAAAATCAACAAGGACAACATTTTGATAGGGGGAAACATCCTAAAAGGGGATATAACAATGAAAGAGGATATAATAATGATAGAGGATATAATAATAACAATGGGTATAATAATGATAGAGGGCATAATTATGATAAAGGACAATCCTCAAGCCAAAACTTTGATAGAGGGCAAGTTGGTGGACAAGGGTTCGATAGGAGACAACCACCTAGACAAAACAAGACTTGGAATATGAGGCCTAACAATGGAGGATTCCGTACCCCATTGGAATAACTAGTCAATCAAGAGAAGCCTCCTAGTGGCATATATTTAGCTGAGGTTGCTTTATCAGAATGGTGTAGGCTCCATAAAACTAGTCAACATTCTGAGTTAGATTGTCAATAATTCCATACAACAGCTTCAATTTTTTAGTATGAAGTGGAGAATAATTCAAATGGTTAGGAAATGGTGCCATCTACTCCCTATGATTCATCAGTGTTGGTATTGAATCATGCTCCTTTTTCACAAAGCAAGGAAAATTTGCCTAAAGAAGAATCAAACTAGCTGAAGGAAGAGGCAGACCAGGTGTGCAATGGAGATGAGATCACACAGTTGTTTGATGAAAATCTAGTGAATGACAATGGCCCCATGGATGAAGAAGAAGCTTATGTTGAAGAGGTACAAACATTCTAGATGCCTATTAAGAAGTATGATTTGAGGGACTTGCCACACAGACATCCATAGGCTAGAGGCCCCTTCACCACCTCTATTCCATCGAACAACTTCACTACGCCTCTAGATCGTAATTCTAGTAATAATTTGTCACATCCTCAGGTGTCTAGGCAATATTTATCTCAAGATCAAGGACATATGGACATGCCAAAAGGGAAAGGTGTTAGTGAAAGTGTCAATAAAGTATCTAGTTCTCAATCAGTAGGAAGGTACAATCAGACTCATAATAAAATCTTATAACATTCCTCCTGGAGATAAAGAAAAAGGAGAAAGATAGAACTCAAGCTGCTTAAGTAGATACTCCCTTAACTCTATTTCAAGGGAAAACAGACACTCCTCCATTCCTGATCTCTATTCGTATATTTGGTAAGAACTTGCACAACTATTTGTTGGATTCAGGTGCTTCCACCAATGTAATGCCCTTGGGTGTCTGTAGAGATATAGTTATTACTCTTGTTGATTCCCAAAAGAAAGTTACTCAACTGGATAGGATTAAAGTTAATGTTGGAGGGGAATTAAACATGATTCATATGCAGGTTGCTTCTGACCCTAGAATTCAATAGGTTATTAAGATACAGGTGGCTAACATACCTGATGCTTATAATCTAATCTTGGGAAGAGACTTTCCCAGAGCCTTGAATGGATATGTATCAATTGATCACTCTCACTTGTGGCTTCCTTGGAAGGGAGTGCCAAACCAGATTATAATTGAAATAGAACCTAGAATGAAATACATGATCACATAATATCAGAATACCTCCAATGAAATTTTGATATCGAAAGTAAGTATGGGTAATTACATGCTTGCAACCCCTTTTGAGGAATTTGAGGCAGAGGAAGTCCTTATGTTGCATACAATGCCTATTGATCTCATAATAGAATCCAATGGTATTGAAGCTCTGGTGGAACCAATTTAAAATGATGATGATCTTGAAGATAATTAGCTGGGTTTGTTAGATAATTGCCAAGAATTCATTCAGAAGTGCATTGTAGATCAGGTTTAGTTGGGTAGAGGAATGAATTTTTGAGAACTACTCTTGCCAAATTGGTGTAGGGTTCATAATGCTTCCCATTCAAAATTGGACTGTTGCTTGTGCTAGGCTGTAGTAGAACAAATACAAAAGAGTATCAACCCCACTCTAGTAGTCAAAATTAATATCCAAAATGTCCAAGAGGATCCTAAAGGACAAAAAGTGATGCTTTCTAAAGAACCATCCAGTAGCAACAATGCAAGAGTTACAGCGAGAAAGTCTGTAGTTACTAGTTGTTGGACTTTAAGATTTGATGGATCCAAATCAAAGCAAGGAGCTGGGGTAGGATTTGAGTTAATCAGTCCAAGAGGTACAACTTTCTTTGCTGCTCATAGACTTCAATTTCATTGTACGAATAATGTAGAAGAATATGAGGCTTTGTTCCATGGCCTGTTAATGGCACTAAAGAAAAAGGTCAGGATTTTGCAAGTCTTTAGGGATTCTGAGTTAGTGGTTAAGAAAGTTAGGAGATAGTACTCTTGTCATGACAAAATAATGAGAAATTATAGAAATAGAGTATGGGACCTTATTGAAGGATTTGATGCCTTCAACATTCAGTTGATACCACGTAATAAGAATCAAACAACAGATTCTCTTGCTCAGGAAGCTAGTACATTGTAACCTCTGTCTCTTTATGGATTGAAGAAGTTTACGGTGGAACTGACCCCAGTACCTTTAGTATCTGAAAATGTTACTAATTTCCAAGTATTTGAAGATGATAAGCACATTTTGGATTTTATCACTAGCTCAGATGTCTTTGCTTCTCAAATTATTGATGAAACTGAACTCCAAGAAGCAGAGATGGATTTGGAAGGGGTAATTAATCTAAATACCAATACCATTCCCATAGGAATGGTGCAGTTAGAAAGGATTTTTGATTTGGATAAGGTCAAAGATCAAGAACAGAATGCCAAGAAAGAGTCCATCAATAGACAATGTGAAAAGTATAATATGGGAACTCATGAGGATGTCAAGAATGTCTTCATTGGTAAAGTATGTACTCTAGAAGAGAGGAAATGCATAATCGATGCATTACATACATATCAAGATGTGATAGCCTGGAGTTATGAAGACTTGAAGACCTATGATACATCAATTATAACTCACACTATCCCTCTCAATCCATGAGTAAGACCCTTTAGGTAGAGGTAGAGGCCCATCAATGCTCTACTAGAACCAATAATTCAAAAGGAAGTGCAAAAGCTGCTATCTACCAGAATCATATTTCCAGTTAGACATTCAACCTGGGTTGCAAACTTGGTTCCTGTAAGAAAAAAGAATGGTGAAATCAGACTCTATGTGGATTTTAGGAACCTTAATAGAGCATCAGAAAAGGATAATTACCTAGTACCTTCACTGGATGAAGTACTTCAAATTGTCAGTGGATCTCAGATGATGTCTTTCTTGGATGCATGCTTGATATAAAATCAATTTATGGTGCAATATGAGGATAGACATAAAACTGCTTTCACCACCAAGTGGGGCACTTTTTCCTACAAGAGAATGCCCTTCGGTTTGATTAATGTTGGAGCCACATTCTAGAGGGCCATGGACATTGATTTTAAAGAAATAATTGGTAAATACATAATCTTTTATATGGATGATCTGACATTCTTTTACAAGAAGAGAGGTGATCATATCGCAGATTTATGTAAAGTGTTTCAGAAGTGCAGGGAATTTGGGATATCTCTCCATCCAAAGAAATGCATCTTTGGAGTTATGGAGGGAAAATTGTTGGGGAATGTTATCTCTGAGAAAGGAATTTCCATTGATCTAGAACAAGTGGAAGCTATACTCAAGATCCAACCACCTACTACCAAGAAAGAAATGAAATCATTCTTTGGAAAAATCAACTTTGTAAGGAAGTTCATCACTAGATTTGTAGAAATAGTCAAGCCACTGAATGCAATGTTGAAGCAAGAATCCAAAGTTGAATGAAGTATAGAAGTTAAAGAATCATTTGTAGAGATAAAGAGGGCTATTGCTGAAGCCTCAATTTTGGTGAGTCCAGATTATGCTAAGCCATTCTATATATATTTGTTTGCTTCTAATCACCCCTGTGCTGCTATGTTCACTCAAAAATATGATCAAGGAAATGAAAATCCTATAGCATCCATGAGTGCACCATTAAAAGATGCAAAAATAAGGTACCCAAGTGTGGAGAAACAAGCTTACGCCTTAGTCAGACCTATGAATAAATTTAGACACTATATCCTCATAAACAAGGTTTTTGCTATAGTTCCTGATCCTGCAGTCAAGTTGTTGTTGATGCAGAATGAGCTAGGAGAGTGCAGAGCTAAGTGGGTAACTATGTTACAAGAATACAATATTGAGATTCAACCCATGAAGCTAGTAAGAGGGCAAGGACTTACAAGGAAAATGGCAAAAATAGGCCCTAATCTTGTAGCCCAACATTACAATCTAGAAGATGTTTCTCCTGGGGAATGGTATGATGATATCGTTCACTATCTCCTAACTCAAAGATGTCCTGGCCATCTTAATGCATCATAGAGAAGGGAATTACATTTGAAGAGTAATAGTTTCATGTTGAAGGGAGTTGTTCTATATAAGAAAAATCATGATGGTGTTTACTTAAGGTGCCTAGGAAAGGCAGAATTCGAAAGGGTAATGTTGGAATTTCATGACAAATATGGTATAGGCCATGGATCAACACCTTCATTGGTGAATTAGATTTTGAGAGCTAATTATTACTAGCCTACACTATTCAAGGACACACACAACCATGTCAGAACTTGTCATGTGTGTCAGACTGCAGCAACTAGAGAGAAGTATGCAACACTTCCACTCCAACCAGTCTTTGAGGTAAAACCTTTCGCACAGTGGGGAATGGACTTCATAGGTCCAATCAATCCACCTTCCTTTGTAGGTCACAAGTATATTCTTACTATTACTGATTATTTCACAAGATGGATTGAGGCCCTTGCTTGCAAGCAATGTACTTTAGAGGTGGTAATTAATTTCATCGAATCAAGTATTATTAACCATTTTGGATGTCCTATGTCTTTGGTTAGTGATAATGGTCCTGCATTTGCATCATTGAAATTCTCTAACTGGCCCTTCGATCATGGAATTATAATTAAGTTTGCATCCAATTATTACCCTTAGGGTAATGGTTTGGTTGAGTCTTCCAATAAAAATCTCTTGACTATTATTCACAAGTTGTTAGAAAGAAATACTAAGGATTGGCACACCCAACTCAGATTTTCTCTCTGGGCAGATCGTACAAGACAGAAGACTTCCATAGGAATATCCCCTTACCAACTGGTTTATGGGTTAGAACCTATGTTTCCTATTCAGTTAAAAATCCCCACCCTACATTTCATTAATGAATATTATGATGAGGGGGATAAACATGAAGCCCGACTTGATGAGTTGTTACACCTTGAGGAGAAAAGAGACGAAGCCCTTAAAAACTTTTCCAAACATCAGGGGGTAGTCAAAAGGTGGTTTGATAGAAGAGCCAAGGTAAAAGCTTTTCAGATCTCTGACTTGGTTCTCTACTAGGATAAATCCCATGATCATAAGGGGGAGCATGGTAAATTTTATAGAATTTGGCTTGGTCCTTACCAGATCTCAGAGATTCCGGGAGATAATTATTTTCGCTTGCAAAATCTCACTGGGGAGGATATCCCACTACCTGTCAATGTGCAGTATTTAAAGCATTATTTCCAATCTTGAGTTGTCTTTAGCTCTTTTCCTGTACATAGTTAGAGTAGGTTTCCCTTTCTATTTTTCTTTGCTTTGCTTTGGTTAGAGTAGGTTTCCCTTTATGATTTTTCTTTTGTTTGCTTTGGTTAGGGTAGGTTTTCTTTCGGTTTGGTGTGTTTTGGCTCTACTCTTGCTTTGGAGGTTTCCTTGTTTTCTTCTGGATGTGTTGCACCTACATGGCAATCATATTATTATCTGGGACCGTTCTAAGTATTTCATTGATGGACTTTAGTCATGTGTCTTGCATGGATGGTCGAGGTTTCTGTTATCGTCAAACAGTCTAAATGTTTGATTTAAGGAAGATGGGTCACTGGTTTGATTTGAATTTGAAGTATTATGAAATCTTGTATCTTTCTTACATCTTAAGAATGTTGAAGCTGTGGTAGGGTCCTTGTGAGGTCTTGTGAGGTGAAAAATCTTATTTCTACTTCAGTGCCACTGTGGTTCTCTGCCCTGAGTGTGAACTTCATTGTTCACAGGTTGAATGAAAAGTGAAAAAAAAAGTATCAAAAAAAGAAAAGAGAAAATGTTGAAAATAAAAAGAATGAATTCAACTTATCAGGAGTATCTAAATATCTCTATCGGGGATATAGACACCAAGTTTGCAATAGAGCTATGTTCAGGAGAGTCACAGTGATAACCTCATCGGGGCTATAGATGCCTGACTGGCAACGAAGCTCTGTCCAGGTTTCTTTTGGAGTTAGAATCTTTACGTAGCCTGACCTGACTAAACTTGGTTTCTGCGTAGCTCAAGGAGGGAAATGAACTCATGTGCACACACTTGTATTTTCAGTTTATGGACGATTCAGTCTACCTTTGGTTCTAACTCTCTAATCCTACATTTTGATTTGTTTTTCTGATAGGGAGATTGAAACCAGAGATTATGGGTTCATGATTCTTGTTCATCATCAAATGCTCTGGAGCATTTCCCTACCAGAGTCACCATTTGTTGTGTAGTTTTTGCACACACACCCCGTTGAAAGTAGGGACCCTCTTTTGCTTGTATCCTTAGTGTTTTGGACCTTTGATTTTTAGGATTTACCTTGCCTTGGCATGAGCTTAAAATGTTTATCTTGCTTCCCTAAGTGATTCCCCTAAGTTGCACTTTGAAAATATTAAGTTCTGGACAAAGTTTGGGTTTTTACTCCATTTCAGGATTTTGCGCTCCATCCAGATTTTCTAGGATTTCACTCAGAGACCAGCGAAGGGATTAACACTATAGTTCGGAAATTCTGGGACTTCATGGAATTCCACTTGGACAGGATTTTTCCGAAATTTCATTTTTCCGTCTGGTTTCTGAGTTTCATTAGCTTGTCTTGTTGACTACATTTATGATCACTCGTACGAATTGTGAGGGATTTATTTAATCAATTTTTGGGGATTTTCTTTCCATTGTGCTTTATCATTTGCATTCAATTGAGTTGGGGTGCTCAATCTTGTCATGCTTGGCTAAATTTGGTGTGCTGAACCTCTGAATTATGCAATTTGGTAATTGCTTTTTGGGCATCAGTGTTGTCAAAGCTTGCTCAGACGTTTGGGATTGTTGTTTGTCATTGCTATAATCAATTTCCATTTAATCAAATGGTATGTACACATTTCCTATCTTTTGATTGATGAATGTGATTGGTCGTTTGGTGTTCTAGATATGCTCAGGGTTTGAATTTCTGTTTGTTTGGGTATTCTGAAGCTAGGGTTGCATGATGTTGATTAGATTGATGGTTCCCCAAGTGAGTTTCATGCTTTCTTTTCACTTTCATCTTGCTTGCTTGTGGGCCATGATTATACTTTGAAGCCTAGCAGTTGAGTAGCCTAAATCTCGAGCTTGTCTATGCGTCAATGGCAGATCTTTGGGGTTTCATACCTATGGCATCACCATTCCCTTTCGATTTGATTTAAGAAGAGCTTTGAGTTCAATGAAAATAAATAGAAGGTTCAGGTAAAACTTGTTGCAGCCCAAAATTCCTCAAATTTGTGATTGTTTGATCAATTTGAGCGGGATCGTGCAAAAATGTCAATATTAGGGTTTTCCTTCAATTTCAGGATTTTCCTGCGCAAGTGGATTTTCCTAAGTTTCCTTGCCTCCTCCATTTTCCCAGAATGTGTTGAAAATCTAGAATCTTGCCTTCTTCACAGATTTCCTTTGATCCAATATTTTCTCGATTTCTCCTTCGTCCCTTCGTTTCCCCAAAGTTCATATGGTATTGCCATTTTAACGAAATTCTGGTCTGGCCAGATTTGTTCGAACTCTCTAGGAGGCTTTATGGAACTTAGAGATTGGATGAGATGGATGAATTTAACGATGAATTCTTAACATTCCATGCTTTAACTAATAGATTACACAATGTTTTATGCATCCTTTATTCATTTTTGATGATCTATTATTGATATTTGTGC
This sequence comes from Sequoia sempervirens, assembly GCA_007258455.2. Lineage (NCBI taxonomy): Eukaryota > Viridiplantae > Streptophyta > Pinopsida > Cupressales > Cupressaceae > Sequoia > Sequoia sempervirens. The sequence continues at coordinate 558,808,393 of VDFB02000017.1, forward strand.
CTTATTTGGGAAAATATGCCTGGTCTGGAATTTTTCAAAGTTCCTCCTAGACTGGTTTTCCTCGGTTAGCTTGGGATCCTGAACTTCTCAATTTGGTGGTTTATAGTTGGTTTGATGGTTTTCTTATGATTTTGAGCTAACACTTTGACAAATATGTTATCAACAATTGGATTTTCATGTTAGTATTTGATGGATGCAGCCTAAATCTAGCAACGTAGTGGCTGGAATGGCTAAGGGTGATAAGGAGGGATCCTCTATTGTAGAAGCAAAAAGAGTTCAATTGGACATCAAGAGCAGGATCCCAGAAAGTAAGATAGCCTATGTCTGGTCTGAATTTTCAGACATGAATGTGGGTCAATGGGACTATGAGGAGTTTAAGGAAAGGATGGCACAAGAAGATCTTCTAGTGTTGGCCAGGAGATTAATGGAATTAGGATTCTCTCATGTAGCAGGATTTCCACTCATAGTTTAGTGTTATGAATTGGTATTGGAATGTCCTAACACTATGATAAATATTTAGAAAGAATAGTTAGTCCTCAATGGAGAGTATTGGCTAATCTTAACCCTGTCTCCATTGCACAAACTTTTGATATGCCAGATAAATCTCATGTAGTAGCATTCAATATGGAGACAGCAAAGAGGTACTATGAGGAGGAGACTAATAAATCACAACAGGTTATCAATTCTTGGCTTGAGAAGCCAAAGTCTCATTTCTCAAAATTGCCTAAGTAGTTGCACACGTCAAAGTTTAAACAAGAAGTCTATGATGCCATCACATTGCTTAGCTGGGTGGTAGGCTGGAAGAGTGGAGGTATGTTTGAGAATTGGATGTTCTGTGTTATTGTGAAGATGGAATAGTAAAATATTAACTACCACTCGACAGTTGTTATAAGTAGGGTGATTCATGAACAAATGTGTAATGTGCTACAGACTAAGACATTCACCATGACTTCCTATTTAGTGTATGCACTTGCAAGATTCCATCCTTATAAAGGGTTGAGCACAAGAGGAATATTTGGATAGGATGTGATTTATGAAGTTTATCCTCAGCTGCACTTAGGAAGCCCAATTTACAGGAGGGTGAATGATGCATTCACAATGCACATCACTAGATTGCTCCAAAGTGCAGAGCATGTGAGAATATTAGATGATGCTAAGGAGTTGATAAAAAAGTATGGGGCTTGGTTCATTTAGTTTCCCACCTTCTCCTACATAAGAATTGATGGTTGTCAGAGGGCTCCATATAGGCTTCCAAGGTATCCCAATGACCATTTTATACTTTTGCAAGTTACAAGGCAAATATGTGACTTTAACGCCATTGTAAACAAAGATAAACATAAAAATGGATTTGGTGGATACTTTCCTTTGAAGATAGGTACTAGCGAGGTATGCCCCTGAATTAATTTGGCCTATGCTTCTGAGGAGGAAATGACCACTCTTGGATTGGCTTAACATTCCAAAAGTTTGGGTTTTGATATCACTGGTGAAGTGCAAAAGAAAGCTAGTAGAGAATACCACCACATAGATGACATAGAGGACTACTAGGCCAATAGCAAGGATGATTTTGAGGTAAGAAAGAAGAAATTCTCTAGACTCCCAGTTGATGTGGTTAGAATGTATTGTGTGAAAATGGTTCCTAATCAGATGGAAGATGATGGAGACTTAATCCAAAGTCATGACTATGAGCCAATTAAGGATAGGACAATTGGAGAAGTAGATTGGTTGGAAGAAGAAAAAACTGAGTTAGAACAAATCATGAACCCTTCGAGAAGATACACAAAGTTGTAGCTCAAACACAAGGCGTGGGAGCTTGAAAGTTAAGGTGTGCCATGCACCTATAATCTGATGGGGGATCTAAAATCCCATTCCACTTCTGAAGAGTCGACTGAGGAAGATCTTAATGGCAAGACCAAGTTGGATTCTCCTTTTAAGATTAAGATCAAAGGTCCCCAACCAGAAGAGTAGGAGAAACAAGGGAAACCAAAAGCAAAGAAGAGGAATGCTACTTCAAGGATAGAAAAATATGTAGAGGAAGAACCCGGTGAAGGAGAAGAAAAGGATGGTGCCCCAGCACCTAAAAATAGGAAAAAAACAAGAATTTCAAGAAAGAAGGGTGGACCTTCAACTGATCCTTCAACAGTGGTAAATGTAGAATGTTCTGGAGAGAAGACACAGGTATAGACAAGGAGATCAAGGACAATGTGCCAAAGAAGGATATTCCTCCAACAACCTTTGAGGTAGAACAACATAAAGAGGCTTCTTCACTCCATGAATCACATGGTGCATCAAAACAACCAGCAGATGTAGAGCACCTATCAAATGAAGGGGGAGAGGAATTTCAAGAAGGTGAGCTTCATAGTGCAGCTGCAGAAATGGAGAAAATCCTACAGACTCCCTTGGTAACTTATGAGGATTCTCCTTTTAGAGGTGAAGGATACAAACCTCTTTAGAAAGAGGAAATGCTTGTTAAGACTCCATCACCAGTGCATGTAGAAGAGGAGTATGATAGAGAAGAACATGATAAATATGAAGAGTTTCATGAGAAATAGGAATATGCATCCATGGGTTACCAGGAAGAAGTGGGACAAAGTGAAATACAATCAGAGTCTATTGTTCCAGGTTGGCTTGATAAAGAAATAAAGAGGAAACAAATTGTTTTGGATGATACCTGGTGTAGGAGCACCTAGGGCCTTCAAGGATCACGTCAAGAACCAGGAGAGTGCAAGGGTCAAGAGGACCTTCCAATCATGTCAAAGCATCAATTATGATGTATTGGAGCCTATAATGGCATTTGGGTTGAATGAGTGTAATGAGAATGTTCAAAGTTTCAAGGTTCCTGATAAGGAATTTGGATTAAAAATGCAATGTAAGGGAAAATTAGGTTCTAGGGGTTTTGATTAATGATATTATGCTTAAATAGGTCAAATAAACTTGGATAGTGAATATCCAATGGTTTTTAGGTGATAGATTTTAATAAATCTCTAGTTTGTAATTTCAAATTTTTAAATTTTAGTTTAGGCGGGAAAAGGAGTTTTAGGTGTTTTAGAGGTAATTATGCATTGTAATCAATTCCAATCAGTTGGATCAGTTGGGGGATGGTTCTATAACCCCAAAATGGTCATTTGTACGGAGGTTGGGCGTTTGGAGAAGTGACTGTACGGACTGCTACAGAAAATAGTGAAAAAACATAGTTTTCTTGCATTTTCTTGAGTCTTTTTGATGATCTATTGATTCCTTTTGAATTTATAATCAATTGGATGGTTCAAGAACCTGTATTTACTTTCAATTAACCTCTTGAATGATCTGATACACGTTTATAATCAGTTCTTTGCATTATATTGCTGACTGTCCTAAAAAAAGTGCAGATTTTTCACTAATTTTGGTGATTTTCATGGATGATTGATCCATTTCAAGGTAGAATGCTGCTGTGACCTATGAAATGGATCATTCCTAACATGTATCATACAGATTTAACCAACTAATGTGCAGGAAGGAAGAATATCAAGGTGTACACCAAGTTGTCAAAGGGAAAAGTGCTTGAAGATGGAGGCTAGGGTGTAGCAGCAGAAGATCTGCCTTAATGAGGGGCATGTTTTTGAGTTTGGATCAACTAAATATGTTGTCCTAATGGTGTAGAGTCAATGAGAAAGTTCTGGAAGTGATTGGAAGGTTAGTTTTCAAGAAGCCCTAGTTTTTGAGGCAAGCTGAGGAGGGGTTTGTGCTGGAGCATGATAGAGGTGTCATAGAGGGCTAAAAACTTGGATTCCTTGGTTTTGAGTCATTTTAGGAGACTGCTGAAAGTTTCATGGTCAGGGGACAAATTTAAAGAGGGGTTGCTTTGTAAAATAGGGCTAATTAGGCCTAATTTTAAGGAAACAGCAGGGTTTGAAGTGAGGTTGTCTGAAACAATTGATGCCAAGGAGTTGACATGATGTTTTTCATCACAATCCACATCTGAAACCATCATTAGATTGGAGGTTCATTTGCAAAATTTGAGGAAGAAGTCAAAAATCCATTGCCAAAGGCCTAATAGGCTAGATGGCTATGTGAGCAGCAAAAGAGAGTTTTGTATAAAATGGAGGGTTAGGGCTTGAAACCCATTTGAATCAAGTTTGTTCAAGTCTTTTGAGATCATTTCAATGATTAGGAATCACAAGGGAGGCAGATAGGTCTTAAGTGCAAGGTGAAGGCCTTATTTCTAAGTTGGTGTCTAGTTGAGAGATTGAAGAACAAAACTTTGTTAATCTTAAATATTTGTGTATCTTTTGAGATCCCTGACCCTCTGCATCAGAGTGGTATCAGAGCAGTGAGTAGGTCCTTTAGGGATTAGAGAAGTATCAATGGCACCAAAAAACCAATTGGCAAGAGAGTTGGAAGAGTTGAAGGAGATCTTGGAGAGGGAGAGAAGAGAAAGAAGGGAACAAGAAGCAGCAAGAGCAAGAGAGGAAAGACAATGGAGAAGAGAGAGAGACACTATGCAGGCAAGGATCAATAACCTTGAGAGGAGTAGGAGGAGAGAAGACCAAGAAGACCAAGAAAACAATGAAGAGGATGAAGAGCATGTGAGGGTAAATCAGGAACAGCAAGCTGATGATACAGAGGACCCTGAGGAAAGGAGGTTAGTGAGGTTATTGAAGGCAGTACAGGGTCATGGAGGGAAGAGTCACATAGACTTACCTATCTATCAAGGGAAGATGGATAGTGAAGAGGTATTGGGATGGCTTGATGCCATGGAAAACTACTTTGAATTTGAGGAGATGGATGAAGAGAGGAAAGTCAAGTTTGCTAAAACCAAGTTGAGAGGCACAGCATTGACATGGTGGACAAGTTTCCAGAATGATAGGATGGCTAGAGGATTGGAAAAGGTCTCTACATGGGCAAGGATGAAGAGTTTGGTCAAGGAGCAATTCCTACCATCTGATTATACCATTCATGTGAAAAGGATGGGGCAGAATTTAAAACAAAAGGACTTGGATGTTATGTCCTATACTGAGCAATTTCACAAGCTTAGTATTAGAGGAGGTTATGAGGAAGAAGATGAGAAGATAGCCAGGTACATCAATGGCTTAAGGTACAATCTGCAAGATGAGATTGGTTTGCAATTGCCAAGAACATTGGGAGAATGTTTTCAGTTGGCCATTAGAGCAGAAGAAAAGGTGAAAAGGAAGCAAGAAAGATCAAACAATGGTGGAAGAGGAGGTAGTTCAAATAGGGGCAGAGGTAATAGAGAGCAAGGACAAGGAAGTAATGATAAAAGCAACAATGACAAGGGTAAAGAGATATTTTTGATCAAAGAGGTGGGTACACTCCAAGAGGAGGAGGCAGATTTGGACAAGGTAGAGGACCATTCACAGGCAGATGTTTTAATTGCAATGAACCAGGGCATCCTTCCTTCAAGTGTCCTAAGTGGGAACAAGCTGATAAAGGTAGAGAAAGGAGAGCTACCTTGGTGCAAGAAGAAGAAGATAAGAAGGAGGAACCAAAAACATTTATGGTAGACCCTATGACTGATGGTGAGTTTCTCATGATCAAGCAAGGAGAAAGGCTTCATCAAGAACCAAAGGTAACCATTTTCAAAACAAATTGTCTCAGTCATGGTAAGATATGCAGATTGCTTATAGATTCAGGGTCACATAGCAATTTAGTTTCAGTTGATATGGTAACCAAGCTAGGGATTGAAACTTTTGATCATCCTACTCCCTACAAGGCCACTTGGGTAACTCAAGGACAGCATGTAGAGATTGGTAAGAGAGCTTTTGTTGATTTCTCAATTGGTTCATATCATGATAGGGTGCTTTGTGATGTCATTCCAATGACTTGTGGTCATATTATCTTGGGGAGGCCATGGCAGTATGTTAGAAGGACATTGCATGATGGTTTTCTTAACACCTATTTGGTTCACAAAGGAGATGTTAAATATCAGTTGGTTCCTTTGCCTTTGGAGCAGTCAAATGAAAGTTTTATGATCTGTTTTGAGAAGCATTTGCAGGTAAATGAGTAGGGTAAAACAGGGGAAGACATTGGTAGGTTGAAAAAAGACAAGTTGCAGCAGGGTTGTGAAGAAGACAGTCCTAAAAATCAGAATTTGTGGGATTTGGACAGTATCAAGGTTGGAGGCATTGAATGCCCTATAATTGAGCATGATAGTGATGGTATCTTTTCACAAGGAAATCAGGGGAATAGAGGCAGAAACAGGGCACAAAATCAGACTGAGTTCAAGCAGCAAAAAGGACAAAGAAAACAGATTTTTGGCTCTCACATGATGAATGTCAAGAATGCAGATTGGAAAAAGAGAAAGACAGTGACTTTGGGGGACTACATACCTGCTCATTGGAAGATGAAAACACATGAAAGCAAAAGGTCTTTTGGTGGCAACACATGGGACACTTCTTGGGGCAAGAGTTCTTTCTTTCCCGGGGAGAATGGTGCAGGAGCACCCAGGGCCTTCAAGGATCACGTCAAGAACCAGGAGAGTGCAAGGGTCAAGAGGACCTTCCAATCATGTCAAAGCATCAATTATGATGTATTGGAGCCTATAATGGCATTTGGGTTGAATGAGTGTAATGAGAATGTTCAAAGTTTCAAGGTTCCTGATAAGGAATTTGGATTAAAAATGCAATGTAAGGGAAAATTAGGTTCTAGGGGTTTTGATTAATGATATTATGCTTAAATAGGTCAAATAAACTTGGATAGTGAATATCCAATGGTTTTTAGGTGATAGATTTTAATAAATCTCTAGTTTGTAATTTCAAATTTTTAAATTTTAGTTTAGGCGGGAAAAGGAGTTTTAGATGTTTTAGAGGTAATTATGCATTGTAATCAATTCCAATCAATTGGTTCAGTTGGGGGATGGTTCTATAACCCAAAAATGGTCATTTGTATGGAGGTTGGGCGTTTGGAGAAGTGACTGTACGGACTGCTACAGAAAATAGTGAAAAAAACATAGTTTTCTTGCATTTTCTTGAGTCTTTTTGATGATCTATTGATTCCTTTTGAATTTATAATCAATTGGATGGTTCAAGAACCTTTATTTACTTTCAATTAACCTCTTGAATGATCTGATACACGTTTATAATTAGTTCTTTGCATTATATTGCTGACTGTCCTAAAAAAAAGTGTAGATTTTTCACTAATTTTGGTGATTTTCATGGATGATTGATCCATTTCAAGGTAGAATGCTGCTGTGACCTGTGAAATGGATCGTTCCTAACATGTATCATATAGATTTAACCAACTAATGTGCAGGAAGGAAGAATATCAAGGTGTACACCAAGTTGTCAAAGGGAAAAGTGCTTGAAGATGGAGGCTAGGGTGTAGCAGTAGAAGATATGCCTTAATGAGGGGCATGTTTTTGAGTTTGGATCAACTAAATATGTTTTCCTCATGGTGTAGAGTCAATTAGAAAGTTTTGGAAGTGATTGGAAGGTTAGTTTTTAAGAAGCCCTAGTTTTTGAGGCAAGCTGAGGAGGGGTTTGTGCTGGAGCATGATAGAGGTGTCATAGAGGGCTAAAACTTGGATTCCTTGGTTTTGAGTCATTTTAGGAGACTGCTGAAAGTTTCATGGTCAGGGGAAAAATTTAAAGAGGGGTTTCTTTGTAAAATAGGGCTAATTAGGCCTAATTTTAAGGAAACAACAGGGTTTGAAGTGAGGTTGTCTGAAACAATTGATGCCAAGGAGTTGACATGATGTTTTTCATCACAATCCACATCTGAAACCATCATTAGATTGGAGGTTCATTTGCAAAATTTGAGGAAGAAGTCAAAAATCCATTGCCAAAGGCCTAATAGGCTAGATGGCTATGTGAGCAGCAAAAGAGAGTTTTGTATAAAATGGAGGGTTAGGGCTTGAAACCCATTTGAATCAAGTTTGTTCAAGTCTTTTGAGATCATTTCAATGATTAGGAATCACAAGGGAGGCAGATAGGTCTTAAGTGCAAGGTGAAGGCCTTATTTCTAAGTTGGTGTCTAGTTGAGAGATTGAAGAACAAAACTTTGTTAATCTTAAATCTTTGTGTATCTTTTGAGATCCCTGACCCTCTGCATCAATACCCCTCCCAATTGGGATGAGCTACTGGCTAAAATAGGAAAAGGTAAAGGAAAGAAGAAGGCCAGAGTCATTTCTAAGATCACAAGAGATGGAGAAAACAATAGAGTGGTCCACATTGCTACTCCTGCCACCGAAAATAATAGAGATGAGGTTACTGGGAGTGATTACAACATGCAGACCATTAACCTAGGACCCGTCTCCATGGAATAGGATATTGAAGAATATGAGGGTTCAAGTGTTGTGATCCTAGGAAGATTGAGGAAAGAAGCACAAGCTAAACAAGAGTTGAAGAAAGAGAATGAAAGACTTAAGAAATATTTGGAAGATTTGATGGAACCCTTGCAGTCCATTAGTTCCTCATCTTCTGTTGCAAGTTTCCTACCCCAAAAAACTATATTTGAGCTGGAAAGAATGAAGGCTACTACTCTTGCCATTGTAAACTAGTTACAAGGGGTGCAGAATAAAGGAGATGATGCTATCAAAGACATCATTTCAACTGGAGGAGATGCAATGAGGGCAATAGATTGGTTGAAAGATGTAGATCTCCTGTTGCAGAAGACCAAAACTATCATGGAATACAGTAAGGATAAGCTAGTGAGTGATGGAATTCTCCCTTCCTCTAAAGTTGTAGAACCTTGGGAATGGTTTGATGCTTTGAAAATAAGGCAAAAGGTTTTGAAGAAGATATATAAGTAGAGGAGGAAAATTGAGGATGCCCTGATTGATATCTACGATAGATGCATCTCATTCTTTGAAGTGATGACAGGGAGAAGGAAGTTTACACCAAAGCATTTGAGCTTTGAATAGTTGAAGAAATGGTGGTGAGATGTATATTCTCTAGTCCTTGAAGGTCTAGTTACTGAGCATTAGTTGGATGATGCAACCACTTATATTGCAGTCATTGAGAAATATCAAACCAGTAGGGTTGAGTGGGATATGTTAGTGGAGCAATCAAGAGAAAATATTAAATCTATTGAAAGGAGAATTAAGGTTTTACCTTTGCCACCTATAACCAACTTGGAAAGGGTAATTTTGATGGTGCATGATAGGGTGTATCGAAATAAAGACAAAGGGGAAATCGGTTAATGTAAGGCTAGATTGGAATTTGTGCTTCCCTATTATTTTGCATGCATTGGTTTGAGCTACATTGGAAATCCTAGGCCGACCTGGATGGAGTTCATGCATTTAATGCATGTTTTATCTTATTTTGAATTCCTCTTGGCCCAGTTATTTTATGGCCATTTATTATTATTGTAAATTCTAATTACGCTGACATGCCTTGGGGGTTTCTATTAATATGGCATTTTGCCTCATTTGTAAGGGCTAGATAGATAGATAGTTTTGATGCTAGAGTGAATTAAGCAGTAGAGAAAGAGTTAGAAGTTAGTTCATTTTTAGCAAGTGTTGTAACAGAATACTGGAATTGTTGCTACTTTGGGTGATTCAATACAATTGGAGACATTGTGCTTTTGGTGAATTCTCTTGTTTTTATTTATATTGCATGGTTCTTGTGATTCTATCTTTTGAATTGCCTAAGTTATTTGATAAATGCATTAGGTTTAATTTTAGATAAATTGATAGTGTTTATGATTTAGTACTTGAAGTGTTTGCAACAATCCCTAGTCCATACTTTTCACGACCAACTGATTGTTAGTTGCTTTGCAAAGTTAGCCTGGACTTTTATATTCATAGTGCTTAGTTCAATTGTGGAGGTTTATTCATTTCGATTGCAATAGGGTTGTTTTGAATGAATGTTCATGATCTGAAAAATCTTTAATTCCTTAGAAGATTGCACTGTTTCTATAAGATTGCAGATCCATCTGGGTCAAGTAGAAATCAGTTTATGAGGGATTGGTCCATTTCAAGTGTTTCATCATTTGCATTGTTAATCTTAGGAGTAGTGTTAATTTTAGAAATCTCTTTGAAACCTTATATATTTTTTCATTTCTTTTATCATTTGGGTTAGATTTAGGATTGAAGTATCATCATATTGCTAGATCCGATAAATTAAAGATTCAGTATTTTCTTGTATTAAGGTCCCATTGTGATTACCAATATTTTCACATTTATCACTGAGTTGTTTATGCATTGTCAAGACCTGACATTAGAGACCTTGGGGTTATCTCTTGAGGCTTGCTGATAGAGATTTACCTTTCAAGAGAGATAGGGTATTTGTATCTTGTTTGAGTTGTTACTGTGTAGAAAACACCATCAACACTTAGATTTATGGGTTGATTTAAATCAAAGATTAGAAGAATATGATTTTAGAGATAGTTAAATAAAGATTTTTGATTTATTTAATTAAAGGACATAAATGGTTAGATTAAATTAAAAAAGGTTTTAATTTATTTAATTTAATGAGATAGACTTTAGAAATTAATTAAATAAAATTTATTTATTTAATTAATAAATAGTTAGGGTTAATTAGATCAAATTGATTTAGTTAATGGAAGAGAATGACTTATTCAGATAAATGGTTTATTTAATTAAGAGAGGAAGATTCATGACTTTAATCAAATAAGGGTATTCGATTAAATGGTTAGACCGAGGGATGATTTGGGATGAAAATGGTGTTAGTATTAGGGATTAAATGTGTAATGTCAATCAGTACATTTTATGTGTCTTATTTTTCCCCTATTTGAAGTGATACACTTGTTGTGTTGTTTCAAAGAATAAACCATCTTGATCAAAAGGCCAAAATTTTCCCCACTGTTTCCCTGATGAGAGAAAACATGCCAATATATTGCCCCCTCAAGAGATCGGATGAAAATTTTGATTTTTGTGTGATCTTGCGAAAAAAGAGGACAAGGTACCTGAAAGGTCCAGAAAGGCTCCGGGAGGTCAAAAACAAGATAAAACACAAAAAAATGGTGCAAAATGGCCTTTGGATGGACAAAAATGGGATCGAGGGTCCAAAACCTTGATAGGACAGCCAAATGGGTTCAAAAAACTCTAATTTTCAGGTTTAACTAGGCCTCGAGGGACCACTTCCAATTCATTTTCACATTCAGCCTTGAGAGATTTTCCAACTTTGAGCTCTAACCCCCTTGGTGAGATGGTGCAATGATGGCTCCCCATGCACATTTTTGATAGAGTACAGACACACTAGAGGCTTCTTGGCATTGGACCACCAGTGAGTCAACTTGACCTGAGCTTGTTTTTCAATTTAGGTGCTCATTTATTACGTTAGGATTTTAGATCTCTAGGAGCAGTGGTATATTGCACTGCTAGAATTTTCAAACAGTGTTGCTTGGCATCAAACTGCACCACCGTTGCGAATAGCGACACCATGGTGTAGTTTGGAGTTTGATGTTAAATTCCAAACTTAGCTGCTTTCACAAAGTGCACTACCGCAGTGCTCTTTAGAATTAGGGTTTCTTCACAAACTGTAATGCCATCCCAAACTACAATTTCGCAGTGTGATTTGGGAGTTTAAAGCTTCTAGCAGCATAGTTTGAAGTTTGCAAAACGCATTGCCATCATAGGTAGTGACGCTGGAGTTACTTCGAAACACTAGGACAAGCCACGATCAATATTTTTTTCAATGAATTTTAACACAGTGACTTTCTTGATGCAGGAGGAGGTGAGAGAGATCTACTCACATGAGCACAAGTCCAAAGAGATTTCCAACCTTTTAGGCAATTTGACTGATCAACAGTAGGAGCACCTAGGAGAGATGGGACTTTGGTACATCACCTATGCATCACCTGTGTGGAAACACTTGGGCATGATGATGACACTCATTGAGAGATGGCATAGTGAGACCTCCTCATTCCACCTTCCAATGGGCGAGGCCATAGTCACACTGGCGGATGTGTGGCAGATCCTAAGATTTCCCATCCATGGTGAGTGGGTTATTTATGATATGGATGCTGGGAGGGAGGCCTACTATGCTATCATGGGCACTAATGAGATTGTATTTTGTGAGGTCCATATTGAATTGGAGCGCCACAAGACTATCGTATCACCCTATCACTTAGTCATTATAGCCATCATATCAGATCTCATCACACTAGATCAGCGGGGCCGATACTTTAGTCTCAGATGGGGGCTCACTTGGGAGCGCATGGTCCAATGACTAACACTATTTGCATGGGGTCCAGTTCTAGTAGCCTCACTTTACAGATATCTTCATGAGTTTTCCTATTTGGACGACAAAGCACTTGGGGTGGGGGTTGCACTTTTGCATGTTTGGGCTTGGGAGCATATCCCCATGCTTCATCTAAGAGTTGCTACAGTTCTGATGGAGCCAGATGATCTAGTGGTATGATGATACAAAGGAGGCCTCTCTTTTACTTATACAGGACATGACAAAATTCCTCATTGGAGGAGGGTTCTTGATAATATGCGAGTCTTTAGATGGTGGCCATACCTTGGGTAGCCAGCTTGGTTTGATGATGTACATCAGTTGTTCTTTGCCTGCCAGGATAGACTTATGTAGGGAAGGGATCACATGATGCTCGAGATGTACCTATCGGGTAAGGCTCAAAGATAGTTTGGTGAGCCACAAGATAGGCCATACAATTAGTACATGGCCATTTTTGTGAGGACTACAAGCTAGAGTTCTTGGGGCTGCTACATACCTACCCACGAGGCAGTTCAAAGTTTTTCACAACTGGTGGCCAGACCATGGCCATATGACGAGGGATAGGTAGATCCTAGGACCACATAGGCCTACAAATATTGGTTCATGCCATCGTTGAGGCTTACAGTTCTAGGGACACCATTTGCTTGATGGAGATCTAGAGGTAGGGGAGTAGGATGGGGTTGGGGGGATGGGGATCAAGATCAGGGAGGTGGTGGGCCACCACCAATTCTACCAGTTTAGGATCGGGAACTCCTAAATCAATAGGAGGGAGAGCAAAGACAGGATTCCCACTGACGGGACTAGGATCAAGTACATCAAGATAGGATCTTGACACCACCTAGAGATGGAGATCAGGATCAGCCCCACGTGCAGCCGCCCCTACAGCTAGATCCTAGACACGGGAAGATTTTGCAGTTGCAATCCTAGGTACATGCATTGACAGCTAAGAGAGATTAGCTACAGGCATAGTAGGACTAGGCAGTCCTACAGAGAGAGGTTGTAGAGTTACAAGCAACTACCAACATGGGTCGACGACAATAGCTAGAGAGCATGGTTGCATCCTCCTCCTAGAGCATAGTATCACTTTGAGCATATAGGTAGGTCATACAAGAGGCCAATTAATACAAGTTATACTACTACCAGGACATGCTAAGGGAAGCTCAAGTGCCAAATTTTTCATAAAGGATAGGGTATAGGCTGATAGAGGAGCATGAAGAGAGAGTGGGCAGAGAGGGCAGCAGCCAATAGGGCTAGCCCTTATTTTGATCAAGATAGGATTATTTTTGTGTCTGATGGGCTTGTTTTTGATAGCCCCATGGGCCATTTTGTACTTATTGAAATTACATGTACATTGATCCAATTTTTGTACCATGATAGTGAGTATTTTGATGATATATGAAATGATGATTATTCGATGTGATATGCTATGTCCTATCTTATTTATGCATTATGGATGGTTTTTAATTTCTATATGCTATGCAATGATTCTATCTTACAATGCCATGATGTTTATGTGATGGATATGCTATGTGATGATGTATAGATGCATGCATTTTTATTGATGTATGCAAAATGTTATGTTGTCCAAATGCTTAGACTAACGAATCTATATTATGTAGTGATGGATGGTATGATGTAGTGTACCTTTTCTATGTATGATATGCACTTATGATGATGTGATATAATGATGATATGTGTAATGATGTTCATCAATGTATGACAATATATATGATATGAAATAATGAATACAAATGGTGTATGATGTGTATGTGATAGCGTAATGGATGCTTATATGTGTTATGGGATGATTATGCAATGCTATGATAGAATGAATACAAATGATGCTATGATGATGCAGATGTTTATAATGCTATGGGATGATTTCTTTTATGTTTATGTGAAATGAATGTAATGTAATGATTCATGAGATGCTTAGAATAACTAATCTATATTATGTATAATGGAAATGTAATGTTATGATATGATTTAATGTTTCCTATATGATATGCGATATGCAATATGCAATGTGCAATGTGCTGATGGTTTGTGAATGAAGGGTGAATGCAATGATGATAATGATTTGATTAACTATCATGGTACCATGTTAGCATGGAAAGAAAGAGATAGAAGAAAACAAGTGATTCCAACAAGACATGAGATGATGATAATGATGATTATTTTCTTACCGAGGAGTTGGTATTTTCAAAGGGCCAATTACCTTATGTTTGATTGCACACATAGGTACGATGCATCAAGGTATAAAAAACTAGGATGGCGTTGTACCTAGTGTTATGGACTTTGACTCGACAATTAGATAGGAGTATTCTTGTTCACACCTAGTGTACAGAACCTTATTCATAATGAATTTTAGATATTTCAAACATCTCGGGCCAAAACATGGAAAAGAAAGCCTTCCCATGTGGTCAACAAGATATCGAAAACCTCCTTAAATTTAAACAAAGAATGCATGATGAAGTTATTTTACAAAATATCCAACAATCACAGTACATAAAAAGATAATGATCATCTCTCCATTCTTATCTCTCTAAATCCTTTTGTTCAAACATCATCGAGAGGTCCTTGGAATGATTGCAATAAGATAAATCACAAAACAAAGATAAAGTAAAAAAGCAAGCTAATGTTCTTCAATACTGCTAGCCAAGACTAAACTACGGTGATGCTTGATGTTGATGTCCATTGTAGGAAGGATGCATCCAAGGAAATGATGATATTAGATGATTTTGATATGGGACTGATTGGATGATAGGCTATTGACACAAAGAGTTGATTAACTTGTTTACATATAGACCTAGACTTGAGACTTTAATGTTTAAGTTTTCACTTTCGAACTACTAGAATCATTTCCGACTGTTTTACCAAAGGTGGAGGATGACAATGATTTATTATGAGTGATGTTTGTTTCAGGTGAAAGTGAGATGAGACGGATAAGTTTTTTCAAATACTTGGATGTTTTTGGAGTTTTCAAAATGTTTTGAGGTTGTTTTTGGTATTTTCAAGATTTTACAAATGTTTTAATTTTTGAATTTTCAAATGTTTTGGGGTTTTCTGAGATTTTGACCAAGACCTACCTAAAGACCTATCCTAGGGGCCTTGGGGGTTGATCAATAGATTAGCCTTGCCTATGTTATCCATGCAGAGACCATGTAGTTCAACTGACACAGACTCAATTATTTGATGAGATATGAAAAAATGGATTGCCAGTTTATTATGACAGATTCCTAAAGGACTGACCTAAGTGTCTTGGGGAATGATCAAAGATCAACCTTGCCTATGTTCAAGGCTCAAAGACTCGTAGTTCAACAAGACAACTCAGGTTTTTGAAATTTTGATTGACTTTTTGACTTGTTTTTGGATTTTGATATGTTTTGAATGTTTTTGGATTTTGTGATTTTCTGAATGTTTTTGGAGTTTTTTATTTTCTGATGTTTTTTGGATTTTTCTAATTTTATTATGTTTTTGGATTTTCTGATTTAGGGACCTTAGGAATATACAAGAATCCGATCCGATGAGAACATGCCCCCAATGTGATGCAATAGAATAATCTGATAAAGGCAGGACAAACTAACCTTGAGGATGGGCCGAGTAGTACTAGGAGGGATCATGACACAAACACAGGACCAAGGTATGATGAAAATACAGATGTGTGAGGGATGATGGAAGTGTAATGGATGGATGATGCAGAATGAGCCGTGAAGATCTTGGCGGATGGAAAGTGCTTATTTACAGAAGGTGCTTGCTTGCCAGGTTTTCACCAAGGTACTTACCCAAAGTGCCACCGAAGTGGTTTTCACTAGAGGATGATTTTTCTCTTTACTATTTTTTGATCCTTTTTTTGATTTTTTTGAATTTTTGTTTCTTTTTTATTTTTTTGTTGTCACCAAGACGCCTGTTTGCTAGGTTTTCATTAGGGTAACCATTTTTTCAGGACCTTTTCTGATTTTTTGGATTTTTGGTTCTATACCTTGCAAGATTAGGCATAATTTTTTTTGAGATGGGAGTTGTTCATGGGCTCCTACAGAGGTTCCCCTTTGGGTGTTAATAACTGATATTCCCTTGACTTGTAGCTCACTATGATGATGAATGATCCCAACCAGTTGGGTTCAAATTTTCCTTTTCCATTTGGATTTGGGATGTTCTTCTAATTCTCCTTCAGTACCAATTCTCTAGCTTGGAATGTCCAACTCTTGATCTTCTTGTTATAGCTCCTCTTGAGTCGATTCTGATAGACTTGCAAATGATTTAATGCTTCTATACATCACTCATCTAGTAGCTTCAGCTTGTTCAGTCTTTATACTCGGTATTCTTCATCCATGGTGAGGTTTTGTAGTGATATCCTTAGTAATGGGAGCTCGATCTCGATGGGAAATATGGCTTCTAATCTGTTGACCAGGGATAATGGGGTGGAATCGGTGGGTGTATGGATGCTAGTTCGATAGGCCCAAACAGTAGGATTTAGCTATAGATGCTAGTCATGACCTACATCATTGACTCTCTTTTTGAGGATCTTTAGGATGGTTATATTGGTGGCTTTTGCTTGGCCATTTCCTTAGGGATAGTATGGTGTGGAGAAGTGATGTTGGATTTTGAATTTGTCTCATAGGTCATGGACCTCCTAATTTTTGAATGGTTTCCCATTATTTGAGATAATAGCTTGTGGGATACCATAGTGGCATATGAGATAGTTTAGGATGAACTTTTATATCTACTTCCCCATTATGTAGGTCATTGGTATGGCTTGCACCCACTTGGTGAAATACTCAGTGGTAGTTATGATAAACTTGTGACCATTGGATGAGGTGGGAGTGATTTTCCCAATGAGATCAAGCCCCCACTACGAAAAGGGCCATGGTGTGACAATCATATGGAGCTCTTGAGCTAGAGCACGGATCAGGTCCCCATGCTACTAGCATTGTAGACACCTTTTGATGTAATCATGTGCTTCTCTTTCCATAGTAGGTCAATAATACCCCGTGCTTAGAAATTTCTTGGCCAAGGTCATTCTGCTTGACTGTGAACCACAAATATTGTTATGCACCTCAATTAGGTAGTCAATGCCTCCTCAACATTTAGGTAGCGTAATAATGTTCCTTCTATGCTCCTATGGTAAAGGGTGTTTCCCAGGATGACAAAGCAAGATTCTTTCTTGACAAGGGTTCTTTTTAGGCTTAAGGGTAAGTCAGTAGGTAGGACACCTATTCGCAAGTAGGTATAAATGTTATGGTACCAGGGATCACTGGGACCAATGATTTCACACACAAATTTTGATTTTGGTACCTCAAATGTGGGCATGAGAAGCTTCTCTACCAAGAATTCATGTTTCGGGATGTTGTGAGGGATGTCTAGTAGGGATCCAATCATTGACATGGCATTTGTTGCTTTGTTGTTTGCTCTGGGAATCTGCTCAAATGTGATATCAATGAATGATTCTTTGAGGCTCTCTACCATCTTTTTGTATGGTACTCATCGTTTGCTTGATTTATTATTAGCTAGGAGTCTCCATATACTCTGAGGGTCATGATGTTCCACTGCACTACTAATTTGAGGCCTATGGTTAATGCCTCATATTCTACAATGTTGTTAGTGAAAGGGAATGCCAATTTGTAGGATCTAGGTATGTAATCCCCCTATGGGGTGATGAAGAAGATGCCAGCTTCTGATCCATGTTGTGTGTAGAAACCATCAAAGTAGAGTTTCCATTGGTTGGCTATGCTGAGATTGAAGATGGATTCATTCGAAAACTCTAGTATAAGTGGATTCTCTGAATACATGGGTGCTTCTGCAAGCTGATCTATGATCACTTGGCCTTTGATTGCCTTCTTCTCTACGTACTCAATGTCATACTATGATAGTATCATGACCCACTTAGCCATCCTTCCTGTGAGTGTTTCCTTTGATAGTAGGTACTTTAGGGGATTGATCTTGGCGATGAGTTTGATTTTGTGTGCCAACATGTATTGTCTGAATTTTTGTGAAGCAAATACTACTACTAGATAGGAATTTTTGATGAATGAGTAATTTAACTCATGCTCGACCATTGTGTGGCTGATGTAATAAATGGCCCTTTCTGTCCTATTTTCATCATGTTGAGTTAGGAGAGCACTGAGGGCTACTGTTGTTGTTGATACATAGAGGATTAGTGGCTTTCATGGGATCGGTGGCATGAGGACCTGAGGTGTGAGCAGATATTCTTTGATTTTATTGAAGGCTTCCTCACACTTATCATCCCACTTTTATGCTACCCCCTTATGGAGTAGATGATAATATGGGATTTGCTTGTCTGCCAGTTGTGCTATGAATCTATGGATGGACTGAATCCTATCTTGGAGGCCTCTCAACTGTTTCAATGTTTTGGGTGCCTCCATCTCAAGGATTGATTTTACCTTTGTAGGATATATTTCAATACCCCTCATTGACACTATGTTGCCCAACAACTTTCTTGATTGTATGTTGAAGATGCACTTCTTTGGATTTAAATGAACCTTGTATTCCTCCAACCTGTTGAAAATAGCACTCAAGGTTGTTATGTGATCTCTCCTCTTTCTGGATTTTTCTAGTATTCCATCAATGTAATCTTTGATAGTTTTATGGATCATGTCATGAAAGATTAACATCATGGCTCTTTGATATGTGGCCCGAAATTTCTTTAGGTCAAGTGGCATCATGTTCCAATAGTAGGTCCCCCATGGACAAGTGAAGGCCGTTTTGTGTTGGTCTTCTTTGGAAATCATTATTTGGTTGTACCCAGAGAAACCATCCATTAGAGAAAGAATTTCATGTCCTGTTGTCATGTCTATAATCATGTTAGTGTTAGGCAATGGGAAATCATCTTTCAGACATGCTTTGTTTAGGTCTATGAAGTTTGTGCATATACGGATGCCCCTATTTGGTTTTGAAACAAGAACTAGATTTGATACCCACTTGGTATAGTCAATTGGTCATATGAATCCTACGTCAAGTAGCTTTTTCAATTCCATTTTGACTAGAAAGGCTATTTGGGGATGCATTTTTCTTAGCTTTTGTTTGATGGGATTTGCTTCAAGGTAGAATGCTAGATGATGAACCACAATCTTGGGATTGAGCCCGAGTATGTCCACATAGCTCCATGCAAAGTTAACTTTATGTTCTCTCAAAAAGGAAGCTAGGAGCTCCTGCTCTTTTGACAACAATGACTCTGCATAAAATGTGATGTGTGACATCTCCTCTGTCCCTTAATTGACTGGGTTGCATTTTTTGCTAGGACTGTTGATTTTTCTTGATGGAGTGCTCTGAGAGGAAGATTGAATCCCCAATCCTTGGGTGCCTCATAGAGGTTTTCACCTTTGGATGCATCCTTTCATTTTACTATTTTTGGGTTAGAGAGTGCCATGGTGTGGTTTTCACTCAAGGACCTAGAGATTATTCTCATTTTTTCACTTTTGCAATTGAGGGATTCAATCATTTCCCCATAGTATGCATGTGTGTAGAGCTCGATGATGAATCCTACTTTACGATCCCCACATGGAATATTATCCTATAGTACCATGAATTATGAGAGCACCTCATCATTTTCAAATGTGTCAATAATTGGTGGTCCTCGTTGGTCGTGATCAATGAGTTGGGGGTAGACTAGCTTTATCTCATGGGATTGGTTTTTAGACTTGTAGGATAGGGTGTTGATCATAAAGAGGTTAGAGTCTTCAAATAGTGTGGGTATACCTATCTCAGGTTCATCATCCTCACTACTACACACGTCAGGGATGTCAAAGGTGAAATTGTCTAAGGGTAGACCAGTGGATACAAGCAATTGAAACGTGGCTGCCATTTGCTAAGGAGTTTTGACCTTCTTAACCAGGAGATTTCAGCCATGTATGATTATACTCGGAGGGGTACATCCAAATCCTATATTTCTCATTCACATCTTCAGAATGATGGTTATTAGAAGCCCGTTGTGATTTTGTCCCAATTTTTTATTTCGATCATAATACATTGTGAGCATAATTTGCAAGCCTTTGCTGCTATCATCCATTGGTAGATCGGTTGTTGGTCTATTGTCTTGATATAGGAGATGGGATAGGTCCTCCTCTATTACTTCTTAGTCAAGATCTCCCCAACCTATGAAGTTGGAATATCCTTTAGTGGATTTTTGGGATGTGGAGGATTCATTTGATTGCGATCATCCTCGTGATCTGGGAGATTGTGGTAACTCTCCTACCACAAAAGCATTTTTGGGGATTGTATAATTTCTGCAACCATTTTCCTAGATGATGAATTTGATATCAAATATGGTGGGGATGGTGGGAGTGGCGAGTGTCCCTATTGCAGAAGTGGAAGCAAAAGTGGCTAGATCAATGTATGGTGTTGATGGACCTTCATCATTTTTTGGCACTTGAAGGATTTTGTAATATTTTGCCTCTAAGCTCTTATAGTAAGAGAATTTTTTGGGATCCCCATGAATGGTGACCTCTTGGCCTTCATATGTGAATTTGACACATTGATGGAAGGTTGATGCTACTACTTGCATTGCATGGATCCACAAATATCCTAGGAGAATGTTATAAGGAAAATCAAGGTCTAGGACTTGATAGGTGGTTTACATGATTGTTGGCCCTACTTAAATAGGGATTTGGATTTTTCCTTTGGATACTCTTTCCTAATCATCATACACCCTAATTGTGATGCCTTTTACTTTGTCGATGGAATCCTCATAGATTTTTAGATTTTTTATGAGCTTGAGGGAACAAATGTTTAAACCTACACCTCCATCCACCAAGACTCTCTTGACTTTGTTTTTATGCACTAGGACTTCCAAATGGAGTGCACACTTGTGAGATGGTTGGATGGGAAAATATTGATTGAAGAATGTGAGGAGATTCAAGGTAATGATGTTTTTTACCATAGCTTGGAATTATTCTTAATCAAGATCTGTGGGGACAATGGATGAAGCTAATGCTTCCTCAAGGATTTTCTTGTGGGCAGATGAAATTTTTAGTAACTCCATGATGGAGATTTGTGTTGGGGTTATTTTTAGCTGATCAAGGACATTCTAGCCATTGGGAATAGATCTTACATTGGGATTGGATTTTTTGTTTGGTTGAGATGACCCTACAATGGTAATTTTCCCACCTCTTGTGGTGACTCCACAATTAGCATGGGATCCTTTGATGGTGATAGTAGCACAATATTCACCCAAGGATGCAACGAAATGGTCATAGACATGATTCATGCTCTTAAAGGTGCCCTTTCCCTTATTTGTATTATTGTTCCCTTTGTTATTATGATTAGGCATCAGATTTGTATAGATTTTGAGGTTCTAATTTCCTGCTGGTTGCTCCACATTTATGATTTTTTAATCAATGAGGTCTTGGATTAGTTTTTTTAACCTCATGCAACTATTAGTGGTATGCCCTTTGATTTTTTGGAAGTCATAAAGCTATTTTTTATTGTACCAGGGTGGTTTCACATCTGGTTCCTGGTAATTCTCATAGGTGGGAGCCTTGATGAGGTTTTCATTTATTAATTTCTTCATGATGACCTCGAGTGGTTCCCCAAGGGAAGTGTACTTCCATTTGGGGGAGTTTTTGTTTTGTTGGGGTGGTCCACTTTGATCATTTACATTATTGATCACTTGATTGTTTGGTTGTTGTGTCACCATGTTAGTTTGATGATTGTTTTGATGGTGGTTTTAGGGTTGTTGTTGGGGTACATGTGTGTTTTTTTGAGAGGTGCTGATGACAAATTTGGCATCAACAACACCATCATTGGTAAAAAAAAAAAATCTTTCCCATGTGTGAGGTTTTTCATTGTAACTAGTGGATGAGCAATTGTTTTTCTATTCAGGATATGCGAGTGATCCTCCTTGTGACATAAGGGCTCATTCAATATTAAGTTCCTTGGAGATCAATTGGTCATATGTGGTGATACCTTGCACTTTGAGATGAAATGCCAAGGCTTGCTTGAGGTTGGAAATGATAGTGCACACTTGTTGTTCTTCAGGCATGGCCCATTTGCTCTGACTGGCCTTGGATTTCCATTGTTAAAGGAATGAAGCAAATGACTCATTCTTCCCTTGTTTAAGAGCTGATAGTTCTTCTAGACTGACATCCATTCTGATATTGAATGCATAATTTTTGATAAATGCATCTACTATTTCTTGGAACTTCTTAATGGCTGGAGGAAGGTGAGAGAACCATTCCATGGCTTGGCCAACCAAACTTCTAGGAAACAACTACATCAGATATGTATCGTCATACACGACTTCCATGCAATGAACCTAGAATTCCCTAATGTGATCTTCAGCGTTTCCTGTCCCATAGTATTTATCAAATTTGGGGGTCTCAAATCCCTTTGGGAATGGTTTCATTGTAATAATCTTGTTGAATGGGTAAGAACACAAGTTTCTAGGTGTTTTGGTGGTTCTCCCTGATTGAAGATCAAACACTTGTTGTGAGATCAACCTGATTTGTGTTGTCACATAATTTTGTGGATTAGGGGGTGGAGTGAAGGTTTTTTTTGGTGGTTGAATTTTCAGTGGGATGGGTGGGTTGATTGGTGTTTGCAAATTTTATTGTGCTAGGCATGATTGCAATTGCAGTTGTACCAACAACACTTGTTGTTGTGCTAACAATGCTTGTTGTTGGGATGTTAATCGAGATGCTTCTTTTTGTTCTTGGTATTGCTTTAGTTCTTGTTGTTGGGCTTGCACTTGTGCTTATTGAGCTTGGTATTGGGCTTGAGCTTGTGCTTGTGCTTGTGCTTGTTGGATAGCTTGTACAATTTGTGCAGCTTGTGTGGCTTGTGCATCCTGCACTAGTTGAGTAGCTTGGGCTGCTTGTTGTTTTTGTTGTTGCAATAAGGCTTGGGATTGTGTAGCCTACTATTCTTATTGAGCTTGTTGTGCAGCTTGAGTGACTTGAGCATTGGGTAGCTTGTTTAGCAACTAGTTGTGTAGCTTGTTAGTTTTGGATTTGCTAGAGTGCTTTCTGATAAGCAGCCTGTTGAGCAGATTGCAACAAAATGTTGTATTGGTTTGATGTGTTTGAATTGGGTGGTGGTGGTGGTGGATGTGCATTAAAAATGGTGCTTGTTGTGGTGATGAGAGGCACCATTATATTGATGAGTGAGTTTTGAGTGGTGGATGGTGCGATCGATATACTTGGTCCTTGCAAGACCATGTTTTGAGATGTTTGGGGGATGATTGATAATGTGATGGTGGTGGTTTATGTTATCAGGATGGTTGCCATCTATTTTTGTGATATCAATGACAATATTTGAGGATTTGATATGGTGCTTTGATTGATGATCAATGGGTTGATTTGATTTTTTTGATTGATGTTTAGTAAAGTGGGAAGCCCTAAACTAAGAGGTGGTATGGATATTGATGGAAGTGGTGGAAATGTGAGTGGCATACTCCCTTGGGGGAATGATGAAGATGTAGTATCGTAGGTTCCCCCTGGTCTAAATAAGTCCCCTTCTACTTGTGAGGTTATGGGGAGAGACGTTTGAGGTGTTGCATGAAATGATGATGATGGGTCATTAGGATCATGAAAGGTGGGTGACATATGGATGTGATGTATTTTGGGGTATGGATTGTCCCAAGATGGTGTTTGCTTCCAAATCTTGATTGTTTACAAGGGTATGTGTTTGCAATGCATTGAGAAATGCACTTCCCTTGTTAACAATGGGTTGTGTTGGAGCAATAGATGATGTGATTTGGGGGATGGGTTGGGTGATGCTTTGAAATCGAGGTGCAGATGAGATGGGGAGTGTGGATGAAATTGGAGGCATGACCCCAAAAGGTGGTTCCATAATAGTGCTCACATCAAAATCGGAGGGGAGTTTAGCCCCTTGCTTTGCCAATTCGAGCATGTATAGTGAAGGATTGAGTCTCATCATGATGTTGATAATTTTATGATTCTCAAGATTTTGGACCATCTCTGTGATTTCCTCTTGTGACATCCCAAAGGGATTATTGGTAAGATCCTCTACTTGACCTTCCTCTTGTAGATTTTGCGATGATGAAGGAAAGTTAGAGGATTGCTTGATCTAATGGGATTCATTTCAGAATTGGTTTGACTTAGGTCACTTGAAGTGGATGTTTCTTTGTTGGCTTCCATGTTCCTCTTGTGTTGAGATCTAGTTTGCACCATAAAATAGGGATCAATTTTCAAGAATGTGGGAGATGAATCTCTAATTATTTAGATTGATCTAACTCTAGGTACAAAGGAGAAAATTTTAGGATATTTTAAGGATCAAAAGTGAAATGATGAAGATGTGTAAAAGATGGATGATGTGAATGATTTAAACTCTTAAAAGATCTTGAGGGGATGCTAGAATTTTGGGACTTCTTTGGATTTTGGATTTTTTTTTTGGATTTTGATCTTGGATTCTTTGGATTTTGGATTGGCCTTGATTTGATTTTGGATTGCTTTGATTTTGGATAATGAAATAATGGATCCCAATATGTTGAATGTTATCTATGGGATAGAATTTTTCACAAAATGAAAATTTGACTAAGTGTAGGGAGAAGGATTCATCTACCCACACTTAACCAAACAAAATGATAATTCAACTAAGTATATGGAGAAGGATTCATCTACATATACCTGTTGACGTCCCAAATGGCACAACAACATTGCAAATAGAGTATTGCTACTCTGTTTCTCCTTAAAGAGAAAGATGATCACATGGATACCTTAGCTCCCAAGGTCTTTGTAGTTGGGTCTCAACTATGTTGATGTCCCTCAGTGGTCAATGTAATAGTAATATTCAAGGGGTCTGCTGGTGTTGAGCTTCTGGATTGTTGTGGGTTAAACACGAATTTAAATATACTCTAACTGGGGTTTTCAAAGAAATAGAAAAAGAGGATTAGGGATTTGGGACAAAAAATAATGACACTTCATCCAAATTAACCAGACCTGTTGCCTTTCAAGGAATTCCTAACCAAACTGTAGAACATACTTAACTTATGACTAACACACAATTTCATTCATTCACAGTGCTGAGTTCAATAACAGATTGCAAGTTACCATTCAAATAAAACATAAAATCAAACTTCATTCCTTGAGAGATTCCCAAATCAGATGATTAATTCAAGACAAACACCATTCTGGAACACAACATGAAATAGATTTTAATCTAATTGCTTCTACTATCAGTGAAACAGATAAGCCACATTTACAAAGCTGGCACAATCACCAGTGTACAAAAAATCTGTGATTTCAAATTATTCCCACTTACACTAAGGAAACTGAAAGACACATTAGCTTCTATGCTGAATTTAACTCCTAACTACAAGAAGACAAAAGAAGGTCCTATTACAAAGAATCAGGATCAACTTCTATCCCCTCTATTCCTATTCTACTAACTACCGACTAGAAGTTCTAATCCCTACTCCTTTTTCCTCCTTAAAGTTCTCCCTCTTTTCAAAGAGGCAAGAATGACATATATACAGAATGTACAAAAAAGGATGTGTTGTCCCCTATATTAGGGTTTACAAAAATATCTTCTTGGTTGTAAGAAGGTCGGCTCTCAGATCTTTCTAAGAAAATTCGGTTCTATATCAAATATGAATCCTTGCTGTCCATATTGATGAGAGATTTCGGGAAAAGATCTATAGATCTTTCGTAGCTACCGCCTTTATGTCTATGCCTCCATGTCCATTTTTGAAATATGGTGGAGCTACCTTGAATGCACAAAAATATCATCATTAATGCCAGCCTACCTTTTCCAATAGATCTCACAGCTATCCCCTCTTTTCATGGCTTTATCTTCTTCCTTTGGCACTCTTCCCACTCCTGATCTGTCCTTCTGCAAGTTGTCGGTGTAGCATGGGCCAGTCAGGGAGACATTTCGATGAGCTATAGAAGTCATACCGATCTCACAAAGGCCATTGGCAAGACTGCATCCTTTCGGCAAGACCACACAACGAAGTATTTCTCTTGGCGAGCTTATTTTTTTAGTGGGGTCCTCTTTCTGTCAGCAGGACATCCGCATTCTGCAAGACGTTATGGCGAGCACTAAGAGCTATAGCAATATGTTCTTTCATTGGTGGATTTTTTTCTATCGGCAAGACCAACATTAGTTGGGAAGACATTTTAGCGAGCTCTACGTGTCACACCGAGGGCACAAAACATGTCGGTGAGACCCCATCAGGTCGGCAAGACCTCTGATCGAGATCTCCAAGAAATATCCTCATGCACACAACTTGATCCTACAAAACAAGGTCTTTGTTAAAAAAATACATTAATATCATGCCTTTTACCAAAAAAGAAACTTAACTCCGGTGGAGGTGGAACCAAAATTAAAATGGGAACACACTTCCCCATAAAAACTAGTAGAGGCAGAACCAAATCGGGACCGGGATCGAGCGACAAAAATTAAACGAGTCCTAGTGGAACCGGGATCGGGACAAAATACGACCTAGAAATGACACCCCCCATCAAAACTGGCAAGGTCGGAACCAAAAAGAAATCAGAATCAGGACCGAAGTCAGGATGGGAATAAGCCATGGGAACAAACAACATTTCCAAGTTCATACCCCATCCTATCTCCACTCCCGCAAAAGAAACCAAACGTAGGGGACAGGAAACAAAAGAACACGACAGAACCGGGACCAGAACCAAACACGAACCAAAAACATTTTTAAGTTTCAGGTTCGGATTTCATTTTGAACCCGCCTCCGACAACACCCAAAAAAGACAAGGAAAATAAGGAGGAAGGGGAGGGAAAACCCCATGACAAAATAGAAGAAACCAGAAGTGAAAGGACAAAACAAGCGGAACCGAGATCGGGGAAGGAAAATAAAACAGAACTTGGAAGAAATTCCAAGTTCGGTTTTCATTCCGATTCCAGGCCCGCCAAAACAAAAAGAAAATGCCTAAGGCCTAAAAAGAAAATACCCAAGGAAAAGGACAAAAGGGAAAAAATGACCAACCAAAAAGGAACAAAGGGAAAGGTGGAGTCCGGTTCAGGACGAAACACGAATCGGGAACCTGAAACTTGAAGAGTTCAATGTCCCAATTTAGATCCGGACTCAGGTCTGACAGAATAAAAGGGTGAGACCAAGGAACTATCGGGACCAGAACCGGGGAAGGAATAAGAACAAAACTTGGATGATAATCCAAGTTTGATATTGGTCCTTGTTCCACTTTTGACAGAACTTTAAAATAAAAATGCCTAAGGCAGAAAACCAAAGGCCAAAGAAACCAAAAGAGAAGGAGGGACCCATTTTGATCCAGATCAAATTGGGGTGGTTATGCAAGGCATAAAAAATGGTGACTTGGTTGGGAAAATGGTTTAACCATTTTCATGAATCTGAAGGATTCATCTACCCAGAACTCTTGGTTCATGAACATTACAACTCTAGCTGGGTCAGCTATAACAAGCAAGGTAGAGCTAGAATCTCAAAGGTAAGTCAATCAATGGCTACCCCTGAATCAATGTGTGTGCTTGATTGTGCATCACCCTCACATGAAGTTTTCTTCATCTTTTGGACAATAATGTGTAAGATTTGAACTACATGAGTTGATTTTCTTTTGTGCAATGATATCATGGGCATTGCTCCACTTCTAGTCAGGTGTTCATAGCCCTGACGGAGATACCTCTAGTTTCCTCATAGCATTGCTCTACTACTAGCCAGGCGTCCATAGCCCCAGTAGAGATATTGGAATCACCCATTAATATTGAATCCTATTTTTATTTTGATAATTCATTTTTTTTTTAATTTTCTCTTGGAGTTTTAGATATTTCCTATAATTCTTTTTCAATATATGTCAGATGTTTAACATTTGATCTGGGTTGAAAACTACCATGGACCTCATAATAGCACTTGGAAAATCAGATTTTTCACTCAAATTGTACAACACCATAGTCCTAGGACAAATACACTACTAGAAGAGGAGATTATTTTAATGATTTGTGAAAGATTCAGAGGGGCTAAAGAAGGTTACTTACTTGGAACCTTGCTTTTAAGACCTTCCACAACTTTTATTGACAACAAGGATGAAACAAAGAATTCAGCACAAAAGGACCCAATCAGCAAACCTAAAAATATCTAAACCATTTCTCTCCAAATGACCGGAGTATGCTTCGAATAACAACCCACTACTTCAAGATGGAAAGAAACAGATCAACCCCAAAGAACAAAACAAAAATAAAACAAACAGCAAAGGAAATAGAAAGACAAAAAGAAAAGGACAAACAAACAAACAACAAAGTATTTACAAACAGAGAAACAAACTATCTACAAGCAAAAACAAAAGGAATAGAAAAAGGAAAACAACAGTACCAAAGAAAACTAACTAAACTAAAAAAAAAAAACTAACTAATCCTATCCCTAAACTAACTCCAAAGTTGAGCCTTATAAACACAAAAATGTAAAAATTTATACATTGACTTGACTGATTTTTCATTATGTGCAACAATCTTAACTTACTAGGCACAGTTCTAAACCTAGCAAATTTATCTTTATACTCAGAAATATGAATTTTATAGGCAATAAGTTCATTCTGAGGGCATAAAGCTTGAAATATTATTAGTTGTGGGTTCTCAGTTTTGTCATGATTTACCCACAAACATGTTTTACTATCCTCAACACCATAATCAAACTGAAAATCATTAAAACAAAGAGGATAATGAAAAGACACCATCTGATTCTGAAGATTTCTAGTTGCTAATGCAAACTTGTGGCGTATGATCTCCTCTTCACAAGGTCTCAGCTCATGGATCACCACTAAATCAGGGCTCGTCTTGTAGTTAGGATACTCATTCACCAGCATCTGTATATTCATCTTGGGCATGGAGTCAAATTTTTTTTGAATTTCTTGAGATGAAGCCTCACTTTGAACATTCTCCTGCAACATGTCATCCCCTATGGTTTTAGAATCCTCCTCTAGCTTATCGTCATTGATGTCAAGGATACGGGCACATGATGAACAAGGATTTCCTCTGAGCTCATTTGAACACATAGAGTCAGGATCAGGAAGGCACTTTCTCAATTCAAATTCCTACATATCATCTACCAGAACCTACCATCTAGCATCGGATTTATTAGTGTTAAAAACAAATTGATTAGTGAATACTAAGCAAGGAATTTCTTCCAACAACACAATTGAGCAATCAGAATCAAAATCAAGAAGATACTCCCTTGTCTCATTCTCTTCGTTATGTTGAAGAGATTCAACCTCTGAGATAGCCTCTTGGTCCCTTTCTTGACATTCATCTGTTTCATCCAAATGTACCTTGTCATGAGGGAGCACTTGACTGATCTGCACGTCTACTTGAGCTTCTCCCCTCAAAATTTCATGCTGGCATTTGAGTCCTTGTCTTTGAGCATCAAGTCCATTGGCAATCTCATCTTGGAGCATGTTAGCTGTTCCAATCCGTCCACCACTTAAATCAGCAAAGTCATCTTCTTGTGTTGACCCATTCAGGTTCACCTCTTCCTCATTCACCATCATGGAAGAATCTATGAATGCATTGATGAATCCATTCTCCACTTCCATAAAGTTTGCACTCTTCACACAGTTACTCTCATCATGTTGGATGGACTGATCATCATTCTCATATGTGCTAGTTGTTTCATCCTCTTCATTAGGGTGCAATGAACTATGCTTTGGAAGATGACTGAAAAGAGATGATATGGTCACAACCTCATTGATGAGTAAATTACCTAACTCTGTGATTGGATTTTGTAGGGATGAGTTCTCCTAGTGGTCTTGTGTGCAATTGACCTGATATGGGGTATGGGAAAATGTGGTGCTTGGACCATTAAGAAGGTGATAGCTGCTTGGTGAGAATGATTGCACCTAGGCAGGGATGGTGGGTGAAGTGGCATAAGGCTGCATGTGATGGCAGTTTGCAAGCATAAGAGGATTATAACCCTGAGTTTGGCTATCTGAATTTCTAGTATCACATCGAAATTGTGCCAATAAGAGAGCCTTTTTAAATGCATCAAGAAAATATATAGCCTCACCAGTACCTCTAACTTTGGTTGCACATAAAGGGTTTAAACCCCAATAATAATGTTCTATCAGTATATTACCATCCACAACCAAACCCAAAGATTGAACCCTTTGATACATAAACAATAATCTGTGGTTAAATTGATAAATGAGTTCTAATGGTATCCTTTTCATAGCTGCAAATTCAAACGATGGGTCTTGTGTTCGAAGACCAAACTGATCCAAGAATAAGATTTCTAGCTCCGCCCATGAACAAATAGATCCTAGTGGTAGATTATCATGCCATTTCCTAGTTGTACCTTGAAGTGTTCTAATGAACAATTGATAGATGACATCCTCATGCTAAACCTGGAGAAAAGTAAGTATATGCCTGCAAGTTTTGACATGTTCAGCAGCATTTTGCCCACCGTTAGAGAAAAATAAAGGAAGCCTATCATACAGGTGACCAGGAATTTCATGGAAAAATCTTGGTATATACAAAGGGCTACCCATTAGAGCTGGGATTTCCAAGACCTAGCCCACTCCAACTCACAATGATCTAAAATTACTCATGCCCTCCTTCTAGCGCAAGTTCTTGTTGATGTCCCAAATGGCACAACAACATTGCAAACAGAATATTGCTACTCTATTTCTCCTGAAAGAGAAATATGATCACATGGATACCTTAGCTCCCAAGGTCTTTGTAGTTGGGTCTCAACTGTGCTGATGTCCCTTAGTGGTCAATGTAACAATAATATTCAAGGGGTCTACTGGTGTTGAGCTTCTAGATTGTTGTGGATTAAACATGAATTTAAATCTACTCTAACCGGGGTTTTCAAAGAAATAGAAAAAGATGGATAAGGGCTTTGGGACAAAAAAGAATGACACTTCATCCAAATTAACTAGACCTGTTGCCTTTCAAGGAATTCCTAACCAAAACTATAGAACAAACTTGACTTGTGACTAACACATAGTTTCATTCATTCGCAGTGCTGAGTTCAATAGCAGATTGCAAGTTACCATTCAAATAAAACATAAAATCAAACTTCATTCCTTGAGAGCTTCCCAAATCAGATGATTAATTCAAGAAAAACACCATTCTGGAACACAACATGAAATAGATTTTAATCTAGTTGCTTCTACTGTTAGTGAAACAGATAAGCCACATTTACAAAGTTGGCACAATCACTAGTGTACATAAAATCTATGATTTCAAATTGTTCCCACTTACACTAAGGAAACTGAAAGACACATTAGCTTCTATACTAAATTTAACTCCTAACTACATGAAGACAAAAGAAGGTCCTATTACAAAGAATTAGGATCAGCCTCTATCCCCTCTATTCCTATTCTACTGACTACCAACTAGAAGTTCTAATCCCTACTCCTTTTTCCTCCTTAAAGTTCTCCCTCTTTTCAAAGAGGCAAGAATGCCAAATATACAGAATATACAAAAAAGGATGTGTTGTCCCCTGTATTAGGGTTTACCAAAATATCTTCTTGGTTGTAGGAAGGTCGACTCTTAGATCTTTCTAAGGAAAGTCAGTTCTGTATCAAATCCGAATCCTTGATGTCCATGCTGATGAGAGATTTCGGGAAAAGATCTGTAGATCTTTCACAGCTACCACCTTTATGTCTATGCATCCGTGTCCATTTTCAAAATCTAGCGGAGCTACCTTGAATGCTCAAAAATATCATCATTAATGCCAGCCTACTTTTTCCAACAGATCTCACAGCTGTCCCCTCTTTTCATGGCTTTATCTTCTTCTTTCAGCACTCTTCCCGCTCCTAATCTGTCCTTTTGCAAGTTGTCGGTGTAGCATGGGCCAGTCGAGGAGACATTTTGGTGAGCCATAGAAGTCATACCGATCTCACAAAGGCCATTAGCAAGACTGCATCCTTTTGGCAAGACCACACAATGAAGTCTTTCTCTCGGCGAGCTCTATTTTTTTAGTGGGGTCCTCTTTCTATTGGCATGACATCCGCATTTGGCAAGACGTTATGGTGAGTGCTAAGAGCTATAGCGATATTTTCTTTCATTAGCGGGTTCGTTGCTATTAGCAAGACCAACATTAGTCAGGAAGACATTTCAGCAAGCTCTACGCATCACACCGAGGGCACAAAACATGTCGGTGAGTCTCCATCGGGTCGACAAGGCCTCTCGTCAAGATCTCCAAGAAATATCCTCATGCACACGACTTGATCCTGCAAAACAAGGTCTTCGTTAAAAAAATACATTAATATCATGCCTTTTACCAAAAAAGAAACTTAACTTCGGTGAAGGCATAACCAAAATTAAAATGGGAACACACTTCCCCTTTAAAACCAGTAGAGGTGGAACCAAATCGAGACCGGGACCGAGCGGAAAAAATTAAACGAGTCCCAGTGGAATTGGGATCAGGACAAAATATGACCCAGAAACGACACCCCTTGTCAAAACTAGCGGGGTCAAAACCAAAAAGAAATTAGAATCAGGACCGAAGTTAGGATGGAAATAAGCCATGGGAATAAACAACATTTCCAAGTTCATACCCCATCCCGACTCCACTCCCGCAAAAGAAACCAAAAGTGAGGGACAGGACACAAAAAGAACACAACGGAACCAGGACCGGAACCAAACACGAACTGGAAACTTTTTCAAGTTTCACGTTTGGATTCCATTCCGAACCTGCCTCCGATGACACCCAAAAAAGACAAGGAAAAGAAGGAGGAAGGGGAGGGAAAACCCCATGACAAAACAGATGAAACCAGAAGCGAAAGGACAAAACATGCGGAACCGGGATCGGGGAAGGAAAATAAAATAGAACTTGGAAGAAATTCCAACTTTGATTTCTTTTCTGATTCTAGGCCCGCCAATACAAAAAGAAAATGCCTAAGGCCTAAAAAGAAAATACCCAAGGCAAAGGACAAAAGGGAAAAAATTACCGACCAAAAAGGAACAAAGGGAAAGGTAGAGTCGAGTCCGGGATGGAACACGAATCGGGAACCTGAAACTTGAAGAGTTCAATGTCCCAATTCAGATCTGGACCCGGGTCTAACAGAACAAAAGAGCGAGACTAAGGAACTATTAGGACCGGAACCGAGGAAGGAATAAGACCAGAACTTGGATGATAATCCAAGTTCGATATTGGTACCAGTTTTGCTTCTAACAAAACTTTAAAAGAAAAACACCTAAGGTAGAAAACCAAAGTCCAAAGAAACCAAAAGAGAAGGGGGGACCCATTTTGATCCAGATCAAAGTGGGGTGGTTATGCAAGGCATAACAATACCTAGCTAAACAAAATGATTTGATGATTTGACTAAACACATGAAGAAGGATGCATCTGCATATACTTAGCCAAAGATGATTTGATGTTTTGATTCAAGTATTTTAAGGATTTTGATTTAATGATTTTGATTTTCCAAAAAGTATAGCATGAAGGATGATTTCAAGATTTTCAAGAGTTGTTGGTGAGATGATTTTTTTTTTTTGACATTTGAAAGATGGATGAGGGTTTTGATTTTGATCCTAGGTGTACCTAAAAAGATTCTTGTTTACAAGACCTCGGTTTTGAAGAACATACTTTACTCTAGACAAGATATTCAAATTCCTGAAAAAGATTTGGATTTTTTTGATAAAAGAACTCATACAAATTGGGATTGTTTCTTGAAGCTTTCTTGTAAAAGTTGAAAAGCAATGTTTGTTTGAATTCATAGAGCGTTGAGAGACACTTTTGGTGTTCTTTTGGACTAAGAGCTTTTGAATTTGGTTTTTGAATTTTGATCTTGTGTGAAATCATTGGAGACACATGTGTGGGGTTCAATTGTTCTTAGCTTTGCATAGTGACTTCTTTTTACCACAAAAAAAATCTTGATTAGGTTTCTTCAAACTAAAATTTATAATGTCTCAACTTCTTATCATCCCACAAAATGTATTATGTGGAAATCAAAGAATTTAAGGAAAAATTTTCCTATTGTTTACTTTAGTAAGAAAATTGAGATATAAACCCAATTTTTTAGAAGCCTCTAAGGATAGAATCCCAAGGGAAATCAATAACACATGAATTTGGTCAATTGTATTTGCTTCCTAAATGGTTTGAAGTTTTGATGACAATGTGAAATGTTTGTTTCCAAATGTTTTCAAGCAAGCAAAGTGTTTTGTAACCAAGAACAAGTACAACCCTATGGATACTTAAGACTATATTTGTTGAGTCCCCACTTGGACAAGTCCAACTACACTTATTTTTAGAGAATGGTTAGATACTTGACCCCACTAGCTCCCCTCCACAACACTCACTTATACAAGGAATTCAAGCATTAAAACCCATGAAACTCCCATGGCATACTTTCCATTTCTACTAAAAATTGTAAAAGTGTGGGGCAACTTCAGAATGATCATTCCTGCACCAACAAATAGATAGGGATTTTGGCCTTTCCTAAACAAGGGTTTTAATTCAGAATTTTTGTTCATAGGGATTGACCCATGCGGCAAGAGACCATTGTTTCCCTTCTCGTTGGGACCAACTGCGTGATACTGGCCTTTGTTCCAGTACCCACTTTTATATACCAAATAGAAATACACTTAACTTTAGCATGTTACTAGTTGGGTCATTCCCTTGGGTGAGTACTTTTTCCCCAAGGTAGGCCCTCTAAGATAAAAAAAGTGAGCAAACATATCCATAGTTCGATCAATCTTTGTTGAGAAACAAAGAGAGAACATACACAATATGTTCCACTCACACTCGCAAGATGTGTTCAATTTTAATCCCAAATGAAATGTGGAGGTAATTACTTTACCCAACTTAAGATCACCAAAATCCCTTTTGATTCTAAAGATCGTTATGAGGCACAAGAGAAGTGCATACATCCTTTCAATGGTATTACTTTGAGCAAGCAGTTACAAAACCAATAAGCACTTGTTCATTTTAAACCTTAAAAGAAATAATGACTTCTTTTTAAGCATCGAAGGAAATGTGAAAAATTGTCTTGTTCAATTGTTAACCCTTAAACCAAATCTAGTGAGTTTGTCCTAAAGTTCTTTTTAAGCCCTTTGTATCAAAAATTGAAATGTTCTTTTTAGAGCCCAAAAATAAATTTAGTTGGTCCTAAGCACATGAAGGATAACAAATTTTTAAGAAAAATTGTAAATTATCTAAGAGTGTTAAACAAACACTAAAGTGTTCAAAAACACTTGGTATCATGAGAGGGTGATGTCATCATGCCTCTTTTCTCCTTCACCTTTGATCAAGCTAGCCTATAAGAAAACCAGTTAGATCTACAAAACAAAAGTCAGGAAAGCATGTAATAACCCAAATGATCAGAATTGAAAAAGGCACATGTCATAAAAAAACTAAATTTCACTTTTTATTTTACTCCAACGGTGGAGTCTACACAGGTGGTGCAGTTTGAAGCTATCCAGTAGTGCTATATGGTGCCGCTTGTCAGTTACCATCATTTTGCAGTGAGGATAAAGAGGAAAATAGTGTCACTATTTAGTCTAGTGGTGCAGTTTGGATTTTTAAAAATTCTAGCATGTGAGAATGAGCTCAGTGGTGTAGTTTAAAAAATTGAATTTGGGTGAGAAAGATAGAGCATCGCTGTTTGGAATTTGAAGTGGTGCTATATGGCGATGCTGGAATGCTAGCAGTTTTGTATTGTGATGTTGGTCTGCTAGCGGTGGAGTTCCCTATAGACACAAAAATAGAGAAAAAAGCACAATTTTTTTGATAAAAACGTGATTAGAAAATGAGATTTTCCCTCCTTCTAGCACCAAAATGTGAAACCAAGATCCTAGAACCTACAAAACACAACAAACAAACACATTAGAAGATTCAAATGCAAGTTAAGATCAAAGTTCCCCATAAAATCCATTAATAATGCCCAAAAATAGGAATGAAAGCAAGAATACAATGAAAAGAAAGGAAGATGGATTGAATCCTATTAACAAGCATGCAAACTCTTGATCTTATGGGGGAGTTGGTGCCAATTTGATGTGGAAATTTTCCCTTTCCTAAATCCTATGCAAACTCTTGATGATTTGATGATGATTGATCCACTTTGTTGAAGATTCAAGTGTGCTCCAAGATGAAAAACCTGCATAACCTAGCTAAGACTTGATGAAATGGATAAGAATTGCTATGCTTGAGTATGGATTTGAGTATAGTAAGTTTGTTCAAATTGTGGATGATCAAATAAGGAGAGAAACCTCTTATTTATAGAATGATAAGATGGAGAAATGCCCAAAATGAAGCAATGTGGGACTAACTTTCAACTAATGGTAAGATTCCACTTGTCAAGAGATGGATGGATGAAGGATGTGCACATTTTGATGAATGTGCTCATAAATGCATAAATTTAAAATTTAAAATTTGTGAAATGAAAAGGTGGATGAAGATTCAAATGGAGTAATGGCCACTTGGATGAATGCAAAAGGACTTGTAAGATGAAATAAATGTCTTGTTGGAAGGACTAAGTCCACTTGGAGGGAATTCAAATTTGAAGGAATATTCCTCTTTTATGCCATGTTGAGAGAAAATAGAGATTTAATAAATGAATTATATCTATTTTCATGTGCGAGTGGAAAAAGCTAGAGGATGGGACATAGATTAGGATTAAATTAATCAAGGGTCAATTAATTTAATGAGGTATTAGATGATGTGACAAATTTGACTTAGATTTATGGATTGACTTAAATCAAAGATGATAAGAATGTAATTTTAGAGATAGTTAAATAAAGATTTCTGATTTATTTAATTAAAGGAGATGAATGGTTAGATTAAATTAAACAAGGTTTTAATTTATTTAATTTAATGAGATATAATTTAGAAATTAATTAAATAAATTTGATTTATTTAATTAATAAAGAGTTAGGGTTAATTAGATCAGATTGATTTAATTAAAGAAAGAGAATGACTTAATCAGATAAATGATTTATTTAATTAAGAGAGAAAGATTGATGAATTTAATCAAATAAGGGTATTTGATTAAATGGTTAGACTGAGGGATGATTTGGGATGAAAATGGTGTTAGTAATCAGGATTAGATGTGCAATTTCAATTAGTGCATTTTACGTGTCTATAGTAGGGTTCCACACATTCAAAAAAAATTTGAAGAATAATGTGAAAATGTGGTTGAACACATATCAACTATTGATGCATTATGTGAAATAAGAAGTGTATATGCCCAAAATGACACAACAATGTTTAAGAAAGATTTATCTACCCTACTTCTCCTAAAAAAGATAGCTAAATATAAAAATTAATTATCTTCCAATGTATTTGTAGTTGGTTCACAACCATGCTTCTTTACTTAGTGGTCAACGTGACTATAATGTTCAAGGGGCATTGTTGGTTGATGGTAACAAACTGGGTATTTCAAATATTTCAATTAACCGTGGATTTTATATAAACAACAAAAGAGATATTGCAAGGTTTTTAGAACAAAATAATTAAATAGATACCATTCCTAGAGTTAGACATGCAATTATGTAAAAAGATTTTAAGTCAAAAAAATGAATGAAACAACTCATAAAGATTTGTATAGTCATATCCATTCATAGTGCAGATTTATTAGGCATGCTTTTAATTTGTTTCATTAGAATAAATTCTAGAAAAGATATATTCAATTAACTCATCACAAATTTATAGACCAAAAAATAACACGAAAATACCATTCACATATGACACCAAAGATGGTTTTGAATTCAACTCTTTCTATTGATTTTACTCAAATAAGTAGCAATTTTTGCCAGCAAAATCCATTGGTGCACGAAGAACCATTGTCTTTGATATCAAAACTAAAACTAAGAAATTCATAAACTTTAACTAAGTGCATAAAATCATAAGATAGTTTTTGTTCCTAAGGTGTTGCAAATCTGACTTCAATTTTCCAACCTTTACAATGAGGATATTTTCTCAATATATAGAAAATTACAACATAGAAATCTCCTTCCAAAATCCCAGATCCTAAAAACTAGGGTGCCTAGATTCCAGATCCATAATTATAGGAATGTCTAAGAATCACAACAATGAACACATGATCAAAACTAGATGCATAGGGAAGTTGCACCTCCTTCTAAGTTTACTGGAGATGATCTTTAATTGAACTATAGCGCCCTCCTATTTTGTAGGAATTTCTCTAGAAGTTGTATCTTTGACTCTATTATGGTCAAAACAACATATTCCCTTTTCAAAATTTGAATTGCATCTTCTTTATATTTCTATATCCACTTATATTCCTCATAATTAGCTAAAATCTATGCCAAAACCTCTTCATCAGGCCCATCCAGGAAATTCATCCTGAGCTTTGTATTTTCATATCTATTTGTAGACATATTAACAATATCTTTAAGTTTGCTGACATCACCCATAGAATGATGAATATAAAATTTGATGCATGCCAACTTTTTAGAGATATTTTCTTTATCATCTATAACACTTATCATATGCTCTAACATATTGTTCTAAGCCTCTTTATAACTTGTAGCTCTCCTAGTTTTCCATCTGATGACAAATCTTGATTAGTAATGGCAGTGAAAATTTACTCAAACAATACTTTTTGTTTTAGGATCTCCTGTTGCAATATGAGCAATATTATCCTTTTCTCTACCATAATTTCCATCTTGAACAATAGTATCTCACTGTATTTTTCCACATAATCTGGGCTTTCATCCTCTAGAATTCTTGCTTTATTGATTTCATCCACACTTAACTTTCTCATTTCTTTTAGCTTCCTAAAGTACTCCTGGTACTTTTCCTCTGCATTCCATATGTTTTTCATATATTCTACTATTTTCTCTCCCAATGTATGTGCATTGAATTAATACTTGTACCAAGTATCCATGAGTACGTCCATTTCAATTTTCAATTGATCAACAAACTTATCAAATAGACTTGCTTTCCCTTTTATGCCCATAAGATCTTCAATTTCCTTCCTTCTTATTAATAGTGGTACCTCAGAAGAAGATGGTTTTTCTAATATAGGAGGGGAAAGATATTTAATAAATCTCTTCATCTATTCAAGCATGCACCTTCTGTTGAACACCCAAGATACTGAGAAGGGGGGATGAATTATTATCTTCTTAAACTTATTGAACATAAACCATCCAACTACTCCAATGCATATAGCAGTAAGAATTTGCAAGAGAATTAGCAGAACATAAAAGCACACAACACATGAACACCAATATTTTTACATGGAAAACCCAAAATGGGAAAAACCATGATGATAATACATCACAATATAATATAACTAGTTACAAGATATTACAAATGGTGGCTCACTACCAGGCCTCACTATCCAAAAATGGGAGGCTCACTGCCTACAAAGATACAATGTAGAAAATGGATTACAACCAAAATATGAACTGATAGAGTTACACTCAACAAGTGTTGAATCAGTTCCTTTGATGCTCAGTAAATTGAATTTACATTATTCTACCTTGATTCATCTTCACATACATGTCTATTCACTTCTTCACACCATCAAACTCAAAAAACTACCCAATATATATCTAACTCATCCACAAGCATCAATTAGGTCGGCCTAATTAGATGCACCCCTTATTCACCAAAAAGATTAACTATC
This sequence comes from Sequoia sempervirens, assembly GCA_007258455.2. NCBI lineage: Eukaryota > Viridiplantae > Streptophyta > Pinopsida > Cupressales > Cupressaceae > Sequoia > Sequoia sempervirens. Next base: position 558,848,030 of record VDFB02000017.1, read on the forward strand.
GGCTTCAATCTTGCACAAAACTTTTCCAAAGACAATTCAAGCATGTAGTATGCTACAACATGTCGACATGGACCTAATATAGGTCACAAATACATCCACAACATAAAATTAATTCATTATAACTTCAAATATTGATTAGGTCAGCTAGGGATAGACCTAATAACAAAATACAACAACATGATGCCAACTAGCCATATGAGCACCTGTACACACAAAATTTTGAACTTACAAGCTTCTACCAACCAAGAACCATTTTTCAAAACTGCAAGTTATGATATTCATCAGTGGAGGATTGCAAGCCAAAATACCAAAATATAATAACTATCATACCAGTTTAGAATATCGGATCAAGCTTGAACTTATGGTGATGTAGTTGCAACTCATATATCATGGTGACATCAATGACAACACAAAAGTTGCATAATGAGATGTTCTTCATTCTACCAACAATCTCCCCCTTTGTGATTGATGGAAACATGTGCCAAAAGAATGTACAAACTTCCTATGTGTAACACACTCTCCCCTTTTTCTCTCCATGACATTCTCTCCCCCTTTTACATTAAGGACAAAGGGCAATCCAAAAAATATGAATATATAAATATATACAAGGGTAGTCCAGAATAGTGTATAAACTTGAAAAAGCATTACTTGGAGGAAGGTGAGCCTTGAAGATCCTTGAGAATACCTTACCATGTTGACTTTCCATTCTCCCAACTCTTCTTAGTAGATACCAATATTCTATTAAGAGATTCTAACTCTATCAGGCTTTCTTCAACATAATCTGGAGTGCATGGAGTCAAATTTATCTTTTCTAATTTTTCTACACATGCCAAAGCATTGGCCACCAGAGTGTACTCCATTTTCACAAGGTCACCTAACTGACTGAATCTTCTAATGATGTCTTCCTTCTACTTCTGTAAAATAAAGAATCCCTCTATGAACAGTGATAGCATTCCAAGTTGACCTGTCTCTGTCTTTAGATGTATTGTATGTACTGGAAACAACTGTCAACTTGGACTCAATGGAGTCCATGAGATCTTTAATACTTTTTGTGAAATACAACCACTTTATGTAGTAAGAAAATATAGCATTTGCTTCAAACTCACAGGCTTACACAACTTCCTGACTCTTTTCCACATTGGTGTGTGCCAAAGCACACTTATCATGAAGTTTTGAAAGCCTTTTCTTTACCATTTTCTCCTCAATTGCTTGCCCGGTCTTCTCACCTAGTTCAGAGGAATACTCCTTGAATGAGTCCAATAGAAGCTTTAGATTTTCTATCAAAGTGAGAGATGTATCAATTGATGTACCAGGGGTGGCCTCTTGCAAAGTTTTGAGGGCATCATCAATAAGCTTTGTCCCCTTTTGGTGTGTATCCAAAATTTATTTTTCTACCAAATGCATGTAATGCATCCCCTAACACCAGTTTTTGAACAAGAGATATCTTGTTCAAATCCACACTATGTTGAACCATGGGGAGTTGTAAAAGTTGTGGAGGAATTACCGGCTAGAACCTTATTTGCTTGGATAACAAGCCTTTTAATATATCATCGCCAGAAGAGAATTCTCCGGAGGACCTTTGTGATTCCACAACCTACCTTCATTCTTCTTCATTCTTGTTGGAAGATTCCCCATCTCTTTCTTCTTCCTCTACCCTTCCTTCTTTCTCTATTTTTTCATTTTCCTCTACCTTTTCTTCTTCTTCTTATTTTTTCATCTTTATTTTTTCAAACAACTGCTATCAGAGAAGTTCACACAGATCATATTCGGCTCCATTTGCTGCCATGTCATATCCAATGTATATAGTTGTAGCAGACACAAAATTTTCCCTATTGATGGAGTAGATCTTGTGACTGATCATTATAGTTGCATACTTCATAGTAGGATTGGTAATATGTTCTTTTGCAAGAGATCTTATGTCAAATGTTTCTCTGGTGAGTTCCATCACCACTTCATTTTTCACTGACTTCAACACCGGTATCACAGAGTCTGGTAACTACCTTAATCACTTCTTTGGTTATTGTTGTCAATAGATTTGCGCCCTGTTGAATGCAAGATTCAACAACCTAATGAAACATGGAAACCTTCTTCAGATGTGGGTGATTTGAGTGAAGAAGGAATCTCCAGAGTGAGCTAGTTCTCCGAATGATTAATTTTATTCTAAGACTTTAGAGGAAAGGGATAGAAAGATGGACTGAAATCAAAACTTAAAACTACTGATGGTTAACTTGTTATTTATGAAAGAAACCATATTTTTCCACTCACAACAATTTATCTATTACAATAGTTCTCATAATCTCATCGATACATGATTTCATCAATAATTCATATGAAGATTCACAGATATCGAATACATCATACAACTTGAAAACATGAAATCATGTGTAGAAAACTCATAAAATCGGGACATTAAGGCTTCAAATTTGAAAACACAAAGGCATCAAGCTATTGTTACTATTCTTGAGACAAGAAAATGAAAAGAACTCTGCTGTATTACTGAAACTGAAAGAGTGTCTATCTAAAAACTGAGTACAAAAGGGTCACAAGCTCAAAAATGTGTATGAGTAGGAACTGAAATCTTGACTAAGAAGGAGAGCCAAAATACTAAGTCTTTTCAAAGATATAACTCTCAAGAAACCCTAATCTGAGCTCACAAAGAAGCTCAAGGAAAAAAGCTTCAAATTGTCTCAAAAATTGCATAAAAGTAGAAAAAAGCATACTGCTTTTATGATCAAACTGTCAAGCCTCTAAAAATAGGCCGAATCTTCTTTAAAAGCCAGAAAAAACACCTTCTCTCCAAGATGAGACCCAAATCCGGCCAAGAGGAAAATTCAACAATAATCTGCTAAAAATAGCAAGAAATCATAAAACAATTTATAAGAGATTGTTTTACGATTCTACTTTATAGGGTTGCAGATTTTATAATTAATCTATTTTTGCAATTAAAATATTGGAAAATCTTTTTGCAAAAGAAATATGTCTTATTTCTCCATTACAATGCTTTGATTTATCTTAAAAAATCATAAAAATATCAGTGTATATTACTCTCTCATCAATATCTCTAATTGATTTCTTGAAAATCAATTAAAACAAAACCCTAAGTAGAGTGATATTAGCTTAGGTCATAAGATATTTACCATTATACCCTCATTGTTTTCTCATAAAAACTATAAAGCTAGGATACTCAAGGTTCTAATTTTCTTTAAGGCATAAATGTGAATGTAATTCAAGCCTTAAAGACTTCAAACATAGCCAACCTAGGCATTTCAATTTGGTCCCCTCTAATATTAAACTTCAGACTTTGAATGAATCATAATGCAAAGCCACCATAATTTGAAATAACCCACATGCTTATTGACAAATGCGAATATTCTGGAAAATTATAGTGTTGGGTCGAATTAGGGCATGCACAAAAGAAGTCAAACCCTAAATCATTTCATTTTGCACTCATCACTTGGAAAAAATTGAGCTCTGCCTAAGAGAGCACGCCGCCAAGTATGGCTAGGGTTTCAGCTAGAAACTTCTATTCAAACCTTCAATCGAGCTTTCTTTCTCTCTGATTTTGATCACACTCAGCTTGCACAACTCATAGTAAGTGTTATTGATTGTTTTATCTTCATTCCTTGAACTTTTGATGAAAATGAAGGCCTGACAGGTTGTGGCCATGGGATGAATATCTGATGCCTTCATTTTATTTTTTGTGCTTTGCTTCTGATATTTTTTGGCTCCTTCTACTCACTAGCCGACATACATGAGCTCGAACTGGGTTATCTTCTGGATTCTGCAACACTTGAATGCCATGGGTAAGTGAATGCTTCATTTCTCCATGTATTTTTCTCTCGAAAATGGCCATTAAAGCCATGATTGTACATGTCTTCTAATCTTTTCATGTCTTTGTAATGCTTTCAATTCATTACTACACCTGGCCATCATATACAAGATTGACCCATGATTTGAAAGCTCTATGAGAGCTTGACTAAAGATTATTTGTTCTTCCACAGGCAATTGATGATAGGGCTTTTTTTCTATTTGTTATTTATTTTTAAGCAAGGCTTACAAATGTAAGAAAAATATGTCAGGTCGTGGCCACTCATATTCTAGAATGCACTTTCCTTAGCAGTTTGTATGACTTCAATTGCTTCTTTTCAAAATTCATGGCCAAACATGTGTATTCAAGAGTCTTTTGATGTTCCAAAATGCAAATTTGAAGTTGAAAATCCCTCCTTTTGTCTGCGTCCACTCATGCAACAAAATGGGTTTATGTCATTTTCCTGTGCTTGACCCAAGAGATTATATTACATATTCTACACTTCTAGAACAAAACCCCATATGGGTATTGCTATTTTTAAGAAAAAAATGTTTCTGAAACAAAAACTTGATGTGTGCATTTGTTGTGTTGAAGAAATCATGCTTATTCATGTGATCTCTATTGGAAACTAATGTGGTCTACTGTGATATGAATAAATCTTAATTTTTATAAACCCCATACAGATATTCCATTTCCTCCTACAGTTTTCCTATAAGACCCTCACACGAGTATATGATATTATGAATAAGATACATTCATTGCCTTTCTATATTGGCTACTTAGAATTACTGGATCTCCTTTCATTAGATCCATTATGAACAAAAGAATTATTTTTTGTATTTTAAATAAAGATGAATCATATTTCTATGTATAGGCTGCATCAGCAACTTTCCTTTTTACACTAGAATTTCTAGAAACCACACAGCTAGCATCATGGGAAAATACCTCTATTCTTCTTCCAATGTTGCATGACTTGATCATTCCCATTTTAATGCCCCTGCTTAACAACCTTTTTCCATGACTAGCACTCTCTTTTATCATGCTTGAAACTATTTTTTCCCATTTTGTTTTCATTGTGACCCTTAAAAATCTCTTATCGCTTTTACATTGTGTACCTCCTGATACTTGGTCATAATCTATCTATGCTTGTCTGTCTGATAATTGTCAATTATCCTTTTGAAAGGTATACTTTGAATGAGAGAATAATTGAATGCTAGAATAAGTCTGTAAAATAGTGTATTTGACCACTTCCTTTTCTTAAACAGTGATGTATTAAACTTACCTTAAAGTAACATTGCATTCTCAGCAAAAATGAAGTTGGTTTTCTTTGTTGTATTGATTCTCGTGATCCTTCATTTTGATGGAAAATTGGGACTTCTTTATCTTTAGCATTCAAATTCTTTACCTTTTAAACATAATCCTGTATTTGTCCATTGTGAAGAGAAGTACCTCTGAATGTATTACTATCCCATGTTGTTTTCTTTGTACCCTGCATTGTTCTTTTTAGATTCCTTAACTCTACCATACAACAAAATTTTCTTTCTATTCTTGGACTTATGTAGAGATTTTAAATTGAAACATTGTAATACTATGGACTACATCTTGATTTTTTCAGTGCATAATTAACACCTCCGAGACACCTTTGTTATACTTCTCTTTTCCTTATCATTCTAGAATGATCATTTCATTTTGTATTTCCTAATGCTGCATTGTATTATTAGTCAAGTTGGAACTGATCGTTCATTTATTATCTAAATGCATTGTCTGTCCTCCCATCCCCTTGGGCTTCAACCTGGTACTCTTCATGCATTTTTATGTTCCACTTAACAAACTATTCCATAAATCTATTCTCCTCTATGATGAAAATTGAAACAAAACTCTTCATTAAGGCATAATGTATGCATGTTCACTATCCTTGGCTATGAGAAAAAACACTGATGAACAGAACATGAACCATATGACAATGTTTGGTATAAATGAACTCAATTAGATGATTAAGTAGATTAAACTCACTGTTCACATGTAGCTTTCATAAAGCACTAACCTGATTGTTATGAATGCACAATTGGTTTAGTAGCTTGATGGATAACTATGCTTTACTCTTTCAGTTGTATATCACTTCTTTTGATGAATATGATGATGCAATCTTTAAATTAGCCCATTTATAATGAATAGGGCAGCATGCCGAGCTCTACCCTTGTGGGAGCCCATTTTTCTCCACATGCTTGGTCTTTGAATAATGATCAGCTTCGTGACTTTACCTATACTTGCACAAGGAAACAAACAATGGTAGCATAAAAAATAGAATATGATGATCATGTTGACATTTCATCTTCAACTCATTTCTTCTGTACTTTGTTTGATTGTTTTAGTGTATGATTGATAGTAGGCTGCATTGTTCTTGGTGATTCATGTAGGTATCTTCATAATCAGAACCTATGACATCTCCCTCCTTTCTCTTACAGGGCGAAGGAGCTCGAGAAGACAAAGGTGCACCATTCAGCATCGACCATCGGCCAAAACAAGCAATGATGATTATGTCGTTACTTATGTGATTTATTCTTTCGCATCTTCCATAGTGTAGTGTGCTATTAATGGTACATTGTGACAGTCACATCCATGACTTGTGTGGATATTTTATTTCATCTTTACGCTTTTCATTTGAAAAGAAAATGCATTTCAATGCAATGTTGTATTATCATTTTGATTCTTGCAATCAAATGAAGCTTTGCAAATATGAATCTTTTCATGAAATAAATGAAAGCATTTAGAATGCTCTATTGCTTATATGCTCAATTTTGTACTTCATTTAATTCTGGAATATTTGAATAGCACTCTAAAATTTTGATTCTTCTTTTAAATGCACAACTGTCACTTGATGAATAACGATAAAATATGCAAACAACACTTAAACACAATCTATAATTTCACCTTAAGATAAAACAATGTTCTACCAGCTCCACCAATCGAGCTGTGGCAAAAAATTGGTAACAGTTATTAGGTGAGGTCTTTCTTTCCACAAAAACTTATCATGAATTCTGCTAAGAACAGGTTTAACATACTTTTCATCAAGAGTGGAACTAAAGTTGGGAAATTGGTTCCACCAATCCAACTTCTTCGCAACAATATTTGCATACTTAGGTTTTATCAAGAAATCATCCCCGGTAAACTCATTATGCCACATATCTATTAATTTTTTGTGATTATATTCCTTAGTCTTTAACATGAATGTACATTCTAGTGTCTTTAGTGGGAATGACATTGTGAGGAATCGATGAGAAGGTGCCCAGAGGGTCATTTTCGAATACCTTCATGGAATACTTCTTGTAGGAAGGTCTAGGTCTTTCTGACACATTTACAACTGTAGGGGTTTCCATCATTTCACAAACCAAGCTCTAATGATTTCAGAAAGAAGATTTACACAAACCCACAACAACACAAAAGAGTAGAATACTTTTTTTCTTTCGTGAGAACTAGAACTAGGGTTTTCCCAACTCACTCTTCAAATCACCTCAAGATTTCTCCAAATCATTCTCAACTTTCTTCAAATGCATAGGTGATCAAAAAATATTACACATTCACATTAAATGTGGTAGACATTAAAAAGCTAATAAAAAATCTCTTCACTACACTAAAAAACCCTAATTCACTCTACAAATGATCATGCCTACAACTTTTCTTATAGTTTCTTTTGCATAAGCTCCACTTATTCATTCCTTAAAACATATCTTTGTGCCAATTTATGACACACCAAATATCTAGGGGGTTGAATAATTTTTTGTTAATGCCCCCCCTAAGACCATGCTGGGTCTAATTGTCGGAGGAATCGTCTGCACCAGATGATGACATAGACTCACTTGATGTTACTAGCTCTTCTTTCTTATTCCATATCTTGTTAATTTCTTGCTTAGCCTCATTCTTGTCAATTGTCTTCACTAGTCCATTCTTCTTTACCAAATCAAATTACTTTCCTCCTTTACTTCTGCATACTTTTAAAATGTGTTCGGGCTTGTTGCAATTATAAAAGACAACATTTTTTTGATTTGTTTGACCTCCATTTACCCTTGATCTGCACTAATTTTCTTTATGTCCACACTTATTACATGCATAGTAGTAGCCAACAAAATATTGATTCATTCTTCCTCCATTAAACCAACTCATCGTCTAAGTTTTGTATTCACTAGCTCTATGTCGAACTTTCTTGCATGCAAAACATTGTATGGAGAAGGATCTAACATACTGGTTTATTCCACTTCTACACTCTATTGCCTTGTGACCAAATTTATTGCATGAAAAATAAGCACCATTGAAAGATGGGTACCTTTGAGCATTTGGATATTTGATAGGTGGTCTTCTAGCAAATATTATTGGATTTCTTATTTGTTTTCCTTTAGCCTGAGTCTTTTGATTGTCCACTATGTTTGGGGTCTACATATCCTTTGAGCTTTCACTTCCTTCCATTCCCAAACTGCCTTTTTATTTAGTTGGTTTATGTCCTTCAATCAAATCATTGAGCTTGGTGGAGATTTTTTTGAACTTATCTTCATATATTCTTCCTTTTTCTAGATTGGATCTCAGGTTTACCACTTCTTATTCAAGCATCGAGCATTCATCAGTCTTACTTTGTACCGCTGTATTTAGACAATCTTCAATTATTTTCTTTTTCTCCACTAGCACCTTCAATCCAATGATCTCCTCATTTTCTTGTTTTAATTGATCACTTACTTATCCATGTATTTCTTTGAATTTCTTCAATTTCTCTTTCAATTTTTTGATGCATTCATTTTCCTCATCAAGATTTTCTTTCAAATATCTATTTTCATTTTCAGACTTGTCAAGATCTTCAAAAGTTGTCCAGAGTTCTTCTCTATCATCCATTTGTTCAATCTTCAAGATCTTCCTCAAGATGTCAAGCTTCTTCGGAGGAACCAAGATCTGATACCAATTGTTGAAGACCCAAGATACTGAGAGGGGGGTGAATCAATATCTTCTTAAACTTGTTAAACATAAACCATCCAAATACTCCAATGCATATAACAGTGAGAATGACCAAGAACATTAGTAGAACATAAAATCACACAACACATGAACACTAGGATTTTTACATGGAAAACCCAAAAAGGGAAAAACCACGATGAGGATTAGCTCACAATATAATATAACTAGTTATAAGATATTACAAAGGGTGGCTCACTGCCAGGAATCACTATCCAAAAATGGGAGGCTCCCTGCCTACAAAGATGCAATGTAGAAAATGGATTACAACCAGAATATGAACTAGTAGAGTTACACCCAACAATTGTTGATTTAGTTCCTTTGATGCTTAATAAACTAAATTTACATGCTTCTACCTTGATTCATATTCACATGAATTTCCATTCACTTCTTCATGTTTTGTGATCCCACAAAACACCCCAAGACTATAAGACTTGGGGAACCAAGTGAAAAAATTAACTCTTATGGCAGGAGCTAGCTAGTTGAAAAGATCACTGCAAGTGAAACACAAAGAGAAATCTTTAACAAAAGAGTACTTCATGGTGGAAGTTTTTTAGATGTTGTGATTGTGCTACTGATATGTGGTTGTCATTGATGTCAAAACTATTAACATTATTGTATTGAAGGCTGTATATGTCAAGGATACTAAGAAAATTGTTAAAGAGTTGCAGGTTGCCAATGGAACATTGAAGGTCATGAAGGTATTTTATTTTGTATGGTGAAGATCAGTTGTTGTGGACTAAAGGTTTTATTGTTGAGAGTATCTAGTTCATCTACCAGAAGTTTCAAAGGTCTGCATGAAGAATTGATCATGTTGTGTTCGGACAGTGCTTATGTGGTCCTTGTCAGTGTTCCTGATTGAAGTTTACGTGATTCTAATAATTTCTATTGTTATGGATATTTCTCTATTAGTTCTCATTGTTTATGGATATTTCTAGATTATTATCCATCATTTTTTTACATCTGCATTGATCAGTGTGCTCGTGGTCAAATATTTTTCTTGTGCATGTTCTTGGAAGACATGATGATGGTAACATATTGTAGATCCTTGGAGATTGAAATTTGAATGTCTAGCGCACTTGTGGATAATATTTTGGGTTGCATCATTCTAATGGGTGACGACCTTTGATCCACATTGAAAACTTAATTGTTAATTTGGGCCAACATTGCAAATATGTTTTATTTTTTGGCCGACAAGGTTATTAATGTAATTCCATGTAGCAGATATATAAGAGTGATTGTTTGAGAAAAGTTAGTGTGCATAAGAGAGAGAATGTACACCAGAGAAAGTGAAAATGTGTGAATAGTGTTCTAATCATTCGATTGTAGAGTAGAGTGAGAATAAGTTTGAGCAAAGTGTAAAGAAGGTTTTTTGTGCTTAACTGGAATTGTAATCAGGTTTGTGTAGAAGCTATTTTCTCAGTTCATACCCTTTGGATTTAATCCTATTTTGTATTTTTGGGTAGTGATCCCTATTGTATTTGAGCAATGAGCTCTAGGAAATGTCCTTGAATGCATGTGCATTCCCCTTACTATTTTCATTATAATTTTAATAGGGTATAATATTGTGGACTAACATCCACCATGGTTTTTCCCCTAATAGGGTTTCCATGAAAAAAATTATGGTGTTCTTTGTGTTTCTAATGTGTTGATTGCTTATGGTTTACTATTCATTCATCATATCTAAAATTAAAGTTAAGTAAAGATTGAAAAGTTTAATATTATGTGATAAATGATTCACCCCCCTCTTAGTTGTCTATCCTTGTTTTGCCAACAATTGGTATTAGAGTTGGTTCCTCTGAAGAAGTTTAAAATCTTGAGGTGATCTGAGCTAGCATCATACAAGAAGGACAGTCCTAGATTCAATGGAACAAACTACTCACTATGGAAAGTTAGGATGGCGTTTCATTTGAGGTGTATAGATGAACCCTATTGGCAGATTACTAGGAATACATATGTTATTCCTTAGAATGGTCCTTCCACTGCTGATGAGATTAAAGAGGCTAAGAATATTGTCAGGGCTATGGAAACTTTGCTAAGTGCTCTAACAGATTCAAAAATGACCAATGTGATAGGTCTGAAGACAACTCATGAGATTTGGATGAAGCTATAAACTTTGTATGAAGGAGATGTACATGTGAAGATGGCTAAGCTATAGTGTTTGAAAGGAAAGTATGAAAATTTGAAGATGGGTGAAGATGAAAATATTTCTTCTTTTATGCAGAGAGTAAATGAACTAGTGATGGGTATTAGCTGTGTCGGTGGTACCCTGGAAGAGGAAGAAATTGTAGCTAAAGTGCTCAGATCATTACCTCCCTCTTACAAAGTGAAGGCTCATGCTATTGAAGAGATTAGATCATTGACAAATATGACAAGAGATACATTGATTGGTAAATTTCCTACCTTTGAGTTAAGTGAATTTGGTGAATCTTTTCTAAAGACTGAATCTGCATTCAAGGCTACTATATCTAGAAGAAACAAGCAAATATATGATCTAGGGGAATCTTCTAGAAATTCATTCAAGTATGAGGAAGAAATGAAATAGTTTGAAGATCAAGAAAGAGAAGTAGAATAATTGGAAGCACTGATTATGAAGAAAAAAGGAAGAGGACAAGGTAAGTATAAAGGAGTGTTGCCTATTAAATGTTCTTCTTGCAGTAAAATAGATCATTTTACATCAAGATGTCTTGAAAGAGTTCCTAGATCTAAGCCTTACAAATATAGATTCTAAAAGAAATTTTACTATGCTAAAGAAAGATTGGCTGATGATGAGTCTGATAAAGATAATGGAAATGAAGATGAATGGGTTTTCATTACTACCATTGAAAATAGTCTTGTGGCTAGTAAATTTGCTAAAGTTGAGAAAGCTCTTGCAACCTGAATTGAAGATAAGGATGAGTGGGTTATTGAAAGCGGATTCTCACATCATATGACTGGTGACAAAATCAAAATTGTAAGTCTTGAGAAGTATGATGGTGGGGTTGTAAGATTTGGAGATAACAATGCTAGTGTGATTCATGGCAGAGGATCTATCTATCTTGGTGGTAAGCATAACGTTGATGATGTTCTTTATGTTGAAGGCTTGAAGCACAACTTGCCGAGTGTTGAAAAAATGGTGGAAAAGGCTTATGATCTTGAGTTCAAAGATGAAAGATACAAAATACTTGGAAGCTCTGGAAAGATAATATTTTTCACCTAAATACTGCTATTGAAAGTTGTTTAATTGCTCAAGTAAATGAAAGTTGGTTATGGAATAGGAGGTTGTGTCATGTGAATTTTGATAAAATTTTCAAATTTATGCTCGAGCAATAAGAGATCTACCTAAGCTAGTGAAACCTACTAACACAATTTGTAAGGAATGTCAGATGGGAAAATAAACTAGAGTTTCTTTTCAGAGAAAACAACATCATACAAATGGTTTGTTGGAGCTGGTGCATATTGATCTCTGTGGTCCCTCCAGAGTCAGAAGTCTTCATGGTGAAAGGTAATTTATGCTGCTTATTGATGATTATTCTAGGATGATATGGGTTGCTTTCTTAAAAGAAAAATGTGAAGCATTAGAGAAGTTCAAAAGTTTCAAAGCTATGGAAGAAAATGAGAAAGGTTTGAAAATCAAATGCTTAAGGTCAGACAGAGGTGGTGAATTCACCTCCAGGAAGTTTAATTCCTTTTATGAAGAGCATGGAATCAAAAGACAATTATCTGCTCCTTGAACCCCTCAATAGAATGGAGTTACAGAAAGGAAGAACAAAACAATTATGGATGCTGCTAGAACAATGATGATAGAAAGAAATGTGCCTCACATCTATTGGAGTAAAGTTGTAATTATTGCTATGTACACTTTGAACTAGGTAAATGTCAATGGTAATTATGGTAAGACCCCTTTTGAGCTATGGTTTGGTTATAAGCCTATTGTTAAGTATTTCAATATCTTTGGAAGTAAATGATACATTAAGAGAGATGAGGATATAGGTGAGTTTGATGCAAGAATTGATGAAGGAATCTTTCTAGGTTACTCTACCAAAAGCAAGGCCCATCGGTGCTATAATAGAAGACTAAGAAAGATGGCTAAGAGTGCAAATGTTAGAGTTAAGAGGACTTTGCTAGATCATCCAAATATTGTGGATATGATTCAAATGAAGACAATACAAATCAAGGGAAGAATGATCAAACACAAAATCAACTTCAGATTGTGCCATATGTTCTGGTAAAACAACTTCAACTTTTTATGGTAAATTGAGTAAGTCAGGAAGCAAAGACAAGTACAAGTGTAGAAGAGAGAACAAAAGAACTAGAAGCTTGAGAGAGTCCTAAAGTTCCAAGGTATGTAAAGCTAAACCATTCTGAAAATCAAATCATAGGAGATAAGAGTAAAGGTGTGCAAACTAGAAGGAAGATAGCAAAAGAGTATTGCCTAATTTCAAAGATTGAGCCTAAAGATGTAAATGAAGCTTGCAAAGATGAAAACTGGATGGAAGCTATGAAGGAGGAACTAATGCAGATAGAAAAGAATGATACATGGACACTTGTTCCCAGACCTAAAGATAAAAATGTGATTGGTACTAAATGGGTCTTTCAAAATAAGCTAAATGAACAAGGTGAAGTGGTCAAGAATAAAGCAAGACTGGTATGAAAAGGGTATATTGAAAGACCCATTTGCCATAATTGAAGTTGTAAGATTATTTCTTGCTTATGCTACATATAAGAACTATAAAGTCTATCAAATGGATGTGAAGTCAGCGTTTTTGAATGGAGAACTAGAAGAAATTTTATATATTGAACAACTAGATGGATTTCAACTAACTGATAAGAAATACATGGTATTCCAGTTGAAGAAAGATCTATATGGACTTAAGCAAGCCCCCAGAGCCTGGTACACTAAACTGGACAAATACTTACTGAAGCTTGGATTCAATAAAGGTACTAATAGAAACTTATATTTCAAGTTGGGTCAAGACAAATAGTTGATTATTGAGGTTTTTGTTTATGACATTATTTTTGGAGGAGATGATAATCTATGTATGAAGTTTGCTGATGAAATGAAGAATGAATTTGAGATGAGTATGATTGGAGAGATGAAGTTCTTTCTAGGATTGCAAGTTACTCAGTTAGATAAGGGGATCTTCATATCTCAGTCCAAATGTGTGAGAGAGTTGTTGAAGAAGTTTGGCATGGAAGACAAAGCCTATTGGTACTCCCATGGTAACTGGTTGCAAGTTAACACAGAATGATGATTGTCCTAAGGAAAATCAAACAAGATACAGGTCAATGATTGGTGGATTTCTCTATTTGACTTAGACTAGACTAGACATAATGAATGTTGTGTGTATGGTTGCTAGATTTTAGGCTAATCTAAAAGAATCACATGTGATTTCTATTAAGAGAATCTTTAGATATATGAAAGGAACGATTGATTTTTGGCTTTGGTATCCAAAGGATGATGATCTTACCTTGAGTGCATATACTAATGCGAATTGGGTAGGAGATGTAGATGACATGAAGAGTACTAGTGGTGGCGATTTCTTCTTAGGGAAGAACCTGGTGTCTTGGTTGAGCAAAAAATAGAATTCCATTTCTTTGTCTTCTACTGAAGCAGAGTATATTGCTGCTACAAACAACTATACTCAAGTGATGTGGATGAAATATATGTTGAAAGATATTAGGGTGGTATATGAAGAGCCTATTTCCATAGACTGTGACAATTCAAGTGCAATAAGCATTTCAAAGAATCCAGTGCTACACTCTAAGACTAAGCATATATCCATCAAGTTTCACTTCTTGAGGGAGAAATTGAATGAGAAAGAAGTCAAACTAGAGCATGTTCCTACCAAAGAATAGTTTGCAGACATTTTCACTAAGCCATTGCTGGAGGATACTTTTGAGTATCCTAGAAAAATGCTAGTAGTGATTACCCCTCTTGATAAAAACTAAGAGATGCATTTAATTGCATCAATCTGTATGCTTCAAAGCTCTATTTTGATCTAGATTGATGTTTCCATGGCTGCTACTCAAGGGGAGTAGTTAGATGTGAAAATATGTGGTTCAGAGCTTGTATGTGGGAAGATAATGCTTATCTTTTTCATTGATGTCAAAGGTGGAGAAGAGTCATGTGAAAAATTGTTGCTTATTTGGGAATAAGAGTCTTGTGGGGAGAAGATCATGTAGAAGAAGTTAAGGAAGAAGAGTTAGAATCTAAGGAGGAGTAAGTGTTGATTGAGAGTTGTGTTAATGGTGTTTTTCACATCATGTGTTGCCATCAATGCCAAAGGGGGAGATTGTTGGAAGTTTTTCAGATGTTGTGATTGTTCTGCTGATATGTGGTTGTCATTGATGCCAACACTATTAGCATTATTGTATTGAAGGATGTATATATCAATGATATTGAGAAAATTGTTAAGGGAAGAGTTGTAGGTTGCTAGTGGAACAATGAAGTTCATGAAGGTATTTTGTTCTATACATTGAAGATCAGTTGTTGTGGACTAAAGGGTTTATTGTTAAGAGTATCTAGTTCATCTACCCGAAGTTTCAGATGTCCGCGTGAAGAATTGATTGTGTTGTGTCAACACTATTAGCATTATTGTATTGAAGGTTGTATATGT
The DNA here is from genome assembly GCA_007258455.2 of Sequoia sempervirens. Classification (NCBI taxonomy): domain Eukaryota; kingdom Viridiplantae; phylum Streptophyta; class Pinopsida; order Cupressales; family Cupressaceae; genus Sequoia; species Sequoia sempervirens. Next base: position 558,863,432 of record VDFB02000017.1, read on the forward strand.
CAAGGATATTGAGAAAATTGTTAAAGGAAGAGTTACAGGTTTCCAGTGGAACAATGAAGTTCATGAAGGTATTTTTTTTTGTACATTGAAGATGAACTATTGTGGACTAAGGGGTTTAGTGTTGAGAGTATCTAGTTCATCTACTAGAATTTTCAAAGGTCCACATGAAGAATTGACTATGTTGTGTTTTGACAGTGTTTTGTGGTCTTTGTCAATGTTCCTGATTGAATTTTATGTGATTGTGATAATTTCTATTACTGTGGATATTTCTCTATTAGTTCTTGTTTTATTTTGGATGTTTCTATATCATTCTCCATCATATTTGTATATCTGCATTGATTGGTGTGCTCGTGGTCAAAGATTTTTATTTTGCATGTTCGGGTTTTCATGTTCTTGACCAACATGATGATGGTAATGTATTGTGGATCCTTGGAGATTGAAATTTGAATGTTTTGCATGCTTGCGGATATTGTTTTGGGTAGCATCATTGTATTGGCCAATGGTGTTTGATACACATTGAAAATTAATTGTTAATTTGGGCTGACATTGCAAATATGTTTTATTTTTGGCCAACAAGGTTATTAATGTAATTCCATGTTGCGGATATATAAGAGTGATTGTTTAAGAGAAGTTAGTGTACATAAGAGAGCGAATGTATGCCAGAGAAAGTGCAAATGTTTCAATAGTGTTCTAATCATTCGATTGTAGAGTAGAGTGAGAAGAAGTTTGAGCTAAGTGTGAAGAAGGTTTTTTGTGCTTAACTGGAACTATAATTAGGCTTGTGTAGAAGCTATTTTCTCATTTCATACCCTCTGAATTTAATCCTATTTTTTATTTTTGGGAAGTGAGCCCTATTGTATTTGAGCAGTGAGCTCTATGAAATGTTCCTGAATGCATGTGCATTCCCCTTACTATTTTCATTATAATTTTAATAGGGTATAATATTGTGGACTAATATCCACTGTGGTTTTTCCCCTAACAGGGTTTCCACGTAAAAAAATTTGGTGTTCTTTATGTTTATGATGTGTTGATTGCTTATGGTTTACTGTTCATTCATCAGATCTAAGATTAAAGTTAAGTAAAGATTGAAAAGCTTAATATTTTGTGACAACTGATTCACCCCCCCTCTTAGTTGTCTGTCCTTGTTTTCCCAACACTTTATAATGTAGTATTTTGGGTACCAGATACTGGGAACCAAGAATGCTTGAAAAAGGAAAAAGGTAATTCAAATGTGAGCAAAATACTTCAGTTTGATAGTTGAGGTGTAGTAAGATGGAAGTTCTGGTAAAATTGAAGTCTAGGGAAAATTCATGGGTAAAGTTGAATACCGGGTACTAGGTATCGGGTAGTGATGTAAAGTGAAGTTTTAAAATCTTAAGGTTATCTAATGAGTCTAATAGTCTGGTAAACTAATATGTAAAAGATAATCATGCAAGGATTTGTAATATTCCAAAAATCATGTAATTTATGAGAAATTTATGTGATAACAATTGAATGATGGTTTTATTTACATGAGATGTTTATAATTTTTTTTTTTTTAAAAGGGGATTTAATGAGTGGAATTTGTGATTGAAGGAGATGTAGAGTTTGGGTAAGGATGGTCAAGCAAATCAAATTTTTAGATAGATCTGATGGTGTTTCTAGGTTCAACAATACACTATAAAAGCTCATGCTAGAATAGAGTTCACTGCGAAGATACACCAAATATCGGGAAACTAGGACTCTGGAGTTTAAGCATGCAACAAAGAAGTGTATCCATTCTGGGGTTTGCTCATTCATGGAATATTCAACCCAAGGATGAACCTGAATGTAGGAATGATATTTCCACCTAATCATTTTTAATGTATTGGAAGTCCCTACATTTAATTTGAATGGATTTGTTTGGTTCCAAGAAGGAACCTTGATAATAAAAGGATTAAAGCTTGAAGAGCTTCAATGTGTGATTGGAGTTGACCTTCATTGACTTAGATTGTAATTCTCTTACCAGTCACTATATTCCACATGCCTTGATATGATTCATCCCTTGGATTTCCTCTCATGTAGTTGGCTTATCCTATCTGTACCTTACTTCTATAAAAGGCTAGAGGATACTTCTTTTTAAGTTAAGTTCAGAATTTGTGGATGTTGGAAGAGCCAAAATTTCTTTAATTTTTGTTCTTTTTTTCCTATTTTTTGAATCATTCCTATCTAAAAACTTGTATGCATGTAGATATTGATCAATATCAGAGCCAATTTGATAGCTACCTATCTCATGAATCATTATAGCAGGTTTTGTTAATTCAGCCAAACAAGACTATGTGTTGCGCCATTTAAGGGTGCATGCAGAACCTACTCAGTGTCCAAACTAAAACCCCTCTCTTTAAAAGCTCACACTTTTTTATATGTAGCTGTGAAGTAATTTGGTTAAGTATAAAGCGGTTTTCTTTGATTTGGTTAATTCTTTGGGGCATGCATGGAGAATAATCAAAAGAAATTTTAATTTTTAGTATTTTTATGCTTTATTTTAGAATAGATGTTTAAATTCTGGAAAATGTTTCAAAAAATAAATGAATGAATGGAAATTTATTGAAAATATTTCATTTCCTATGAAATTTTTGAATGCTTAAAGCTAAATCTACTTAAGTGATAGCAAAATTGTTGATGTTCATGAAATATTATTTCAAAATATTTCGATTTCAGGATGTTATTTTGTGATCCAACTAAAAATTTAGTGTCTAATACATATAATTTCATAAACAAACATATTCCCTTTGATATTAACAACAATATCACATCATACCCTAAAGTGAACCTAGTACTATCAAGACCTAACTATCGGAGACTTGGGATTGAACTAAGCCAACCTTTATCCTATCATACAAATCCCCTAGGGTTTCCTTTGGTTAAGTCTTTCAAGAAGGATAGGCTCTTTGTGGTTTATGAAGAATTTATTTTCCCTGTTGCTACGAGTAACATCATCATCAATAGGAACTGGCACTAGGAGGGAAATATATTGAAATTTGCATTAGTCCTAATTTTAAGGAGAAATCTTGTAAAGCAAAAATTTAGTGCAAGCTGGTATTTCAACATGGAAGTAGAGAAAATTTTCAAAAAATTTAACCAGAGATTATATCATTTGAGTTTATTCACCTTAAGTAGAGTCATCGAGTGTAGAATTCATGATACAATTGATCACAGTGAAATTGATTGTGAAATTTTCTTAACTAGGTTAAGTTTGGCTATATGTAAAGTGATTTCGTTAACAAAAGAAGTTCTAACTACTAGAAGAAAGGAATTTTTAATGAGAAATACATTCAACCCTAGTGGAATTGGAAATATTAAAAAAATATTCAATACATCAAAATGGTTTGATAACGACAATTATTATAAAGAAAATATTAACATTTTGCAGGAAAATAGGTGAGAATGTCAGGATTCAGAGACATTGCATCAGAGACGAGGAAACAATATTGATGAATCATCATTCTCCTTATACATGGAAAATGCAAATGAAGAGAAGGTGCGAGAAAATCAAGTAGGAGATGCATGCATTTTTCTCCAAGTTGAAAATTCACAAGTTAAAAAAGGAAAATTTCTTGATTTTATGCAAGATACAAAGTATCAAACTTTTACTTTTTCTCTCTCTGATAACAATATAAATTGTGGTATATCTTGTGTTGGTGTAATTAATATTTAATTACACTTGCATAAGTTTACTTGGGTAATTATTTAATTCCTAGGTTAATTAGTTGTCATCCTTATCTTTTTGAGCTATCTTGTTACTCAAGATAAGATTATGTTTATGCATTTTTTCTTTTATAAAGCAAATTATCTCTTGTAATATTTTGTACTTTGAATATATCAATTTGCACATCTTTTGTAAATCTCTGCTTTTTTGTTTTTCTCTTTTGTGGAAGGTGATTTTTTTGGTTTGTAATTATATCTTGGTTTCTAACATGGTATCAGAGCCTTGATTTGTAGCCCCTTCTCAGCTTTTTTGGAGGAACACAATGCAGAGCTTCTTCAAGGTCCCTCGAGGGTTTCTTTCCTTGAGCATATTTTTGGAGCTTCTTGGATCAGATTGGGGTTTTCCGTTGGATTCAAAGTGCTGGAAAAAGTCAAAAATGACTTTTATTTCATTCATTTTTCATCACCGTTTGCCAGATCTACAAGGGTTGTAAGCTCGGTGATTTTTCTGATAGATCCAGGGGTCGCCTGATTTTCGGAGCACTTTGGGCCCAAACGGACCTCACCGTTGGATTTGCAGTGCCCAAAAACCCCTATTTTGATATAAAATTTGTCTGATTTGGGAAAAATCGTCTGAAGAGGCAAAAAAAAAATTCCCAAGGGTCGTACAACCCCTAGGCACAGTTTATGAGGCACAAAATTCAAAAAAAATAAAAAAAAAATTCAAAAATTGAAAAATCGGCACATGTTTTGCACGGCCCGTTCATTTATCCACCCCCACCAATGCTCTATCAAGCGGCCACTGGCGGACCACCCACGAGCCACTACCACTAGTGGCTCCCCCTTTCTGCATCGCCGCTCCACTTTGCTAGCCCCCGCGAGCTCCTGTGCGTGGTCCTATGGGCGACCAATGCTCAACCTAAGCCCCCTACGCCCATCCAGCCCCCAAGCCAGTCATATTAGTGTCCAAGGTCTTTGGTCTAGCCCCTTGCGCGCTAGCCCTTGGTCTTGCATGCAACCAAGGGCCAAATTTTTTTTTGCTCTTGAGGGCTGCAGATGGCCAAATCAGACATTTTTGGACAACTTTCATGGAAATGGGTGTAACTTGGGCATACAGTGTCCCTTTTTTGCAAACGAGATATCGTTAGAAATCTATTTTGACACTCTACACAATGGTGTAGGTTTTATTTTCTGGTTTTTCATTTTTGATATCTTTTTTGGCCTCGGAAGTCAAATGTTGCCGTTTTCACTCCGGGAAGCATATCTTTTGACTCACTTATTTGTTTTTCGTGATTTTCACATAATTGGAAAGCTGGTTTTGGCCTCTATGTAGATCTTAGGTCATTTACAAAATATGTGTACCTTATTTTATGCATGCATTCATTTTTGTTTCGTGCACTAGATTTGCATTTTTGCTTATGTTTTTGTAGTTTTGCATTCTCTCCTTCTGCAATTATTGGGTATTTTAATAATGAATTGATATAAAGTTCCATTAAGGGGGATTCTTGCATCGATCTTTCGTATTGGTGACAACTTGCATGAGTTTTTCTGGTTTCATGTTGTTTCTTTTGGCCTCATTTCTTGTTTCGCTGGACACATCTTTGGTTTGCTTTGGTTCACACTTCACATTGGTATTTTATGTTTCTTGAACCGCATTGGTTTAGATCTTTCTCATTTGAGGGCCATGTTTTTATGGTTAATGTTCCAGATTCTTGATGGTACTCATCCTATGGGAAGTTTTAGTTTCAGTTTGGCATTGGCTTCAAGAGACACAACTTCCAGATTTGGCATCATTATGGGCTTCATTCATCCTTTCATCTATTGTTGCTTACGGATTCTAGGGTTGATCTAGTATATGAGTTTCCAGTGTTCCATGGCATCGATTCTGCTGTTGCATTTGTGATTCCAATATGGTATTTTGCAAATAGAACTATCTTTCCTTGCTTGTTGTATTTGGGGTTCTAGTGTTGCTTCATCAGAGTTATTCTAGTGCTTTGCAGCAGTAGTTCATCTCTCTAAGGGGGGGTTTTTCCCACTGGGTTTTCTCTCTCTTTGCATTTGTACATGAGTACCTGATCAGGCCTTGTTTTTGGGACTCATATTTGCATAATAATTTGCTTCTCCCTAAGTTGCACTTATGGGGGGGTGTTGTTGTAATTAATATTTAATTACACTTGCATAAGTTTACTTGGGTAATTATTTAATTCCTAGGTTAATTAGTTGTCATCCTTATCTTATTGAGCTATCTTGTTGATCAAGAAAATATTAGGTTTATGCATCTTTTCTTTTATAAAGAAAATGATCTATTGTAATATTTTTTACTTTGAATATATCAATTTGCACATCTTTTGCAAATCTCTTCTTTTTCATTTTTCTCTTCTATGGAAGGCAATTTTTTTGGTTTGCAATCAGATCTTTGTTTCTAACATCTTGGTCTAACAAAGTGAAAAGTGAAGATAGGACCAATGACACGAAGATTTTTGGAGGAGAAGAAAGTTAAGAAATGGACACATCCATTCATGGAAATGAATAGAATAAAGAGACAAAGCATGAACTATGGTTGAAAGAAGATAGAGTATTGTCACATCAGACAAAGTGTGTGCAATCGAACTTTAATGAGGTCATTTACATACATATGAGCCAAGTTATTGGTAAGTACACCTTTGAATTTATGATTGTTAAACACAGAAAATTTAGAAGAATTAATTGTTATAGTAGAACTTTTGAAATTTATTTGAATGAATTTAAGGATAAACCTACTATAATTCATACCAAAACAATAGTGGAATTAGTCATTGAAATAAAAATAAGTTGTTTTGTTAGGTTAATTTTTTATTATATTAGAAGTTTGGTTAGTTATGGTTAGTTTTATATTGATAGGGTTTTTTTTTCTCTTTGTTGTTGCTTTTATATTTCCTTTATTTTTTCTTTTCTTTTCTCGTTTGGCCTCTGCATTAGAAAATTCTACTTATCTTACACATGAGGGTTAATTCAAACATTTGTAAAATTGTACTATGAGATGTAAAATGATAAAACCATGCACAATAAATACATGCTTTAAGATGTACTACAAATATATTTGTGTCTGTGTGTATCACGCATATACATGGAGTATCAAAATTCTTGCTTCAAAAGATCAAAAAAGTCAAAAAAGAGTAAGTCAAGTTGCAAATAGGAGTAGCCACTCAGTCGATATGGGATGCCTCATCTATTAGGGCCAAATACCCTATGTAGGTGAGTTCCCAATGAACTTCAAACTCACGAATATGAAGGTCCTTGAGGAAAGGCTAGAGAGGAACCACTTCCTTGTGTTTCAGGAATCGATGAATATCATCCATGGAAGGGATTTCGATGGTCAAGTGTGCAACAGACAAAATAGTATCTAGATTCTCCAAATATTCAGGCCTTACTATCAGATTGGCAGTTGAATGAACACCTCAATAGGAACCCCAATATCCATAAGTGATTCTAAAAAATAAGAAGCCACATCAGAATAGAAATGGAAGTAGCAGCTAGATTCTACATACTTTTCCCTAGGAACTAAGCACAAATTTGGTATAGTAAAATTGGAAGTCCAAATGAAGAAAAAAATTTCAAGCCTTTGCAATGTGATACTTCCTAAGAAAAAATTATGGCAGTGAGAGCAAGTCAAGCAAATTGGAGTATCCATAACCTAGAAGCAGGCAAGAATTAGTAGAGCAAGAAATGCATAATAACAAGAAAGCTAAGAAAAAGTGTGAAGAATTCAAGAAGTGTGAAATTTATAGAAATTCGTGATGAAGTTGTGGTACATAGTTTCCTTGAGTGAAGTCTTGGAAATTGTAAGCAAGGTGGAAACTAGATAATTATCTTTAGAGAAGAATGTTAAATCAAATTAATTCTTTGCACATAGTTGGTGATAAATTGCTTCAAATTTGATCAGTACAAAGATTGTGAATCAATCAAGTTGGAGATTTTGAAGTTAATAGTGGTCATTTCATGTATTTTTTTAAGTCGTATTAATTATGGAGGCACTTATGTGTGCAAAGCAGAAATGAAAATGGAGCCAGTAAGGTAGCACACGTCATCACCTGGGTAATTTGAAAGAAGTAATACATGCTAGTTAAGGTGTGCAAATTTAATGCAGAATAATGTGATCGTGTTTCAATGTCATCATGGCATTCCTAATTCATTAATGTGGTGCAATGCCATCTAATCGAAAGTGCTAGCCAAGTATTTAGTAGTTTCCATAGAATTTAATCGGAAGGGTGGTGACTAATGTTCTAAGAAATTTAGATTTTAATTTGGTGATTAAATTGTTCATTGCTAAATTTTAATTTATGCATATTTTCTAACACATAGCAAGTTGCAGTTAGCTAGGATTTGGCATAAAGTGGTAAAATTTAGTTGAAAATATGCACCAATAGGGAATTATTAAATGAGTTTTTTAGAAATAGTGAATTGATGAAGGGATTATTGAATGAAAAATCAAAAAGTAACCTTAAATACCATTGTTATTCCCAACCTAATAGTGGGCTTCATTGCTTGCAAGTTGAAAATGAGCTATCATTGAAATATCAAAAGAGAAAGTGAGTTATCATTGCAATATCTAAAAAAATAAAAAAAGATTAAAAAAAATCAACTCTTTAGGCTATCTAAATATCTCTACTAGGGCTATAGACACCTGGCTAGCAGTAGAGCTATGTTTGGGGGGAGCTACGGAGATAACCTTGTCGAGGCTATGGACACTTGACTAGTAGCAAGACTCTATCCCTGGTTGACTTTGGAGGATTACTATATTATGTAGTTCAATGTCAATGAACTAATTCTTTTCACTGAATTCTGAAAACTACAATTAATCAGAGCACACATGGATGTTTCTGTGGGAGTTTTATTTTTTATGCCACAATCTAGGTAAAGGTAAAGGTTATTGTTTTAAAATGTGTATAAATTATAATTTACAACTGGTGATTTAATCTCAATTTTTGGTTTAAATTTGGTTTTATTGGTTGCAAGTTGTTGTGTGGTCTCACAACACACCCCAAGACTGTAAGACTTGGGGATCCAAGTAAAAAAAATAACTCTTATGGCAGGAGCTAGCTAGTTGAAAAGGTCATCAGAAGTGAAAAGAAAAGAGAAATATTTAATAAAAGATTACTTCATAATGTAGTATTCCGGGTACCGAATACTGGGAACAGAGAATGCTTGAAAAAGGAAAAAGGTAATGCAAATGTGAGAAAAATGCTCTGGTCCAACAATTGAGGTCCGATAAGATGGAACTTCTGGTAAAACCAAAGTTTGGGGAAAATTCATGGGTAAAGTTGAATACCAGGTACCGGGTACTAGGTTGCAATGTAAAGTGAAGTTTTAAAATCTTAAGATTATCTAATGAGTCTAATAGTCTAGTAATATGATATATAAAAGATAATCATGCAAGGATTTGTAATATGCTAGAAAGCGTGTTATTTGTGAGAAATTTATGTGATAACAATTGAATGATGATTTTATTGAGCGATCAAAGTTGACTTTCATTGACTTCAATTGCAATTCTCTTACCAGTCACTATATTCCATGTGCCTTGATATGATTCATTGCTTGGATTTCCTATATGTGCCTTACTTCTATAAAAGGCCAGAGAATACTTCTTTTTAAGTTAAGTTCAGAATTTGTGGATGTTGGAAGAGCCAAAACTTCTTTAAGTTTTGTTCTTTTTTCCTATTTTCTGAATCATTTTTGTCTAAAAACTTGTATGCACATAGATATTAATCAATATTAGAGACAATTTGATAGCTACCTATATCATGAATCTTTGTAGCAAGTTTTGTTAGTTCATCCGAACAATACTATGTGTTGTGTTGTTTAAGGGTGCATGCAGAACCTACTCAGTGTCCAAACTAAAACCTCTCTATTTAAAAGCTCGCACCATTTTATATGTAGTTGTGAAGCAATCTGGTGAAGTATAAAGCAATTTTCTTTGATTTGGTTAATTCTTTGGGGCATGCATGGAGAATAACCGAGAGAAATTTTAATTTTTAGTATTTTTTATGCTTTATTTTAGAATAGATGTTTAAATTTTGGAAAATGTTTCAAAAAAAGGTGAATGAATGGAAATTTATTAAAAATATTTCATTTCCTATTAAATTGATGAATGCTTAAAGCTAAATCTACTTAAGTGATATCAAAATTTTTGATGTTCATGAAATATTATTTCAAATCTTTTGATTTCATGATGTTATTTTGTGATCTAACTAAAAATTCAGTGTCTAATACATATAATTTTAGAAACAAAAATATTCCCTTTGAGATTAATAGCAATATCACATGATACCATGAAGTGAACCTAGTACTATCAAGATCTGACTACCAGAGACTTGGGATTGATGTAATCCAACCTTTATCCTATCATACAGATCCCCTAGGGTTGCCTTTGGTTAAGTATTTCAAGAAGGATAGGCTCTTTGCAGTTTATCTGTGAAGAATTTATTTGTCCTATTGTTGCAAGTAACATTTTCATCAACAATTCACACTTTCAAACTCAAAAAACTATCCAATATATATATCTAACTCATTTACAAGCATCAATTAGGTTGGGCTAATTAGATGCACCCCTTATCCACCAAAAAGATTAACTATTAGCTTCAAGCTTGTACAAAAAATTTCCAAAAACAATTCAAGTGTGTAGTATGCTACAACATGTTAGCATGGACCTAAGATAGGCCAAAAATACATTTGCAACACAAAATTAATTCATTATAACATCAACTATTATTTAGGTTGGCCAAGGGACCTAATAACAAAATACAACAACATGTTGCCAACTCGCCATACGAGCACTTATACACACAAAATTCTGAACTTACAAGCTTCTAGCAACCATGAACCATTTCCCAATACTGAAAGTTATGATATTCATCAATGAAGGATTGTGAACCATAATAATAGAGGATAATAACTGTCATACCAATTTAGAATACCAAATCAAACTTGAACTTATGGTGATGCAGTTGTAACTCATATATCATAGTGACATCAATGACAACACAAAAGCTACATAATGAGATGTTCTTTTTCATTCTTCCAACACCTTCAACTCATCTTTAGCTTTTTTTTCCTTTTCCATCCTAGGCTTTTTTTAGGTGGAAACTAAGTCAATGAGTGTCATCTACTATGTATGGGTCTACTTACATAGTTTAACTTGTTTTGGCTGATAATTAGTTGCTTGGGGCTCTCGATCATCCTTTTCCACCATTGGTGTGGCTATTTCAGATACTAGCTCCCCTAATTCATTTATGCAAGTTGAGTGTATGGTCCTCAACTTATTCTTTGGTTTCACCACCTTAACTCCTTTCATAATTTCTTCCCAATTCAAGGGTTGTGCCACTACTTGCTACCTCTTTTCCAAGTTCATTTTTAGCCAAGTAGGAGTTCCTATGGCTATGGGAATTTTTTGTTCTTGATGAGGGAGCTCTTCTTCCCCTTTATCCAACTCTATTTTTAGTTTATGAGCTTTCTCTTATTATAAATCTTCTTTTTTCAACTTTCTCTTGTGCAAGCCTCTCATTTTCAGCTCTTTCTTCCTCCAACCTCTCACTTTTAGATATTTCTTCCTCCAACTTCTTTTGTTCAATTTATTTCCAGCCTTTCCTTGGCTACTTGTCTTTCTACACTTTCAATAAATTATTCTCCTCATCTTCTATTAAAAAATACTCAATACTTTATTCTCCAAAACTTCCCTCTCCAACTCTAGTGTTTGCTTCTTCAAATTCTTCCTCTAATTCATTTTCTTCCTCATGTGAAGGAGTCTCTTTAGAATATGAATAAATGGGAGACTCTATGACTTCAATAACAAGATCATTTTTTCCTTCTTCAGTTGTTGTTTTAGTTGTATGCATAGTAGAAGGACCTTCTTCAATTATCTCTTCTCCCAAATATATTGAAGCAATGGGTTATACACCCAATCCTAATACCACTCCTTTCATGGAGGGGGAGAGGGTGTTTACCCCTTTACCCCTTTCCTTTTCCCACCAAATTTTCTCTATTTTTCCTTTAGGAATTCATTGATCCAGTTTAAACTTCTTTCTATAACCATTCAAAAAATATCTTCAGTTTTGCATTCCTCTCTTTCCATCCAATTGGTGGGTGCCAATGTCTAAGTACTGACCTACTCTCGATCATATTGTGGATCAAGAGTCAAAACACTATACGACATTACTTTAGGAATGTCCTGTTTTATTTTGAAGGCCCACATTTGAGGAATTATTAAGCTTTCATCCTTCCTCTTCCTTGTCTCAAACTCATCCTATAAATTTTCCTAAAAGTCCTCTATATCATTCTCATGATGTGGAGAGAGGGATGCATAAAAGTTAATCATTTTTCCCTTAGGATCAAAATAATTTATCCCTTTATACAACTTGAGGTTTATTTCTTGCAATTCCTCAATGGTAGACTTGAAATCCCCAATTGATGGACATTGGTAATAACCAAGGTCGATGGGGTACTTCACTTCTCTGACTTTGTGCTTGCTATAAAATTTGAGGTTAACTTCCCTCATCTATTAGTAAAACTCAATTAAAATCAACTTATCACTACAATACCTTGGGAGCATAAATGGGGCTTCATCAAATCTAAATAGATGAATGTATGTTGACTTGGGTTACTAAATAAACCAATTTTCCCATTATCCTATTAATGTGATTTCCTTTGTACTTAGGTGAAATCCTACACACCTGAGAGTTGAATAATTATTGCATAAAGAAAGGCATCATTCAACCTTTTAAAATGATTCTACAATGCCTTTAGCTCCAGTTGGTCATACTATTCCCATATCTTATTCTCACCTTCTCCTTCACCTTTGACCCACATAGTATTCAAATCTAGGAAATTACCCATTTTGGTTGCACAATACACCATATATGAGGTCATATAAAATTCCTTTGTATCCTTACTTTGGTGAGCTGATTATGTATAGCATTTGATAAGTGGACAAGTGTAAGAATGTTTATGTAGGAAATAGGTTGAGGGATGAGAACTTAGTTAAGGTAGGCATGCTTAGCTAGATGACCATGGTAAGAAAGAATGGAATCTAGAATATCACACACCACAATAGGATATGACATATGCATATGTTTGAAAGATTGAAAAATTGCATTCAAAACTTGGTATGAGAACCATAGCTAGAGGAAAGAACAAAATGATGTGTTTTTGTCTCATTGATGTTCAAAATCCATATTTAGTGAAATTAAATAATAATTACCTAGTATGAAGAAGTGATTCCATTTGTTTGTAATATTTTTGGATTAATTTGAAAAGTGATTCAAAAATTTTTTTATAGAAGTGATTTTGTCTGTATGTATGTAATCTTATGACAAATATGTGTATATATATATATACAAACACACACCTTTTGTGTGAATGAATTTCTTAAAATTCAAATTTTAAAAGAGAATAATAATTATGGGAAATTCAAATGTTGTAACTCCCACTAAAATGGGGAGAGGTTGATTCCCTTTATGGCCAAAAAAAGCCACCGTCAATGTAGAGACAATGAAGGAGTGGGTGGACAAAGCAGCATAATCGAGGTGACATAATTAAGACCCATATCTTCCAAACATATCAAGGGATTGATGGAGTAAAAAAAACAAAGAGAATGGAGTAAAAAAAGAAAGGAGAAAGCAAGGGGAAGAGGTGAAGAAAGGAGGAGAAGATCGACTAGTGGGTGTAAAAAGAAAGTTTTTCCAGAGAGGAAATCATTCAAGGAAAAACCTTTGGAGGTATTTTGTTTGATTCATACACACCTCTCATTTGGTTTAGTTTCTATCTGAATAATCGATTAATTCATTATGGAATTTCTCTATGCCTTTCATGCATGTTTCATATTTGGGGTAAATGATACCTAGTTGATCGACTATGTCGATTGTTGTATTTCCCATGTGGGCCCTGGCCTTTGAAGGCTCCGTGTTTTTTATTTTCTTTGTAAATTTTAATTTCATAATGGGGGTCAAGTAACATACTCAGCATGGGATTTCAATTCTGATTATGTTTTTCCTTCACAGTTGTGGTCATTCGACCAACTAAAGATAAATATGTGTTTTCCTTATGTTATCGGCATGCTTGAATGTCATGCCCTGTGGGCATCTAATTGTTTTAATCTCAATTTTTTATTCATTTGGGTGTGCTTCAACTCTGTATAAAATCTTACCCATCATGGTACAAGGGTGGCAATACCCCTTGAATGGTATGGCCAAGTGGTGTTATTTGTGATCATATGTTTGTATTGCTCGCCAACCACTGTTAATGGCTATGGAAGAGATGAATGTATATCATTCGATGTGTAACATTCATTGTGCCATCTATAAACATTTCTTTCATGGTTGTGGGTAATGAAAACTTTGTGGTATTAAATGGACATATATATACGAAGGGATATATATACATATATACATAGTCACCAAATGTTGATATATATAAATGTGAGAACACCAATGTATTTTCTTGTACTTATATTTGAGTCGAGTAACAATTTTGCATAGAGAATGCATATGTTTATTGATGAGTATAATTTTGTATGGGTATAAAACTTGTGGTTTGATAGACATAAGCCACCGATGCTAAACCCCAAGGGGGTATCAATATCATATTATTAATGGTGGATAATATGTGTATCAATCCCTCTTAAGGGATGGTTGTTAGTCAAAGTATGACCTCATTTGCAGTGTTCTCTAAAACAATGGAAAATATAATTGATAAGGAACAAGTATGGTTTAGTTAAAAACAAAATGAATGAATAGTTTTTTATTCTTGCAATGATCTATTCTTTCAAGTCTTATTAAAAAACCAGTGATTGTGAAGTAGATTTTCCTTCTTAATTATTGGAATCCAAACTAGATACTTGGTTGATAAACTAGTTTAATAGTACATCTGATTTGAATTGATGTTATTTCTCTTTTTCTCTAATTATGAATTTGTATACATGTAAGAAAGAAAATGGCTTATATTTTTTCAAAATGTATATGCATATTAAAAATATTCCTTTCTAGGCATATATGTGATTGTGCATAAGGATTCCTTTATGCATGCTCACATACATGAGGTATACCTTTTGATTCATCTTGATTTACTTTACTTATTGAGCAAGCTATGAAAGTTATGCAAATGGAATCAAATTGTAATTTTGGAACAGTATTGAGTTGCAAGTACATATAAAATTAGATGAACAGATATACCAAGTGTGATTGAATATTGTTGATTTTTTTGTTGAATGAAATGATACAAGAATTATTGGTAGACTATAGAATGATAGAATGTTTCTAATGGATGGTCTAAAGGGATGGATACCTGATATGATAAGCTGTATATCTGGTAATGGGTACCAAAGAGAGTCGATTTGCTTTTCCAAATCTAACCAAAGTTGTATTTCATACAACATGAGCTTGACCAAGATTTGTAGTCATTTGTTATATATATAAATGGAATAGACTGTGCTATTTACCCTCTCTCTATTGTTTTGAATTTACCTAACATGGAACTTGCATATTCTAACAAATTAGATAGAAATTCATGTAGTTAGGCATGCATAGATTCCACCTTGAAAACTGTATCTCTTGCTAAGTGTTTTGTTTAGGGTTGGGTTTTATTCAACTGACTAAAGAATCTGAGGAAGAAAATTCTTCATGGTTGGGTGGAAAAGCACCTCAATCACATTCTTGTCGACTAGTGGAGGTGAGCTATCATTAAGGAATCATATTAGAATTCTATTATTGTATTGTATCATTGATTTAAAAGGAACAAATGATGTATTTATATGAAAACTATGTACTTTCAAATTGAATTTGAGGCATTGAATTCCTAGTGAAACATGTATGTAACTACTGGCATATAGAAGTGAATATAATTATTTATTTCAGATTTATTGTGATTTATGACATAAAATTTGATAAATGGAATTAGCTATGGAATTTTTCATGAAATTGATATTCATGATGTCAATATTTATTTATTAGAATTAAATCTAGTTGGGTTGTTACAACATCCAATGTTCATAAATATGAGAGCTCTCTTTGCCTAGTGCTCTTCATAGTAATGTAATTATATCCCCTACATCAGAGTAAAAATATGACCTTCAAAGATTTGTGGGTAACTTAGTGATTTATTTCTTACCCGCTTATTATGCCTTGCATAACCACCCCATTTTGTTTTGGATCAAAATGGGTCCCCCTTGTTTTTGTTTTGTCCTCGGTGTTTTGTTTGGGTCTTAGGAGTTGTTATTTTTCCTCCTAAGTCCTTATTTATTTTTGGTCTAGCGGAAGTAGACTTGGAATGGAAACGGGACTTAGAACTTTTAAAGGTTTCAAGTCCGGATTCGATCCCTGTTCTGACCCCACCCTTGCCTTGTTGTTCTTTTCGTTGTCTTTTGGTTTGTCTCACGCTCTTGGGTCTATTTCTCCCTTGAGTTACTTCTCATTTCCTTGTGTTTTTTTTTCTCTAGCAGAAGTGGAACCGGAATTGGAGTTGAACTTGGAACTTTGTAAAAGGATTTGAATCCGATTTTTGTTCCAATCCCTCTCCCACTCACTTGCTTCATGTTTTGTCATTGTTGGTGTCTCGCTCAAGCCCAATTTTTTTTTGGTCTCGCTTCCTGTCATTTATTTTCTCCTTGTCTTGGTGTTTTGTTCATTTTTCGTGAGCAGAACCAGAATCGAAACTGAACCTAGGAATTTGTAAAATTTGATGTCTAGTTTTGGTCTAATTATGCCCTGATTTCCCTTTGTTGTCTATCCTTGTTGTGGGATGAGAACTGGATTCAAAGTTGGATAAGAGACTTGGGTAAAGTTTCTTGTTCTGTTTTGACTCCATGTTAGCATTCTCCCTACCTTTAACTTCCACGTTGGTTGACTACTCAATTACTTTTCTAGTTCCACTCCCAATCAACCACATTTATTGCATTAATTATAGCCTCCTCACACATGTGAAATGATTGTAAAACCTTAATCAAGGTTAACTGGCTCATTATCTTTGTTATCTAAGTTTTTTTAAGCAAACTAGAGCTAGGATAACTTTAAGAGGCACATGATTTGATTGCGGAGGTGTGTTGGTGAGTAGATTCTTATCCAGTTTCAGCCTTTCTTATTGGCATTTCAAAGTAGGGTATTTTCCCATTTGTTTTTGTCATTTTATTTTTCGTGTTCATGTTCCTAGTGTTCTTGCATGTTCATGGGACCTTTCCTATGAATCTTCATTCATTCCCTTGTTTTTTTTCTGGTTTTGTTTTTCCTTTTCTATTTTTTGTTTGTTTCTTTTGTCATTGTTGTCATTTTCATGGTAGGTCCATTCTGTTGTGCCTTAGTTTCTAACTAGGGTTTCGTTTGATGGAATCCTCTATGCATTAAATGTGTTATAATTTTTTTGGAGACCCCTTTGATATTATTCCCATGTTGGTTCAGTGATTTTCATGTCAAGTTTTTGATGCCCTAATTATCTAAGTCAACACATCATGCAAATTAGGGTTTGTGTGAAGACTTTTACAATATCTAGTCCTTAGAGTTAAATTTGGTCTTTATTCAGTTAAAGAGTGAGGTTAAGCCCCTTTATTTAAAGTTCCCTTATGATCCCATGTGACCCAAGTCCTAAAGCTCATGTGACCGCATCTTCAAGAAGTTGCTTCATTTTGAATAGAAAACTAGTGGAAACAGACCTGTGAATGAACTTGTCTCCATAAGTGTTTGCATTGGGGTTCATTCCAAAAATGATCCCACTTCCTATGACCATTGACTCTGATTTTCACCCTTTCCTTTTGGTGGAAGTGAAACCAGAGAGGGGGTTGAACTTGGAACTATTGATTGGTTTTGAGTTTGATTTCCATTCCAATCCCAGTTCTGGTCCTGATCCTGCCTTATGTTAAATTATTTCCCGTTCTTGATTCTTCTTTGACTCTGCTTCTAGTGAATATGAAATTTAAATAAGTATGGAAATTTTTCTTGAGGAAGTAGAGAATGGTATTGGATGATATATTGATTTTCATGCTTGTGTTCATCTAATCCAAGGTTTTATTGCAGAAATAGATGTCAGGAGCATCAAAGGAGGCTTCTCAAAGAAGCCAACTTGTAGAGAGTTCAAGCAAGGAACCAAGCCTAAGAAGATTAAGGTGGAACAACTCTTCTATACTTTGAGGTATAAGCATCAAAGTCCTACCATTACAACTAGAAAGGTGGACTCAGATTGGGTGGATATCACAAACACAAACTTGGGCCTATTCGACTATGAAGAGTTATATGAAGAAAAATTTAGTGAAGATGTAATGGGAAGAAAATAGAGAATTATTCAATCTAGTCTCCCACATGTTTCCCTCTTTCCTCTATCTATCCAGTTTCCATAGTTAATACTTACTGCAGCTAGAGCTAATAATCCTCCTACTAGACAATGTGTGGACAGACAGGGGAACATCATTATTGACCTTACACCATAGATGATAAAGTTCATGTTCAATGCACCTACCCCATAGAGCCCCATGCAACTCAATTAGGTAGAAGCCCTACAACTATAAAAAAATAAGAAGGAGGCTAACATGACTCACATGAACAAGAATTGGATTAGGGTTGAAAATAAGTCCCTAGCCAAGCTTCCTGCTGAACCTAAAATATCTGACTTCTACAAGGAGATCGAAGATATAATTATGATGATCTCTAGGGTGTGTGGGAAGAGAGATGCTTCCTAGTTCAACAAATGGATGTTTCCATTCATTCAAACCATCCTAGATGGCAAGAAGCAATTTGATTGGCTGATGATTTCACTAGAATTCATACATAACCAGATGCTCAGAGTGAGAGAGACCAGGAGTTTCTTTATGACCTCTTATGTGATATATGCAGCTACAAGAAGGGGCATCTTTCCTAGATTGAATGCAGTTGGAATAATGGGAGAAGCCCAACGACGAAAAAGGGTGTGGGATCACTATGATCAACTCACCTTATAGACTTCTGAGTCACACTATAGAAGAGTTAATGATGTATTTTGTATGTTATTATTAACCGGCTAACAGGAGATGCAGGCTACAGATTGAGTAGAGATGCCATGGAATTTATTGTAGAATGGGGGAATTCGTACATCCAATACCCCAAGTTTACTTATTTTAGGTTGGCTAGTTTTGATGGCTACCCTCATCTACTGGCTAGGTGTTGCAACAACAAGCTTTTCTTGATGGAGTTCATTTATCAAGCTATAGCAGTTAATCTCAAGTTTTCCAATAAGCACAAGACTGGTTGCCATAAATTCACCATGAATTTGGGTGAGTATAGTTGTGCACACAATGTGGGGGCCAAGATAATCTATGATGAGTTAATCCATTTGAGGTTGGGTTTGTACACCCCTAGGAATTATTTTGATTCCAAGCACTAGATGTAGGGTTTGTTTCCTATTATTTTTTATAAGCACTTCAATCTACTGGAAGATTTTTGGATGGATCTACAAGATGACTATGATCTAAGAAGAAGAAAGTATGAAAGATTTCCCATCCCACTCATGGTTAAGTATGAGGTAAATGAGGACATTCCTAACACATTTTCAGATGATGGGGTGACCTTGGACCCCCAATATGATGCTAAAAATATAGGCACTAAGGACTTAGATCCAGTAGATTGGGATGCAGAGTAGTCCATTGATATAAAATAGATTATAACGATGGTCTTAGATAGAAGTATCCAATGGGTAGTCATGATAATTATGGAACCAAAAGCTCAGACTTCCAAAAAGAGAAAGGTTGTAGGTACCACCCAAGGATAGAGAAGAACAAAAAGAAAGACAACTCTTAAGGAGTCATTGGAATTATTCCCTCCCAATTCTAGAGAGGAGTTTGAGCCTGCAATTCCTGCTTGGGATGTTCTTGAAGAACATGGAAAAGAGGCCACAATAGAACCTAGTGCTTCAACAACTGCTAAGGGTGAAATATCAAGTCAACCTCCTCACATCGAGTAGCCAATTGGGGAAATGCCTATGGGAACCCTTCACAAGGAAGCTAAATCCATGAAAAAGAAAGAGCCTAAAATTGAAATTCATAATATTGATACAAATTCTAAGGCCACCCCATCTGATAGGGAGACTCATGTGGTTGCATCCCTTGATGAAATTGAGGATGCAGGAACTGAGCATGTTTTGAATGAGGAGGATCAGTGGAAGTTGTTCAAAGATGCTAAGAGAGAAGAAGATGTGAATGCACAAGCTGAGGCACTTGCCAAATAGAAGGAGATTGATGCTAAGGAATAGGTTGATGCACTGGTCAAACAATAAGAATTGGAGGCTAAAGCCAAGGTTGATGAATTGGCTAAGGAACAATAGCAAAGAGAGCAAGAAATCAAAACAAAAGGAGAGATAAATGGTCAATGTTGCAGAAGATCCATGATCTAAAGGAGGAGAAAGCTAGACAAAGGAGAGAAAGAGAAGACCTTGAGGCTAATTTTATGGTTATTTAGGAAGCCCACATAAGGAAAGAAGAGGAAGAACACCTATAAAGAGAAAAGGAGGTTGAATAACTTGCTTTGTATGAACAAAGGTCTAAAGAGGCATGGGACAAGGTTAAAGATATTGAGAAACAAAGAGACCAAATGTATGAGGAGAGGAGACTGGTAGAAGAGCATTTGAAAAATGAACTTGGAGCTAAAAATATGTAGGAGTAGAAGGAAAAAGAAGAAGCTGAGAGACTTGCAAAAGAAGTTGCACAAAGAGAAAAACAACATGTGCAAGAGGTTGATTCTCAACTGAGAGCCACCATATTGCAACCTCTTTCTTCTACCACTATTGCCTCTTCTACACAAGTGATCACCACTCCTGCTACTCCAACATGGCTAAAACTTGATCTTGAGAGAAATCAGGTAGTTCAACCTCAACATTTGAATTGGGATGAGATGATGAAGGAGATTAAGAAAGAGAGACCTACGAAAAATACCAAGGTCCTCCATTCCACTAAGTTCACCGTTTCAGGAGAGATTGTTGTTGAATGTGCAATCCCAATGGTGGATAAAGATAGATAAGACATGCAAACAACTAATTACCAATTGGGCACTGCCAATTTGGGGATACCTACAAGGAATCAATAGATAAATCTTATTGATATTGTAGCATCCTCCACCAGATCTAGAATGATCAAATCTAAATAGAAGAAGGATGAACTTAAAGCTCAATTGCATTAGTTACACAAATTCTTGAAGGATGTATCCACTCTGATTTCTCAACAAGCTACTACTCTAGAGACCCCAATCTTACTGAGCAAGAAGGAAGCTGATGACTTAGTGCAAATGAGGAGTAAGGTGGGGATGCTTGATAGGTGGATTGATCAACTTAATCAAGAGGTTGGTGAGGTACCAACTAACAATTTTAAAGTTCATGAAGGTGCACTTGAGTTGGTTGAAGAGATGAATCAACATGCTGAGGTATTGGAAAAACTAGATGAAGAGTATAGAGAACATGTCAAGAAATTGAAAGATATCAACAAAGTGCCAAAGCTAGCTCTCTTGGAGCAATCAATCCTTGATGAGGATAATGCAGATTTCATTGAGAATACCTTGAGCATAATCCAGTTTAGATCCAAATTCATCTATGAACATAAGAATGAAGTTCAAGAATCTAGTAAAGAAATAGGATAGAGATATTCTATTTAATGTTGTTGTGGTATTTTTACCATCAATAGATATGACACTAGAAGGAGGGAAAGAGGAAAAAAATGGCTTGAATTGGGTCATTCTTACTAGAAAGGTTTGAAAGATTTCTCAGATCTTCTCAAAATCTGGAACCATTGGTTGAACTCCAAACCCCTGTTAGGTACAGAGCCCAAGCTCATAGAGTTTTGATTCCACCATTGTCACCACCACTTTTTCCACCTGGATTTCCACCAAATCCACCTATTCCACCACTGGTTCAACTAGTCCCACTACCACCCATGGCTTTCTTCATAAATAATTCCTCTCCATTAGGGATTATCCTTGGAGGTATACATGATTTTCCCAAGAATTTGGAGAGATTTTGTCCCAAATATATGCATGGAGAATCAAGGAGTGTTGAAGAGAACACACAAGCATTCAAAGATTCCTGCACTTTTTCTCAAGTATCCCATCACAATGTTGTATGTAGATTATTCCCCTACTCTTTAGGTGACATGTCATACAACTAGTATTTGAATCTTCCCTAGGGGTCTATTTTGAGTTGGACAAACTTAGAAAATTCCTTTATTAATCAGTTTTGGGTTTATGTGGACCCAGCCATTTTGTATCACCAATTTTCTACCATAAGAAAAGAACCCCAAAAACCATTACCATTTTTTAACACAAGATTCCAAAGGATGTGCTGAAGGCTACAAGATCCTTACTTGGTTGCTAAAAATATTGCCATTTTGGCATATTTAAGGGCCTTAGTGGTACAAGAGCACCTATTTGATCACATGCCTCCATGAGGCCATATTGAGTCATTTTTTCCATTTTTTATGTTTTGATATTGTAATAAGGCCCAAGAGGCCACCTTTGTGGTGTTATAGGTCCTAGGATGTTCATTTCTCATATATTGTAAAAATTGTCAAAAGTGCAAAATTAGGTAGATGAAGTGTCATTAAGGTTTTTTGTCAACAAAATAATCAAAAGGTGGTTGAAAATAGTTGGTTTTTTTTTTAAATGTATAAATAAACCCTCCAAAACTCGAATTGGGGGTTGGGGACATCATTTTTGAAGTTTGATAAATGGACACCTCAATTTTTGTGCATTTTCTAATTTTACATTGTTACAAGGCTGAAGTTTTGTTTGGTATGAAATTTTATGGGCTCAAATAATTGATTATCATATATGGATGGAAATATCTCTATTTATAGTTTCAAATTATTTTTGTCTCATTGAATTTTATTGAGTTTTGTGGCAAATATGACTATTTTGGTGAGACTGCCTATTCTAACAATATTGTGCAGAATTTATAGTCTAAAAAAGTGTGATGGTATGGAATTTAAAGTATATATTTTGAATCTTAAACCAATTTTATTTTTTTCCATGTGAATATAATTTCATTTTCTTCAATTCTCATCAAATTTCATTAATATTTGAATAAGTTATGACCATTTTTGTGAGGGAAGGTATGAACCCTACCTAGGGTTTGTAGTTTTGGGAAAAATACAATAACTTTCATTTCCACTGTTGGATCTTCATAAAAATTGGACAGGTCTATAACTATTTTTTCTTCAATATCACTAGAGAAATTGGTTTCATTAATTTTTTTGTATAAGTTATTAATGAATTTTATTGCACTAAATTGTGGGCTGCCATAGTTATGTTTCCAAGGTGATATACAATGCCTAATAACATGTGTTATAAAAAGATTGTTTTGGATTATTGTTGAAGGTTTGTGAGATGTGTTGTTGAATCCTCCTAGCTCTGCATCACTTAGATCACTTGATTGGCCTATTTTTGTAGAGGACATATGTTGTCATTGAGATTAATTCTCTGTCTAAATTTTATAACCTAGCCATTAAATTGCAACAACAAAAAGCTTACAATGAGCTACTTTAGGAGTTCTCCCTCCCATAGGATATCAAATTCCTAATCCAAATCTTTTATATAATACTATCCTAGGGATGTCTTATTCCCAATATGGACCCATGTATAAGTTACAAACTCCACCACCCCTACCATTCTTCACTAATGGGGCTTAGGATTCCTCCCAACAATCACAAAATTACCCATAATCAAGCTGGAGGGTCAAATCCTATCAGTCAGCCATCTGTTGTGAAAACTACAAAAAGTGAATGAATGGTTCAATTGGCTAATGAAATGGAAACTCTGAAGAAGACTCTATCTCAGATGTCCAATGATATGGCTCAACTGAGATATACCCCCCCTCAAAATCAAAACCAAAACTAGAATTATCAAAATTAGGGAGGGTATTATAATTGGGATGGTTACTCTAACTAGAACTATAATTAGAATTAGAACACCAATTAGAACCAGAGAAACTTCCAAAGCCAAAATTATCAAAATCAGAATAGGGGATACAACCAGAGGTCTAACAACAATAGACAATGGAATACTGGGCCAAACAGTGGGGGAGTTTCCCAAAATTATTAAGCTGGTGATGACAAGCCACAAATTGCAAATGTGGCAGATCTCAACTTTATGATGAATTAGTGTAGACTTCATGACACTGCAACTCATTCTGAGGTAAACTACCTAGAAATGGAGAAGATGGTCAAGACTGCATAGGCTAATGCTCCATTGCAAGGTGCTACCAATAAGTCTATTGGATCCATAGATACTGCTATGGCTTATGAAATCTTTGATGAAGAACTTGTTGGAACTATAATATTTAAAAAAAATTTACACTCATAATTTTCCCAAATAATCCCATAGCTTGGATACAAATTTGATATAATACCCTCAACATATCATGACTACCATGATCACATCAGTCTTGACCATTTGATACAATAAATTTCCTCTAAGCCCAAGCATTTGAATAAATAATCCATATTGGCAAGAGATGGTCCAGGTCTCTTTGATTCATAAACCATTATATTCCTATGCATATTTTTTAGCATGTCGCATGAGAGGTTGAGAATGTCACACTGATTGGATTTCATAAGAATATGTGTGTCAAGAGGATACACTTCACAGTATCATCGATGAAGAAATTCATTAGCAAGACAAGCACTATCGGGGTGAGATCAATAGGTCATACTGAGCATATATGTCTTACCGATGAAATACCATCGGTAAGAAATTTGTCATGTCTCACCGATGAAGCACAAAGAAGCATATTGACAAGACAAAATCTATTAGGGTAAGTTTGAAATGTCCCTCTGACTCTCCATGTCACACTGATAGGATTACATTAGCAAGAGTCTTGGTGATATACTTAATATGGAAGTAATGAACATCGAGGAGACTTACAACATCGAGGAAATTGCTAAATGTCTTAGCAATACATGATCTCTTGTTGATAAAGATACAGATAGATCAAAAGGTTCATCGACGTGACTCTTGGCTATAACTATGTAGTATGGATCAGAAGGATAAATTATGTGATATCAGTGAAAAAGATATAATGTCTCCCCTACCAATAGGGTGTTCAATGAACATTGGTTGAACCCAAATAAAAGGATCACCCAGAGTTTGAATTGTTTTCCGATAAAAAGCATTTGATGCGACAGTGAGAATTTTGAAAAATTTGAAAACTCATGCTCAGAGATGAAACATTAATGGCAGCATGAACACACAAAGAAGTAGACAATTTCCTAAATTGAAGAATAATAATTGAATCAGATTTTTCATAGAATTAGCAGTGGGAGAAACGAGAGAATGGATGAAAAAACTAGAGAACTTTACAGCTGGAAGATTTCAACCAAATCTTGTGATTTCTCTATGATTTTGTTTTCCAATTATGTGATTTTGAAGAAATATAATGGAAGGAATGAGCTGAGGGAATATGAAAGGAAAGAGACAAGGTGAGAATAGTCTCCCTAAAGGAAAAAAAATAGAAAATTGAAACCGAAAATGAACTAGGGGTAGCCGAGAGGAAATTGAACCAAGACCTAATTGATCAATTTTCCCACTCAGGAACTAAGGCCAAGCGCTCTGTACAACTTAGGGCAGAAGTAGAAAAATTGGAAGATAAGTGAAAGCACATAGGAGATATATGGACCCCAATTAGGGGATATGAGTTGTTTATTTTTCATTACCACCTAAGGAATTGGTATGAACCAGTGTGTAACCCTTGGAAATTTAACCTAGGAAAATTAGATTACTCAAATATGTTTGTGGATGTAGAATTGGTAAAAATGTTAGCTGTTCACTATGGCCTGAAGCTCAAAGCTATTTGTGATTCATCAGGAAAACCATTCATACACATATCAAAAATTGCAATCTGTGAACTGTTCAACCTAGAAGGGGTATGTGATGAAAAATTGTACATGAGGATCTAGAAAGAGAATTATGGAGAATGGATACCATATACAAGGGTTGTAGGTTACCATTTCCTAGACTCAAGAAGGATGGAAACTCAATTCCACTGGAAGATAGTGATGGCCCTCCATTTTCATGTTGACTTGTTTGAACCATACCTAAAATATACATACTTTTCAGCATGCCAAGTATTAGGGATGGAGGCTCCAGAATACATGTCAATTGTGCCCATGGTAATTGCAATAAATGTTTAGTGCCATAATTCTAGGCCTTTTTATTATGCCTTACATATTGTCAAAGGGCTTGATGCAAGATTAATGGCAAGAAAAAATAGGTCTCCTCTTTTGCATTTGAAGCATTATTCAATCCTTATGTACATAATTTTCTACTATGGACAATAATTGAGATTGTGGCCTAAGAAGTTAATAATATCATAGTTAGACAGGGAAGGAAGACTATTACTAGTTCAGCTCTAGACTGCTATCTGGGACAACAGATTTTCCAATTCTTATTTTATAAATTTTGAAGAGTATTTTGTGAAACCACTATATAGATTATATAACCATCCTTGTGAATATTCATTTTCTGATGAAATAAAAAGGTTTCTCAAACCAAAGGAATTCAATGAGCCAATTAATCACAATTGGGGAGATTGGTATTGCCTAGAAGGTGCAACTATGATTAGAGTCTATGGATTTGAAGATGCACCTTTTATTCTGCCCAAAACAGTGCCTGATAAGATTTCTCATTTGAAGATTGCTAGACAATTGGATTATTCAGATATTATGAACCTAAGTTCTTTTGGAAAAAAGGCGTTTATTCCCAACACACTATGCTTTGGTGATTTCACTATGTTATCAAGGGATGGGTATGATATGGCTCTAAATAAACTTTTGCAATACAATATAAAGAAAGCTCCACCAAAAAAGGGATTTGATCCAGAGGGGTACATCAACTTTTCTAGGAATAAAATGAACTTGGGTGGGTATGATCATATACCCTATCAATATGATGATCTTATTAGGAATATCGAAGAAGAATAAGCATAAAGGGTTGTTGATGAATACAAAAGAGGATTGCTAGATACAAAATTATTGTCTTATGGGGAAGAAACATCTAGTGATGATAGGCCTCATAGAATAGTTCATAAATTTTTTTGGCTAAGAATCCAAGATTACAAATGTCCTCCTAGGGAACCAAATATTGAAGAGAGTTCATATGTAGATACAAGACATATGTCATATAGATCATTTGTGGCTGATGATGAATTTGTCAAAACTACAGAATTTAAAGATTTTTTGTATAAGAAAAAGGAGAAATCAATAAGGAAGTCAATATAAAATATAATACCAAATAATGAAGGAAAATTATTAAGTAGTTTAAAATTAAGTGTAGAGAAATAAATGGAAGACGTGACCCCTGAGAAGGGAAGAAAACATTTGGAGGATGCAAGTGTGATGATTTTCCCTGGGTTAGATCAAAAAAATTATTATTTTTTTGATAGCTTCTTGAAGAATAATAATACCATGCATAAGCTCAGCCCTGAAGGGGTAACAAAGATATATGTAGGATCCAAGTATAATCTAGATGAAGGATAACTCGTGATATGGGACCTATATCCACCAAACAAGAAATCTGTTGTAATTGATACTAAGAAATCTTTTGGCCATGTAATGACATTAAGGGTTGGAGAAGTTGATCCCATAACTATGGCAGAGATTGGAATCAATGTTTCCAAGTTGAATAAGGCCCAAATCTAGATGCTAATTAAGGAGAAGGAAATGCACAAGGCTAATAATGAAAGATTACTTAGAGAAAATGATCACTTGAAATATATGATGGGAATTTCCCTAGGATCCACTAAGAAGTTGACTCATGGTGAGAGTTCTCATACAATAGACCAGTGGTAAGGGTCAAATGCATATTCTCAGGGTAAATATGATGCATTTACTGTAGTGATCAAAAGGAGACAAGCTAGCTTGATGACTTGGTTGAGTAGATTTTGGGGAACACATTCAAAAAATTATGCTGTAGAATAAGAACATAAGATAATTGATGGGAGAATCTAGGAAAATTCTCAAGAAATAAATAGAAGATATGTTATAGATAATGTGGCTATTGATACTGCTAACCATTTTGTAAGAAAAAATAGAGACTTCCATGAAGAATTGTAGAGGGATGAACAAGAATTGATTGATGCCACTAAGAATGGATTACCAACGCTATTTGAAGAAGAAGGAAACATGAAAGAAAAGGACAGGTGGATTAAGGAATGTGAATCAATGTTGCATGCAATTCTAGAGATGGCCATAGGAAAAAATTCAACACTAGACGAGGCTTGTGAGCATAATGAAAGGATGGTGATAATGGAGATAGCAATTTGGAATGTGCTAGGAGATGTTGACACACATGAATGATAGGATTACTCAAACCATTTTTCCAAATTTCATTTATGGATAAATAGAGCCTAATTTTTAGTTTCATTATTATTGTTAAACAATAAACATTTATGAAGGGACACGTACTTTCATGATTTTGATGTATTTCTATCTGTTCTATTGTGTCAAAATGATATAGGCGAATAGAAGAAGATACAATAGATAGTTTTCAATGATGTTTTTCATCAAAAGGACCAAGATGTGCATGTAAATTTTGAAAGAGTTAATGGAAAATCTCTGATTTAGTGGCTCTATGCTGGTATCAATTATTTGTTAAGTTAATTGAAGATATTATCAGTTTGTCTCCATATTTAATATTTCTTTGTTGTTTAAATTGATATATCAAGCATATTTTCAATTTATCAGTGCACATTTGTTGTATCTGTGTGGCATAATTAATTGGGAATTTCAAGTAAAGATTAAAATCCTCTTGATTATTCACAACTTATAATTATTATTTTGGATCATTAAAGAAGAATCTGATAATTACATCCCTACCATTTTAGACAAGTTATAAACATAGAAGTGACAAATAGTTTGAATTATCACCAGTTATAAGTCACTTAACTTTGATTTCTATTTGACTCCATATACCCAACAGGCATTGGTCATGTACATTTCTTTTCATTCATTTTATTTTTAACATTTGTTAACTAAACATATTGATCTTTACTTTAAAACTACTCATACAATTTATACCAAATTAGGATTTCATCTCTCCTTGTCATATTGCCATTGTGGATAGATTTCTTAGGAAAGAATCACATAGTTCAAGTCTGCATCATTCACATAGGTAGACCCACCTAGGTTTAGCAACACCTGAAGAGAATAAGGTCTAAACCATTTGGTTGTGTATATTACCCTAAAATGTACCAAGAGTTTGGCAACCTCTTGAGGTATTTAACATGTGTTTTTGAGAGCTAGTAGTTCAAAAAATCTGATGGGGAATAAATTAGAGTTAGGGCCTTTATCATAGAGTCAAAAATCTTATACAGACTTTGTTTGGAATGAGAGATTGTAACACTTTCTCACTTCTAGGAAATTGAGTGGTGACTTTGATAAAGAAAAGTACACATTAATTAAACTCAACATGCATGGTAGAAGATCCTAGTTTAAAGGAGGTCTGAGTGATAACAACAAATGGACAAAGAAGAATGATAATGGTAAGGATGATAAGGGTAAGAAGGAATTTGATGACATGTGCATAAAAAATAAGGACAAAGCATCAAAACCGCACTGTGAGACATATGATCACTATGATACATGGACAAATAGTTCAGGTGGAGAACCTTGCACTCCTGAAGAAAGAAGAAACCCTTTTTATAACCCTCAGAAACAAGAGGAATTCGATGCTAAACTTGAAGCTAAAGAGTCAAGATTCAGCAAGAATATGATCAAAGAATGGAAGGTAACCAAAATGAGCCCATTAATAATGTAGCCCCTCAAGAAAGTTATGAATTCATGGCTCGGGAAGAATTAGAAGCACACTTGGAATTTGAGAGACAAGAAGTGGAGAGAGCAAAAGTAGAGCAGGAGCAGAAGAGACTCCAAATAATAAAGGAACTCCAAGATTTAAAATTATAGAAAGCTCAAATTAATGCTCAAACGACTAATCTCTCTAAATATGTACCACCTCACTGGAAAGGAAACAATAATGCAGAACCTTCAAATCCACCAAAGGCTCCTCAAAATCATATGGGGAATCAATACAAATAGCCAAATGTTCCACCTCACAACACCCAAATTCCCAACCACCTCATGGTCAACAATATGTGCCACCTCCTCATACACAATACAATAATCCACTATATCAATATCAACATCCCCACAACCCACCTCCCTAGCAGTACACAAGCATGATCAGACAATTTGACCTAGTAGGATTTCAACTATGTCCTTACCCTATAGATAGCAGTTGGAGAAGTCTTGTCCCAAAATTTACAGGAAGTAGTGCAATCATTGTCGAGGAACATCTAAGGAGTTTCAATGCCTTTATTCAAGACTTGGAAATGTAATATGAAGATACGAAGATGAGATTATTTATGATGTCATCAAACAAAGAAGCTAGAGACTAGTTTAATAGTTTATCAACAACTTCTATTTATTCCATTCAAGAATTTCATGATCAATTCCTTGAACAATATGGGAAACCAATGTGCACCAAACTTTTTTTTTCATGAATTAGTGGGTATCCAAAAGAATAAAAAATGAGTTGATTTATGACTTTAGCGAAGGTTCAACAAATTGCAAAATAAGATACCACCTAGGTCGAAATTGGAAGACCCTGTAGCATTGAGTATTTATCTGAAGGAATTTGATCCAAAAATAGGATATGAGCTCAAAAATAGGTGTGCCAAGAATTTAGCTAAAGCTTAGAAAATATCATTACCATTGTATACACTAAAATGGTCACATCACAATAGTCAGATAATTAATTAAATATTTTTAAATATTTAAATCTAATTCAATCTACATATGAATAAATTTAAATAATTTATTTATTTTCTTCATTATTTCATTTCGATTAAATAAATAAGTTTATTTAATCACTTTTCTTATCCATTTCTTAATTAATTAAATAAAAATTATGATTTATTTATATTAATTATCATATAATCTTGGCTTGAATATTTTATTCAAATAAAGATTAAGTATTCTTTTATTCTAAAAATCCTCTAAAAATCCATTCAAAATTAAATATTCCAAATATTTAATTAATTATTCTAAAGTCTATTCGCAATTAAATATTCTAAATATTTAATTAATTCTTCTAATGTCCATTCAAATCAAAATATTTCAAAAATATTTTAAATCCTCAAGCTCACATAAATTAAATAAATTTATTTATTTAATATTGGATTATCTCCAACAACTGTGAAACAAACTTCAAAATAGAAAACAAATTTCTCTATTTCTGAGCAAAGTTGTTCCCATGGGTTGAAGACAAACCTCCATTCTTCTCTCCAACCTCCCAACATCTTTCATCTTCCTCTCAACCTTTCCATCTCTCACCATTCAAAATTACTAGACAATCTCACAGCCATTGATCTTTGCTAGCCAGGCTCTTGCCTACAAAAATCTATAAAAGGGACTACCGGGTCTTTGAAAACAGAGAAGCTTTTGTACAGGAAAACTATAGCCAATTTGCATAGCACAGCCTTTCAACATTCATAGCTTTAGAATCATAGAGTAGCATAGCTTAGCATATTAGCAATCCATATCATGGCCTATCATCCTCATAGTTTAGTTTCAACAACATCCATAATCTACAGCCCCTGTGCATAATCTGTAGCCCCTATGCATATCCGTATACCAACATTCACTCCACAGCATATAGGATAGAGAAGTACTTCTCCCTTTTCATACTCGTTCTATAGGTTGCCATTCTAGAAGTTTTGCTTACACAATCTGAGAGCAGCAGCTTCAAGCAAATCCCTGGAGATAGAGAACAATGGAACGACTCTGAAGAAGCTCTGTTTGAATTCTCTTTGATTTCATATTTTATTTAGTTTTCTTTAGTTTAATGTTTCATTGGTGTGTTTTTATTATCTTATTTTGATACTAACATTTCCCACACATTTTTGGCACCTTGTGGGGCTTGTGCTAATTTTAACATCTTTTGTAGATTTTCTTACAGTTCACGGCTAGAAAGAGTGTAATAGCACATCAAACATGCTTAACCAGTTCCACACCTAAGTTTAGCACTCTAATCATCCTATAATGCTCTTTAAGCGTGCAGCACCCTTAAATGATCCTGCGTACCCTTGGGATCACCAGCACCCTTGATAGATCTTATGAGTGCTCTTTAAGAATCATGCAGCACCCTTGACTTATCTTGCAACACTCTTGGCCGATCTGGCATTTGAATGATCTGCTGGCGTTGGCTTATCTGATGCTCTTGATCTGTAGTGCACTCTTATCTTGCGGTGCTCCTCCTGCTCTTGTGATCTTGCAGCCCTTGACTGATCTTGCAGTTCCCTTGACTGGTCTTACGGTATTGAATCCTCTGATTGCTCTTGATGTACATTTTAACACATTTTTATTTTCGCCGATTTTTAAAATCTGCAATTGTAATTTGTAACTTAAAGTGAGATTGGATCGGATCGGCGTGACCACGATAGACTTAATGGAATGAATCAATCCTAGGATAGTCACTTAATTGGAAATAAATCAATCCTTGGATAGTCACTTAATTAAAATGAAGCAATCCTAGGATAGTCACTTCATTTTTTTTATTTTGGACTAAAAATAACTCCATGTCTTTATGAAGCAATATCTTCACCTAGAATAGAAAATTGTTCATTTGGGCTTAAAATTGAACTCTTGTTTGCTTTGTTTAAAACGGTGATAGGCCTATGCTCTCCCCTTAACTGGGTAATCAAAATTCCAAACTCATCTATTTCATTTCATGCAATTTCAAGCTTTGATAATACCTTTTAGAAGGCCTACCGTAGTGGGAAAAAGTACTCACCCTATGGGAACAACCTAAGTGGGAACAACTAAAGCCAAGTTTTCCAAACCACTTTAATCAAATGTGGATGGTTGATGAAAATCCCATTCGATGGTAGTGTGCAAGATAACCATCCCCAAAGCCTTTGTTCTAAAGGTTGGGAGGTCTCTCGAGGGAGTATATCATTTGCGGCACCGAACGGAAACCCTTACTACGAACTTAGTGTAGTATCCAACCGAAGTCAGTTTCTGAACATCATAATAATCACAGTGCAGGGGAGGGAAGAATCTGCCCCCAAGAAACTCACCATATAACTACCAAGGACTGTTTGCTCAAGGGATCTAGTATCCACTCCCATCACTCTGAGTACGTGCCTACAAAAGACAAAAAAAGGGCACCCTTTCAGGGGTGACACGACTGTGTGAGTCGACACAGTTCTAAGATGTGGGTTGTTGATTAGTATGGTGACCTACCTGAGTACTAAGAGTGAGTCTAATTGAACTATCTGTCATGTGTAAAACCTATTAAAACAATTTTTGAAAAACATTTTGATCATACACTTGATGTTTTGTATAGGACTTAAACACAACTATTCTACAACTTGCTTGATATGTCTTCGAAACATTAATTTAGTAAAGATCATCCAAAACTCACAATTACATTGATTACCTTCATGTTAAGAGATTTGAAATCCACAACCTTTGTCAAGAAATCCATTCTCAAATGAATCAAAAAACCAAAGAAACCCCTTAGCTACAAGAAACTATTGAAGAAAAGATGATTCTTGTACCAAAGTTTAAAGTTTTTACTTAAATATAGAACCTTTATCCATCGATATCATGATTATGTTAGAGGTTTTACTGATGATTATGCTATAGAACCATTATACTCACAAGATTTCTTTCAAAGAAGAGCCCTTTCTCAAAGACACAACCATAGCCAACGTATTCATTTTTGCTATATTCCCCAACCTGCAATTGAATATTCTACTCGTCCAAATCAATTTCTGCAATAGAGAACTCAATCACATTAGGCATTTCTCACAAATCCATCTTTTTACGAAGCTACGATCAAAATTCATAAAGTGAAAAATCATTTCTTTCTTGATCTTTTGCTTACATTCCCGCCAACAAGATTTTTATCCTTTCAATTGGGGAAAAACACAAGCTAAAGACTATAAATCCTTTAAGTCATAGAATCTTCATTCTATCCTGACTTTCATATCCAACAAAAATTGCACTATCCAATTTATTTTGATCAAAAGTTAGTAGAGTTTGGGGCAAAGCTTATGCCTGTTGTCACGAGATCTCAAAAACACTTAGAAAAAGATGAAAGAGAAAGTATCACAAGCAAAATGGGAGATAATAACAAGAAAGAAGACAATCCATTTCATATTGAAGAATTAACAAAAGAAAAGCTTCAAGAAGCAAAGCAGGATCCTCAATTCCATACTCTTATAGAAAGGATTTTAGAACGAAACAAGGAAAGAAATTTTCTTTCACTAGCCAATCAAGGAGCTAAGTTACCTTCCAATTTTGATATAGAAGGGATTAAAGAGAATCCTGAAACTCCTCCTAATGATTTTAGTGCCCTTACTCAATAGATAAAAGAATTACAAGGGAAAATAAAGGAAATGAAAGGAGGTGCAAAAAAGAAGTATGTTTTGGAAGACATATGTCCTTATCCATTCGATAGGAGTCTTCAAATGATCCCTTTTCCAAAACATTGTGAAATCCCTAAATTTGATAGGTACAATGGGAAAACTAACCCCATTGAACATGTGAGGGATTTCTGAAATATGAGTCTAGAATTCGCTTATGAAGATACCTACTTAATGCAATTGTTTCCACGAAGTTTGGGTGGAAAATCCATGGAGTGGCTTTCCAAGATCACTCCCCCCATCAAAAATTTTAAGGAGTTGATAAATCAGTTTATATCACAATACGCTTACAACATTCAACACCAGATAACCATGCTTGATCTTTGTAAAGTGAAACAAAAAGTAGGGGAATCTTTCAGTACATTTTTGCAAAGGTGGAGAAGATTGTTTGCATGATATTCCCGTCCTATTCCTGAAAAATAAAAGATGGATATCTTCATTAATAGCCTAGATTAGGAATTAAGTTATAGGCTTAATCTTCATTGTCCTCCAAACTTTGAAAAATTGATTGAAGTCATGATCCAGAAACATCAAATCAGAAATGTCTTAATAGATGGAGGAGCCGGTTTAAAAATTTGTACCTTAAAGCTTATACATGCCTTAGGAATATTAGAAAATTCCATTGATCCACAAAGGAAAAAAACTATCAATGCATATGATGATGAAGAAAGAGCTTCTAAAGGACTAATAATGCTGCCTATCAGAGTGGGACCTATTGTGAAAAATACATTTTGTCAGGTTCTAGATCGTGATCTTTCCTATAACATACTTTTGGGTCACCCATGGATTCATGATATGCAGGCAGTACCA
The DNA here is from genome assembly GCA_007258455.2 of Sequoia sempervirens. Lineage (NCBI taxonomy): Eukaryota > Viridiplantae > Streptophyta > Pinopsida > Cupressales > Cupressaceae > Sequoia > Sequoia sempervirens. The sequence goes on from VDFB02000017.1 coordinate 558,898,352, forward strand.
TCAATGTACCATCAATGCCTCAAGTTTTTGTATGAAGGATAGGAAATAACTATACAAGCTGACTACAATAGCACCCAAACATGTTCAAATCTTTGAGCAACTCAAGATGCCTGTGTGTCGCACAATAGGGAGGCTTTTACTGCTTCTTCCAATCTACAAGGCCAACTGCAAGAATTGACAAAGAATCTTGACACCAAGCTACATTTTAAAGACAAAGGAGTAGGTGAATATTCACTATGTCTTTCTACCTTACCCCTTTCTTCAAGGTCACATGGTTAGCCAAATCTATCAAATTAGAAGATCGCAATAGCCTCTACATCCCAAGCTTCTGTTCCAATCACAAATTTTGATGGAAAATTCATTAAAGCTAACACTACCAAGGAAGAAGCCGAAGATAGGGACATCCTAAATTGGCTATACAAAGATGAAGATGAATCTGTCTTGCACATCAAGTTACTTACTGAACAATATGGAAAAGGGTATACCATCATGCAAAGAATGGGCTATGAAGGAAATGGTCCTATAGGAAAAAGAAAAGAAGGAATTGTTGAGCCAATTCAACCTATTTCAATACATCCAAAGGATAAAATAGGACTTGGATATGGTAAAGATACAGAAGAGTCAACTTCACAGCAACAAATTCATGAAGGAGAATCAATTTCTGATAAGCCCCATAAAGATGTCACTCTACAAATATTTTATGGATCAGTTTTCCAATTGCAGAACAGTTCAGACACTGATTCCAATGAATACGAAAGGGATGATGTTTCTGATGATACATTCTTAACAGAGAAAAGGGTGGATGTCATACAAAAATTTTCACCCATGTTCTTACAAGGGGAGGGCTCAAGGCTTCCACTTGATTATGTATTACAAAGCGATCATGTCTCAAGTGAGGATGATTCAGATTTTAACGAGATTGATAATCGACAAGAGAATACCATCATAGAATTTGTCCCTCATGAAAATTACAACCATATCATGACTTTGACAGCTCAAGACCTTACCCAACCAGATGATTCTACACCTTTAGTCTATCTGGAACTTATTGATTGGGACAGTGATGCACCTATCCATAGCCCTGCATTCCACGATGATGAGGATATTGTAGATTTCCTTTGTTCATTTAATGAAGAACATAATTGTTTCATCCAGGAATTTCATACTCAAGATTTTGATAGGGAGGGTTTCAAATCTCTTAGCTGCAAAATAAATGAAATAAAAGATGGATCTATTGGTGAAAATAAAAAAGCAGCAATGGTAGATCACAACAAGAGAAAAATAAAGAGTGAATTCGATGGTGAAAACATTTTTGAGGCACTAAAGGATGAGAAACTTGACACTCTTCCCAAACATTATCAAGAAAGATCTTTTGTTTTGATTGAACCCACAGAATCAATCAACATAAGTATAGTAGAACAACCAAAAAACTTGCAACTTGCAGCATCATTAATAGTGGAAGAAGTACTAAAATTCATAGAGTTCTTGAAGGAGAATCAAATCAATTTTGCTTGGTCATATGCTAATATGCCAAGGTTAGATCCTAATCTGATAATGCATCATCTATCCATAAACGCAAGGGCAAAACCTATGAAGCAAAAACTCAAAAAAATGCATCCACATGTTGCATTATTGGTTAAAGAAGAGTTAAATAAGCTTTTAGATGTTGGATTAAGTTGGTCTATTGACTATGTAGAATGGATTTACAATATCGTACCTATTTCAAAGCTGGATAGAAGGATTAAAATTTGTACAGATTTCAGAGATTTGAACAAAGCATGTCCCAAAGATGACTTCCCTTTGCCAAACATAAATATGATTTTTGATTTAACTATTGGCCATGCAATGTATTCATTAATGGATAGATTTTCAGGATACAACCAAATAAATATTGCACTAGAGGATCAAGATAAAACAGCATTCACATTCCCTTGGGGTACCTATTGCTGGAACGTAATGCCATTTGGCCTTAAAAATGCAAGAGCAACTTATCAAAGAGAAATGACAACAATTTTTCATGATATTATGCATACATTTATGGAAGATTATGTGGATGACTTATTGGCCAAATCTCATACAAGAGAAGGACATCTTGAAATCTTGTCAAAGATCTTTATCAGAATGGAGAAGTTCAATGTTCGACTCAATCCAAAGAAATGTGTCTTCGGCATTAAATCTGGAAAACTCCTGGGATACATTGTTTCAAAAAAGGGCATAGAGGTTGATCCAAAAAAAGTACAAGCTATAATGGACATGCCACCACCACAAAATATCAATCAGCTCCGATCATTGCAAGGACAACTACAATCTATTAGGAGGTTTATAGCTCAACTGGCAGACAAAATCTTACCATTTACACATCTATTGCATAAAAATGTCCCGTTCAAATGGGAGGAAAAGTGTGAAGCAGCATTCAATCAGATCAAGCAATATCTCATGATGAATCCACCAGTTCTAGGAGAGCCTCTCATACTTTATATTTCAGCAACAGAAGTATCTTTGGGAGCATTACTTGCATAGGAGGATTCTATAGGCAAAGAAAGAGCCATATACTATATCAGCAGAACATTAACAAGTCATGAACTAAACTACACTTTCATTGAAAAATCTTGCCTAGCAGTAGTGTTTGCTTCTCAAAAGTGACACTATATGTTGGCTCATAGTTAAGTTGATAACCAAAATCATCCACTAAAATATCTCTTAAGCAAAGCTACCTTAATAGGAAGACTTGCAAAATGGGTAATGATCTTAAGTGAGTTTGACATTCACTATGTAGATCGAAGAGCTATAAAAGGACAGGTCATCAGATCAGTTGGATGAAGCACCTTTACAAGAAGAAAATCCAATGCACATTGAATTTCCTGATGTAGATGTCTTCACAACAACAATTAAGAAATCATGGACATTGTACTTTGATGGATCCTACACGCAACAAGGCTCGGGGGAAGGGATTCTTTTTGTCACAATTGAAGGACATACCATTCCAAAATCATATCGGTTGATGTTTCCTTGCACAAATAACATAGCTGAATATGAAGCATTGTTCATAGGAATGAAGATAGCTTTGGAATGGTGGATTACAGAGCTACAAGTCTAGGATGATTCCCAACTTGTCATTAAACAAATTAATGATGATTATCAGAATAAAGATGATAAGCTGCTACCTTACAAGAACATGGTGGATGATTTTAAAAAGTATTTTGTGACAATCAAGTTTTCACAAATCCCAAGGATTGATAATAAAGCTGTAGATGCAATGGCTACAATTATTTCCTTGTTACAATTATCAGAAAATAAAAAACAGCATGAATTCTTTGTGGAACAATTGTTTTCTCCCTATGATAATCCTGAGACCCAAGTCATATATTATTTAACCAGTTTTGATTCACCTTTATATGGCAAGAACTTATACATACTTGAAAAAAAACATCTTACCTCTGGACTTATCCCGAAACCAAAAAAGGAATTTCATATGCCAATCATCCCGTTATACCTCAATTGTCATATCCTTTACCGACGTGGTCTTGATGGTACGCTTCTTCGATGTCTTGAATGTGATGAATCTGAAAAAGCCTTACAAGAGGTTCATGGTGGTATTTGTGGAACTCATTCAAGCAATTTAACCTTAGCCAAGAAACTTGTTAGAATGAGATATTATTGGCCTACCATGGAGAGAGAATCTCTTACTTTTGTCAAAAAGTGTTCTAAATACTAGATCCATGGGAATCTTATTCATGCACCTGCACAGGAACTGTAGCCTTTCACTCTGACATGGCCTTTTTCTCAGTGGGGACTAGATCTTGTTGGAAAAATTCATCCTTCATCATCAAATGGGCATAAATTCATCATCACAGCTACAAAATATTTTACAAAATGGATCAAGGCTGTTCCTTTGACGACTGTGACCGGTAAACAAATCTCTTCATTTATACTGAATTACATTATCTATCGATATGAAATTCCTAATTCTATCATCACTGATAATGGGAGGCCTTTCAAGAATCAGGATGTTGATGAACTTTGTGAAAGATTTCACATCCAACATAGGTTCTCCACACCTTACTATCCACAAGGAAATGGTCAAGTAGAAGCTTCAAACAAAACAATCTTGAAAATCTTGAAGAAGATGGTAAATGATGTCAGTCATGATTGGCATGTCCAATTGAATCCAACTTTGTGGGCATACAGAACTAGCATTCGCACACCAACAGGAGCTACCCCATATGCCTTGGTATATGGAGTAGAAGCAATCTTACCATTAGAGGTTTAAATACCTTTGCTTAGGGTCTCACTCAAAGGATTGATAAATGATGAAGACTACCAAGTTTCTCATCTACAAGAGCTAGAATTGTTAGATGAAAGACGTCAACATGTAGCTGATCATTTGAAGGGTTATCAACAAGTTATCCCATAGCTACAATCATAGAGTTAAACCACAGACATTTCAAGTAGGTGACTTAGTCTTGAAAGCAAAATCAAGCATACAGTTCAAGTAGTGAAAACCAATGAAGAAAATGAGTGTGCTACTTGTGATCAAAATGGGCTACCAAAATCTATCTATTAGCTTATGTCTTGCATTCGCTTTATGACATCATCTATCCATATCTATCATTTGTACATATCTATCATATCCATATCATGCAACTAGAATCCTTGTGTTTCATCATGGCTTGATGAAATTTGTACATATTCATCATATTTAGGTTGTGTTTACACTAGGGGTAGAAACACAGACTACACAAGAGAGGGGCAACAAGCTTTTTAGAGCATCACAAACGGACAAATGACAGTTTGACAAAACATAACATACATTGACACATCAAATCAATCATAGCACCAAAACAATCACTCAGTGCCAATAAAATCAAACAACATGGTCCAAACAACATTAATCAAAACACAAACATCAATAACCAAGTTGGATGATCTTAATTTGAATAATGTTTGGAATACTTTAGGCAAAATTTGAATGGTTAGTTGATTTTATATCATATCTCTGGAGCAATTCGATGATGTAATGAACTAGAAAAGCAAGGAAGGAGTATGAGTTTTCTTTGTCTGCTATTTGTGAGGAAATTCATAGTACTATGCAAATTGGTTGTGAGACATGCTCTACTAAGTATCATTGATGACAGTTTGGAATTTTCATAGGAAATAGGTTAACTCTTGTCTATTTATGCAAGCAATACTCAGGTCATCTCGGTTCAATTATACCTAGATGCTTGTATTAACTTGCTATATTAAAAATCATGAAAGCAATACTCAGGTCATCACTGGTGCTAACATACCCTTTGATGCTTGTATTAACTTTTAACATTTCAAAGCTCTATGATGACACAAAAAGCACAAATAAGCTCTTAGAATGGAAATATTGTACATAAATCCTACATGGTTAGTGTAGATTACATTTATTTTAGAATTTGCATTTTGCATTTATAGATTTTCCCAAAAGCTGGAAAAGTATCAAATGTTTCATATCTTTCGAATAAAATGACTAAGTACATTTTGACATTCACAAAAAAATCATCACATACATTTTTTTTTCATACATATTTGCATCAGAAAATCATAAAAATAAAGCATACATCATAATCAAGACATTCATAGGCATTCATAAACTATACCATCCATCATTTCAAAATTCATATTCATACAATCATTCATCAATAGATTGCAATCATATCATAACATTTCATTTTCATTTTCATATCCAAAAAAGCATGCATACATATACATCATGTGCATCACACTGTGAAACCATCACATAAAACATCAAGCATATAGAAAATAGACGCATTCATCACATACTAAATCATCACTGCATATCATATATCTCAAAAATGAAGGTCAAAATGTACAAAGGTGTCAAATAATATAGATAATCAAAAATGGGATCATATCAGTGTGTATATACAAATATCCCAATAGAGTATCAAAAGGACATCATATAAAACAAACTACGAAGTGCTATCCTTTGATGGTGCTGGTCTAGGACCTATCCCACCTACACCTGATGGACCTATCCCACCTACACCTGATGGACCTACTCCACCTGCCCCTGATGGTCCTCTAGGTGGTAATGGCTGTGATACACCCCTGCTAGTAGTCCGAGAGCGACTATGTGTAGACTGAGATTGTGTATAACTCACTCTCCGCTCAGGTGGCACTGCATCATGGTACCTGGTCCTATGGAACTCTCCCTCTCAGGTGGCTCTGGTCACCTCTCTCATCATATCACCAATCGAGGTACCTACTGCTATTCTCTACAAACTGTTAACTAAGGCCATGGCCTGTTCACCCTGCCATCTGGCTGTATCTCTCTCAGCCATCACTATAGTCAACTGTCCCTGTAGTTATGTAATCAAGGCATGTGCCTATGCTAGTTGATCCTGTAAACTCTACACTCTACTCTATAAGGTAGATATTTGAATCCGCCCCACTGGATCTACTGAAGACGATGGAGCTAAATGTCTCATCCACGGTCCACCTTTGCTACCTCTACCACCTCTCCCACTACCTCTGCCACCTCTACCATCTCCTCTATCACTATCACCTCCACTCTCCTCATCATTGCCATCTCCATCCCCATCTGACTCATTATCATCATCCTCTAAAGCTATTTCTCATTGTTGTCTATGTCCTCCTCTCTGTGGTCTCTGCTCTACAACTGGCGTGGCAAGCTCATCAGGATCAAATAATCGTGGCGCAGGATGCTCCAACACATACTGACCATACTCTGGAGTCATCCCCCCATCAAGAATATCAGGTATGTAGTCCCACATCTATACTCCCAAACTGGTGAACTCTACCACCGCAGCATCATAAGAAATCTGTGGACCCCACACTGTCAACTACTGCTGCCGACGTGCATAAATAGATGAACCCTATGGCATACCCTAAGGTTGACCATACTATCAGCACACTCTACCAAGAAGAAACCTCTCAATAATCCAAGGAGTACGACCAATCAGATATCTAGAAGTAAAGATAAAGGGCATCTCCCTAGCATCCTTTGGCCAAGCCTCACAATCTACATAGGGCTGCTAGCATACTATCTCGAGATCATCCAAAAGACGCTGCCAATGATCCAATTTTCCCAACCTTGGCTAAGCAATGATATCGGTATATCTAAATATGTACGATCGACTGACCAGCTGTCGTCCTCGAGTCAACGGTCGCATAATAGCAAAGTGCTCCCATGCCCATATCTGTAAAAGTGAACAACTGATAGCTAAACTCTAGCCTCCACCATAAACAAGATGGTGTAGCTCATTGTATAAGTGTGCAAGCATGCATGACCCCCAAGCATATCGTGTACCCTACATCACCATACTCTCAAGTACACAACCTCACCCGACTGCAAAACCCTTCGACCTATGGTCAGGGCACAAAACACCTCCAATGAAACCTGCAAGTACAAATGGTAGGGGCACACATGAATCTGTCATCTCCCTCCATGGGATATAATATCCTGCAATCTGATCATCTCTAAATATCTGCCTCAAGGCATCAATACCTCTCACCTCTCAGCCATCAAATATCACTATCTCGCCCATCACTGGAATCCTCAAGATGCAATATACATCCTCTGGAGTCACCGTAATCTCTCCTGTCGGCAAATGAAAGGTGTTCATGTCACTATGCCACCTCTCTGCAAGTGTTGTCAATAAGGCTCTATTGAGATGCACCTCAGGCATCTCAAGTAACAAGGTCAATCCACATGCCTCGATCACATCTCTATCTGCCTATACAAGCTGTGGAATCAATCTCCATGTCTTCGGGAATGTTTCCCGTAACTGCAAGATGCCCAATCTCTCCTGTTGAATAGGAAGAATCATCAAGACAAAGCAACATCAATATCAACTCATCAAGAAAAATCAATCAAATCTGCATATCAACCTATTTGTTTTTCATCATCATGGAAAGCAAATCTATCAAAATTCTATTTGTTTTTAACAACTTTAGAAGCAAACATATCAACAATTTGTTTTTTATCATCATGGAAAGCACATCTATCAAAATCCTGTTTGTTTTTAACAACTTTAGAAGCAAACTTATCAACCTTTTTGTTTTTCATCATCATGGAAAACTTTTTTTATCAAAATTCTGTTTGTTTTTAACAACTTTAGAAGCAAACTTATCAAAATTCTATTTGTTTTTAACAAATTTAAAAGAAAATTTATTAGCTACTATTTGTTTTCCAACAACCTTGGGAACAAATTGATCACACAAAAAAACATCAAATCTTGGGCACTACAGAAATGATAATGGGCACTATAGAAACCTTCATGGGTGCTACAGAAACCTTCATGGGCGCTACAGTATCAAGGGTGCTATGGAAATTATCAAGGGCACTATTGAAACACTGAGGGGTGCTAAAACACACCCTTTCACAATCAAAACATGGATAAACATTCCCTAAACGGAAAATTTTCAAATACCAGAAGTTTAACGGGGTACATACCATGGGTCCATAGTGCGCCGACCACTAATGTCGTCGGATGCACTTGAAACAGTGTTGGTGGATAGGAAGTGCCATCTTTCTCACTCCATAGCTCAAAAATTACAATTTTTACTAGGTTAAAATGGGAAAATGACATGGAAAATGACATTTTTAACCTATTTAAAGGCAAAATTGGGGCATTTTATCACATTTTATCATTGCAGGGGCATTCTAGGTCATCAATTTTCATCACATCTTTCTATGCCAATTTCTTCACATCATGATTTTTGAACGATGAATCGACATCATAAAAATTGAAAAATTCCAAAAAGTTCAAAAAATTCACAAAAATCAAAATCTTATCGATTCATCATCTGAGGGGGCATATACCTATCGACATTCGACAATCAGCATATGGGGAAAATTTCAAAATTCTTTGAAGCAATGTGTAAAACACATCACTTCAAAGAGGGGCAAAATGTATACACCTAAAAATGGTCACATCACAATAGTCTGGTAATTAATTAAATATTTTTAAATATTTAAATCTCTGAATTCAATCTACATATGAATGAATTTAAATAATTTATTTATATTCTTCATTCTTTCATTTTGATTAAATAAATAAGTTTATTTAATCACTTTTCTTATCCATTTCTTAATTAATTAAATAAAATTATGATTTATTTATATTAATTATCATATAATCTTGGCTTGAATATTTTATTCAAATAAAGATTAAGTATTCTTCTATTCTAAAATCCATTCAAAATTAAATATTCTAAATATTTAATTAATTCTTCTAATGTCCATTCAAATCAAAATATTTCAAAAATATTTTAAATCCTCAAGCTCACATAAATTAAATAAATTTATTTATTTAATATTGGATTATCTCCAACAACTGTGAAACAAACTTCAAAATAGAAAACAAATTTCTCTATTTCTGAGCAAAGTTGTTCCCATGGGTTGAAGACAAACCTCCATTCTTCTCTCCAACCTCCCAACATCTTTCATCTTCCTCTCAACCTTTCCATCTCTCACCATTCAAAATTACTAGACAATCTCACAGCCATTGATCTTTGCTAGCCAGGCTCTTGCCTACAAAAATCTATAAAAGGGACTACCGGGTCTTTGAAAACAGAGAAGCTTTTGTACAGGAAAACTATAGCCAATTTGCATAGCACAGCCTTTCAACATTCATAGCTTTAGAATCATAGAGTAGCATAGCTTAGCATATTAGCAATCCATATCATGGCCTATCATCCTCATAGTTTAGTTTCAACAACATCCATAATCTACAGCCCCTGTGCATAATCTGTAGCCCCTATGCATATCCGTATACCAACATTCCACTCCACCAGCATATAGGATAGAAAAGTACTTTCCCTTTTCATACTCGTTCTACAGGTTGCCATTCTAAGAAGTTTTGCTTACACAATCTGAGAGCAGCAGCTTCAAGCAAATCCCTGGAGATAGAGAACAATGGAACGACTCTAAAGAAGCTCTATTTGAACTCTCTTTGATTTCATATTTTATTTAGTTTTCTTTAGTTTAATGTTTCGTTGGTGTGTTTTTATTATCTTATTTTGATACTAACATTTCCCAAACACAACCATAGAAAACAATAGGAAGGCTACATGAATGGTTGCTAAAAGGGATAATCTGAGGGTTCCTCAACAGTTCAAAAATCCTCAACATAGACAAGAAAATACATATAGAAATGAAAGGCCAAGGCTACATCACATGCCTTATAACACAAACTGGAAAGATGGAAAACCGATGATGGACAGACCTAGAAGTAAAGAAACTCTTGACCCTTTAAAAAAGAAAGCAACATATATGGTTAACAATAATTTTTGGTGTGGAATTTGTGATGCCCCACATTCCCTAGATCATTGTATTGTAGCTTAGAAAATACAAGAAGAGGAGGTATTAGTAAATAATGAAGGAGAAAATCACACAATTTATTTAACCTCTCACACCATTCACCCCATTGAATAGAGGTATTTGTCTTTAGAGGAGGAAGGCTATGCATATGATGTTACAAACCAAAGATGCAATATCCATATGGCTAAACAGGTTTTTTCTAATTCTGAAGAGAATGGTGAAGAACAATACCCTACCAATACACCTACTCAATGTAATATAAGGAGACCAATGGAAGAAGAAATTAAAAGGCTAACCATTTTCCCAGTTGAACAAGAAAAAATAAAGTATTGGCTAAGAAATAGAACAATGAATGGAAAGGAAGGCATCCCAAGAGAAATATTCATGAAAGATAAAGAAATAACACAAGGAGCTTTGAAAAAGACTGAAAACAAACATGATAAGAAGAAACAAAAACTTGTCAAAAAAGAAGAAAGTAAAGAATTACACAAAGAAAAAAAGATTGATCAAACAAATAAAAAGGAAAAAGAGGAAAACAAAGGAGAAAAACAAATTGATCAAAGAAAAAGGTTCTTTTAATTTCACTCAGGCTTTATCTTAGGTGCAAATGCTTGTCCCATTACTTGAAATGATGAAAATTAAGGAGTATAGGGATAGTGCTATCCAATTGATATCTAATGGGAATGACAAAAACACAAATTTTGAGAACAAGGTAGCCACTAGGATTGTTAATAAACAAGAAAAGGTAAATTCCCCAAAGGTTTTCCTAGGTGATGCATTAATAAATCCCCTACAAGTTGATCCTTTTTATACTACATTACTTATAAATAACAAACTGGTGAGGAATTGTCTGATAGACTCTGGTGCTACCATCAACATTATGCCAGTTGGAAGCATGAAACAACTTTGCATGTGGGTAGATACTAATGGTGGAAAATGCTATGTAATGGATAGCATACTTGTTCTAGTAGTTGGTATTATGAAGGATTTTGAAGTAAAATTGGCTGCTTATCCTCAAGCAACCTATAATATAGATATAACTGTGATTGATACTCCTCAATTTGGAATGCTTTTATCAAGATAATGGACAACAACAGATGGGGGAAATGTGCAATTCGACTTATCTTATGCAACAATACCAGTGAATGGTCAAGAAGTCAAGTTGTATAGGGATCCAAGGGTGAGTCAAATTGTAGACTATGTGCCTCAAGATCAATTAAATTGATTTTTTGATGTAGATCTTGTTGGAACCTTCAAATCTTGGCAAAATTTGAAAGTGCCATATAAAATTTTTGATACAACACTGAAGAATACAGTTGTGAAATCTACCTAGAGAGCCTACTTTGAAAAAACAAAACTTGGAGTCAATGCAATTTCAAGCCAAAATGGCTTGTAGAAGTGTTCATTTTTCATATGTGAGTGTGCATAATACTTTTTGACTTCATATGACGAGTTTTGATGAGTTTTTGAAAAGCCAAGTTGAAGGGTTTATGAGAAAATCTGCTATCAGCACTGTGAAAATTTAGTTAAAATGGTCAAATTTGAGGGTGAATATTAAGATGATAGTCACAAACAGATTGAAGCCTTTGATTCTCTACATCAAATTCTACCTCCATGCCAATTTTCAGGTCTCTAGGGAATCATTTGATATTTTTGCAAAGCCAAAAGTAAATGAATTTCACATAGTTTGGTAGGCACAATTTTGGAGAAAATCACTAAGTTACTTTAACTATTGGTAGTTTTCAGTCTAGATCATTTCGTGCCAAATCATCTGGAAAACATGTTCTCCTACCATAGCTCAACACTCTGGTCCATTTTTGTGACTTTTCAGAGATCATTTGATCAGTTCTATAAGGAAGTTTTGGAGGCTACTTGCCTTATTTTTATCACAAAGCAAAGTACTAGGAAGCAAAGTTTGATAACTCCCCATTTTAGTTATGATACATTTTAGATTATGAATGGAATAATTGAAAGAGACAAGATGACATCTAAAAACATAGAATTGATGTAGGTTATAGGAGATTATTGGGAATTTTTACACTAAATATTTTAAATAAGGGAGAATGGAGTTCTTGATTGATTTACTAAGCTAGCTTCTCACTCGAAGATTTTTGAGGGCCTTTGCTGAAGATCTCTCTGTTGTGGTTGAATGCCACTTGAGTGCACTTTATAGTCATTGAAAGGAGCAGTTATGTGCATAGCTGATAGCCTTGCTCTAATTTTATGTAGGCTTTGAGATAAATGAACATGTTGGTACTCCGTTTAGTGATGATGATGTTTCACTAGCTCACTATTCTCGATTGCAAAGTTTTCAACTATTGGCTTTCAAGGAAATTCCTAAGCTTCAAGATCTAGCATTGGCCAATGTGGGTACCATTGAGAATTGTAGTCATCTTTGTAAGAAGCTTTTTCTTTGTCTACTGATGAACTTAAGGATGAGCTCTACAATAAGCTAAAGTTAATTGACATCAGTGATCAGTGGGTGGAAAGGGTTGATTTCCTCGTTGAGGTGATGGTTTCTACTTTTGAGAAATGAAAATCTCAAAAGGAAGCAATAAATGTGCTTCCACTCTATCCAAATGAACAAGTCATGTGGGATGGCAACCAAACATAGGAGAAATCAAGCCAGCTATTTTTACCATAGAGGTTGCATACATCATTTCAATATATACATTACATATGAGATTTGAATGGGATGCACTCAAAGAACATGATGTCCTTTATTTGTTATCTATACGCTCATTTTTAGAACCGCTTAGTAATGGAGATGCCTCAAATCTAAGTATTCTAGAACGGTTTGGCCTCTAGTTTGTACATGGATGTGAGGTTATTGAGATTCAAGATGGGGATGGTCATCTTGTGAATGACTCTACAAGAAGGGTAAAGGGAGAGAAATGGAAACCGATGAAAGGATAATTTTGAACTATTGTTATTGCTCTAGATTTCGCACAATATCAAATGGATTCCAATCCTATTACATGGAAGGGATACTTTTGTCAAATCTATCTGCCACTGGTTGTGTTGATTATTGTTATGGTGTCAATCATGTTAAGCCCAATTTCATGAGGAATTAATGGGCGCCATTTCCTAGAGCATAGCCTTCAATAGAAATTTGATTACAATAATGTTCCACGTAAAATAAGGATTAGGTGTGGAAGTGTGATTTATAGAGGGTAGGGGAGGCACTGAAGTAAAATAAAAGAAATACATGGAAGCTTCCCTATCAACTACGCCAATGGTTACACATGAAGAAATTAACATCAAATGATTAGTATGAGGATGGAGGCGATAGAAAGAAGTATTGTAACTTTTGTGGAGTGAAAGAGAATCAAAGCATATTGAGAGAATTCATCTGGAATGAAACAAAATTAGTTAAATTCATACAATAAAATGAGGGTCGATTGTGGATATGGATGCGCAGGGAGCTTATGTACACTAAAGAGGGGAAAATGGATGTTTGAGCCTGATTTCAAAGCAATCAAAAGGCGAATAAAAGATTTGATCATGTAGGAATATCGGGAAAGGGACATCCACAAAGCAAGCATAGGTTGTACTTTGGGTTCTCAGCTTGGAGTTTCAAGGCACTTAATAGATGAAGATTTCAGACAAAAGGTTATTTGGCCAAAGCCAATAGATGGATGCTCAAGCAATGACAATAGTATGATATATATCAGCTAGAGAAGGCATTTAAGGAATTTCTAGCGTGCCACAAAAAGCCCTAAATTTATTGGAGTAACATCAATTGTCAACACAAGATCCTTCCAATGGAGTAAGTTATACCGATGGAGATTTGCATCAGCAAGATAAGGATGGTCGAGGGGAGATTTTAAAGTCACACTGAGTGAAAAATTCATCGGGGAGACATTGATATTAGAAGGAGAAAATAAGAGTCTCCTCAACAAATGCATGTTACACCAAAAAGTTTGAAAGTGGATAAAATAATTGAAATTCTATCGATGAAATATGGGTAAAAACAAAGAAAGATTTAAATATTCCATTGCGGACTTATTGAATGAAGACGAAGAAATAAAGTATTTTCTTTAATAAAATACTTTCATGATAATGAAAAATTTTAATAAAGGAAGTTAGAAGATAAATAACTATTTTACCCACAAAGTACAAAAGATGGAATTTATAAAAATTTTGTGATGGGGAGCAAAACAATTTTACGAAACTGGTAATTATTTTTATTGTGAAGAAATATAAGTGAAATATTTTTCACCAAGAGGGTTATGGAAGAGATGATTACTTTTACCCAAACAACATAGCGAAGACATGTACTTGTAAAAGGGTGAAAGTAAAGATTTCCAACAAAGGATAATTGCCAAAGTTAATTTTTCGTGAAGATGCAAAGACAAAGATTAAAGTTAAAATATGTAATTTGCCAAAAGGGAAATTAATTAAATATTTTATTTGCTGATGATAACTAAAGAGTTGCACTAGATGGATGTTGCGAAGAGTCACAACCCTAAAGAAACAATATATATATGTAAAATAAAATCATGTCATTTAGAGGAGATTTTAGGAGAAATAAGCATTAGGTTAGATAGTTGGTAGTTTGAATAGTTACTGAAACAAAACATCATGATATGTATTGTAAAATATTTTGAAATTATATAATGGAGAAGAATATATTTATCTAGTGATCCAATTATGGTGTCAATTGTTTGTCAAATTTATTGAAAATATTATCTAGTTGTCTCCAAGGTTGTCATTTCCCAATTATTTAAATTGAAATATCAAGAATATTCTTCAATTTATAAAAGCACACTTGCTGCTCTTGTGTGGTTTAGTTAATTGGTTCCTGCAAGATAGGATTAAATCCTTCTAATTAATCACAGTAATTTGGAAAAGGACATTTGGATTATTAAGAAGAATCTGATAATTACACTCTTGCATGTTTATACAAGTTATAAACATAAAAGTGCCAAGAAATTTTGAATTGTATCTAGAAATAGGACACAAATATTATTTACCTCTTGACTCCATTAGCCCAACAGAAGTAGGCACTGGTCACACTACTCACATCTTAGAATTTCATAAAACTTTATTAAAAAATTCACATCTCAAGTTTAATATTAGGAGTAGGAGTAGTCTGTAAGCTTTTACCTATTACATTTGTGCCATCGTAATAGATCCATCAATTCAGTCAATTCATACAACTTTAAGTCTGCTTCATTCATATAGGTACACCCGCCTAGGTCTAGCAGCACCTGAAGAGAAGAAGTTCTAAAACATTTGTCCTTGTCTATTACCCTGAAATGTACCAAGAGATTGGCAACCTCTTGAGGCATTTCTCTTGCATTTTTGAGATCTAACAGATCTCAGGAGTTTCAAGATAGAACCAGCCCATCCTGAACTAGTCAATGTTGATCCAATTGACAAGCATGTTTCTAAAAATCATGATGGTGTGTGGAAGATGAATTTCAATGGAGCATGTAGCCAAGAAGGAAATGGAGCAAGGATAGTCTTTATTTCACCTGAGGGGACTACATTCAAATATTCATTTCTATTGGCATTTGAATGTACAAACAATATAACAGAGTATGAAGCTTTTCTAATTGGTTTAAACATGGTTGTTAAACATAAGATCAAATTGCTAGCTATTCTAGGGGATTTTGAGCTAGTTGTTTCACAAATTAAGTCAAAATATTCTAAAAAACACAAAAGATTGAAGCAATATAGGAATGTTGTATGGGATACAATTGAATTGTTTGATGCTTTCTCCATTGAGTAGATAGACAGGTCAAAGAATATAATGGCATATTTTTTAGCTAATGTGTCACTAAGAAGAGATGATATTACACTGGCTAGAGTATCTCAAATTGAATTCAAAACAAGGGCCTACTATCCCCGACAATATATGCAACTGCCAAGTTTTCAATGATGATACTGACCTCTTAAAATTTCTTCATTGCATAGATCAATATGAGGCTTAGGAAATTGACATCAATGCTTTTGTGGAGGAAGTAGATGGAAAACAGATTGTATTTGGGAAAGAGGTATTGCAGCATAAAACTAATAAGCTTCCCAAAGGGCTAGTGGCATTGGAAAGAGTATATGATGGAAATGATTGATCCCTCATGAAGCAAAAACTAGTCAAGAAGGAAGATATTAAAGAAATCAATTTGGGGACTAAGTTAGTGCGAAAAAAGGTATATATTGGAAAGAAAATAAGTCCTATAATTAGGAGAATGTTGATTGCATTGTTGAGAAGATACAAGAATGTGTTTGTATGGTCCTATGAGGATCTCAATGCATATAGGGAGGATTTATTTCAACATTAGATCCCATTGAAATTAGACGCAAAATCGTTTAGACAAAAGCAGAGGCCTATCAACCCAACTCTGGAACCAAAATTGTAGGAGGAATTGGCAAAACTCAGAGATGGAGGCATTATCAAGCCTATTAGACATTCAACATTGGTCTCAAACTTGGTTCTAGTAAGAGAAAAATGGGGACATTAGATTGTGTGTAGACTTCAAAAATCTAAATGTTGCCTCCCTCAAAGATAATTATCCTCCCCTTAATATGGAAGCTATATTACATAAAGACATAGGATGTGAGTTATTGTCAATGATGGATGGATTTTCTGGCTACAATCAAGTCAAGGTCAAGGAATCTGAGCAATACAAGACAACTTTTACCACCCCATGGGGGGCATATTTTATGTGAGAATTCCATTCGGTCTCACAAATGCAGGGGAAACCTTCCAAAGGGCTATGGACATGGCATAAATTCAAACCTGATCAATGCCATAATGGTAGTATATCAAGATGACCTTACTACTTATTCAAAAAAAGCTGAAGATCATGTAGAACACTTGGAAAAGATATTCACCAAGGCTTTGGAATACAGTATTAGTCTGAATCCTAAAAACTGTCACTTTGCTGTTACAGAGGGTAAACTTTTAGGGCATATTGTGTCAAAGGAAGGAATTAGAATAGATCTTGAAATGGTAGAAGCCATAGATAAAATCCCCATTCCTAAGACTGTCAATTCCATTCAATCATTTTTTAGGCAGATTAACTTTGTTAGGAGATTTGTGTCCAATTTTGTTGAGATTGTTAAACCCATATCTAAAATGATGAAAAAGGGAGAAAAAATAGAATGGAATGTAGAAGCATTAGAAGCTTTTATATCCATCAAAATGGCCATTAAATAAGCCCCTATCCTAAAGTCATGTGATTTTTCCAAACCCTTTCAAATATTTTCATTTTCCTCATTCCATACTATAGTAGTCATCATGTTACAAAAGAATGATGAAGGTCATCAACAACCCATATCTTTTTTCATCAAGTCACTATAGGGGTCAGAGTTGAAGTATGACATTATGGAAAAGAAAGCTTTTGCACTATTCAAAGCAAAAAAGGATTTTAGACCATATCTTGTTGGAGCCAAAGTGATTGCCTGTGTCCCACATGTAGCTGTGAAAGATATTTTGGTGTAGACAAAGGTAATAGGTAAGAGATACAGAGGGATTAATAAAATCCAAGAATTTGATATGGAGATTCAAATTACCAAGTTAGTGAGGGGAATAGGTTTGGCCAAGTTGATGTTAGAGATGAACATTGAAGCAAATCAAATCTGCAATGCAGAGGATGAAGAAAACATAGTTACAAGCATTGAGCATACTTCTTGGTACACAAATATTGTGTATTACCTTAGACACATGAAGTGCCCTGAAGGATTGAATGATAACTAGAGGAGAAATTTGAAGTTGCAAGCATCTAATTATGTGTTCATAGAGGGTGATTTGTTTTGGAAAAACAGGAATGGGATGTTATTATTATGTCTAGATGAATCACAAGTTGAACATGTCTTGAGGGAGATACATGAAGGAGTGTGTGGAGGACACTATTCTGCCAAAATGACTGCACACAAGATTCTCAGGGTAGGCTATTATTGGCCTAAGATATTTAATGATTATTTTTCATATGTAAGAAGGTGTGAAGCTTGCCAAAAGTTTTCAGGGAAGATGAAATATCAGGGAGCCTTTCCACTCAGACCCTTACAAGTAGAAGCCCCTTTCCATCAGTGGGGAATTGATTTTATTAGAGAAATATAGGAGAAGTCAAGTGGGGGACATAAGTGGATATTGGTAGCTACTGATTATTTCACTAAATGGGTAGAGGCCATCCCAACTAAACAAGAAATGAGCAAGGTGGTGATAAATTTCCTAATGGAGAATATTATGACTAGATTTGGTATACCAACAAGACTGATCACAGACAATGGGATGTGTTTTAGGTCTGATGAGTTTAGAAAATTTTGCAGTACGTATGGTATTACTATTTCTTATACAACCCCTTACCACCACAAGAAAATGGTTAGGAAGAGTCTAGTAATTAAAGTCTTTTGAAGGTCATAAGGAGGATGTTGGATGGAAACAAAAAAGCATGGTATTCAAAGTTGAGAATGGTTGTGTGGGAAAATAGGATCACTATGAAGAAGGAAATTGGAAAGTCTTTGTTTGAACTAGTATATGGAACACAAGCGAGGATGCCATTACAAAACTTGTTACCATTTTATAAATTTATCCTTTAGGAAGATGTATACATTCCAAAACCAATGGAGGAAAGAATGGAGTAGCTTGCAGAACTTGATGAGATAAGGAGAGCCGCTTAGAACCAAAATTTGAAGTTACAGTCATAAATGAAATATCTATTTGATAGGAAAGATAAAGATAAAAAATTTGAGGAGAATGATTTGGTGCTGATGTGGAATGCTAGGTTTCAGGAGAATGGAAAGCATGGAAAATTTGAAGCCTTGTGGTTAGATCCCTTTGTTGTCACTAGCAAAGGAGGAGAAGACTCATATTACTTGCAGAACATGTCTGGTGAAGAACAAGAGTTGCCTGCAAATGGGCAGTTCATGAAGCATTTTTTCTCTTGAAAAACACAGAGGATTAAGGGTTTCCATTGCATGGAAAACTCTTGACAAAACTCTTAAAATATTTTTTCTCCATGCACAGTAGTTTAGGGAATAAAAAGGAATGTGAATTGCAAGTACATGGACAATCCTAGAATTCCTTCATCTAAAAATAAAAATTATTTCCATGTACAGTAGTATAGGGTCATTTCCATATCATTCCATCTCCATATCCATTTTTCATTCCATCCTTTTCACAAATCCATAATCCCTGGAGTCTGGTCTGCTCTTCTAGAGATCTGAGTCCTTGCAATGATTTCATAATCATTCATCCCCAGACAGAGCCACTATAAGAACTATAAGATTTTAAAAAAAATTACACTCATAGGTTTCCCAAAGAATCCCATATCTTGGATACAAATTTGATATAATACCCTCTGCATATCATGAATACCAACGATCACATCAATCTTGACCATTTGATACCATAAATTTCCTCTAAGCCCAAGCATTTGAATAAATAATCCATATCAACAAGAGATGGTGCAGGTCTCTCTGATTCATAAACCATTATATTCCTATGCATATTTTTCAGCATGTCAGAGAGAGGTTAGGAATGTCACACCAATTGGATTTCATAAGAATATGCACATCAGGAAGATATAGTTCATGTTCTCATCGATGAAAAAATACATCGACAAGAGAAGCACCATCAAGATGAGATCAACAGGTCATATCGAGCATATATGTCTTACCGATGAAATACCATTAGCAAGAAATCTGTCATGTCTCACCGATGAAGTAAAAAGAAGCATATCAACAAGACAAAAGCTATCGAGGTAAGTTTGAAATGTCCTCCCAAATCTCCATGTCACGCTGATAGGATTACAACATCAAGAGTATTGGCGATATACTTAAGATTGAAGGAATGAACATCGAGGAGACTTATAACGTTGGGGAAACTGCTAAATGTCTCAGCAATACATGATCTCTTTCCAATAAAGATACGAATGGATCAAAAGGTTCATCGGGGTGACTCTTGGCGATATCTATGTAGTATGGATCAAAAGGATAAATTGTGTGATATCAATCAAAAAGATATAATGTCTCCTCAACCAACAGGGTGTTAAGTGAATTTTGGTTGAACCCGAATAAAAAGGATCACCCAGAGTTAGAATTGTCTTTCTGATAAAAAACATTTGATGTGACAATGAGAATTTCAAAAAAATTTCAAACTCGTGCTCAGAGATGAATCATTAATGGCAGCACGAACACACAAAGAAGTAGAAAATTTCATGAATTGAAGAACAATAATTGAAGGAGATTTTTTGCAGAATTGGTGGCAGGAGAATGGATGAAAAAACAAAATAACTTTGTAGCTAGAGGATTTCAAACAAATATTGTGAGTTCTCTATGATTTCATTTTCCCATTCTGTGATTTTAAGGAAATATAATGGAGGGAATGAGGTCAGGGAAGATGAAAGGAAAGAGACAAGGTGAGAGTAGTCACCCTAAAGGAAAAAAATAGAAAAATGAAATGAAAAATGAACCAGGGGTAGCCAAGAGGAAATTGAACCAAGACCTAATTGATCAATTGCTCAGCTCAGGACCTAAGGCCAGGCACTCTATGCAACTTAGGGTAGAAGTAGAAAAATTGAAAGATAAGTGCAAGCACATATGAGATACATGGACCCCAATTGGGGGATATGAGTTGTTTATTTTTCATTACCACTGAAGGAATTGGTATGAACTAGTGTGTAACCCTTGGAAATTTAACCTAGGAAAATTAGTCTGCCCAATAGTGTTTGTGGATGTAGAATTGTTAAAAATGTTAGTTGTTCGCTATGACCCAAAGCTCAAAGCTATTTGTGATCCATTGGGAAAACCATTCATACACATCAAAAACTGCAATCTATGAAGCGTTTAACCTAGAAGGGGTATGTGATGAATTTTTTTTTACATGAGGAGCTAGAAAGAGAATTATGGAGGATGGATACCAAATACAAGGGTTGGAGGTTACCATTGCACAAACTCAAGAAGGGTGGCAACTCAATTCCACTGGAAGATAGTGATGGCCCTCCATTTCATGTTGACCTATTTGAACCATACCTAAAATATACATACTTTTCAGTATGCTAGGTATTAGGGATGGAGGCTCCATAATACATGTCAATTGTTCCCATGGTAATTTTAATGGATGTTCAGTGCCATAATTCTAGACATTTTGATTATGCATCACATATTGTCAAAGGGCTCGATGAAAGATTAATGGCAATAAAAAATGGGTCTCCTATTTTGCATTTGAAGCATTATTCAATCCTTATGCACATAATTTTGTACTATGAAAAATAATTGAGGTTGTGGCCTGAGAAGTTAAGAATATCACAGTTAGACAAGGAAGGAAGACTATTACCAGTTCAGCTCTGGACTGCCATCTACGACAACAAATTTTCTAATTCTTGTTTTATACATTTTGATGAGTATTTTATGAAATTACTATATAGATTATATAACCATCCTTTTGAATATTCATTGTCTGATGAAACAAAAAGGTTTCTCAGATCCAAGGACTTCAATGGGCCAATTAATCACAATTGGGGAGATTGGTATTTCTTAGAAGGTGCAACTATGATCAAAGTATATGGATTTGAAGATGCACCTTTTATTCTGCCCAAAACGATGCTTGATAGGATTTCTCATTTGGAGATTGATAGACAATTGGATTATTTAGATGTTATGAAACTAAGTTCTTTTGGAGAACAGGTGTTTATTCCCAACACACTATGCTTTGGTGATTTCACTATGTTATCAAGGGATGGGTATGATATGGTTCTAAATAAACTTTTGCAATACAATATGAAGAAAGGTCCACCACAAAAGGGATTAGATCTAGAAGGGGTACATCAACTTTTCTAGAAATAAAATGAACTTGGGTGGGTATGATCATATACCCTATCAATATGATGATATTATCAGGAATATGGAAGAAGAATCAAAAAGGGTTGTTCATGAATATAGTAGATGATTTCCAAATACAAAATTGTTGTTTTCTAGGGAAGAAACATCTGGTGATGATAGCCCTCATAGCATAGTTCACAAAATTTTTGGGCTAAGAACCCAAGATTACAAATGTCCTCCTAGGGAACTAGATGTTGAAGAGAGTTCAGATGCAGATACAAGACATATGGCATACAAATCATTTATGGCCGGTGATGAATTTGTCAAAGCTCCAGAATTTAAATCTTTTTTGTACAAGCAAAAGGGGAAATAATTAAGGGAGTTAGTATAAAATATAACACCAAATAATGAAGGGAAATTATTGATCAGTTTAAAATGAAGTGTAGTGAGAGAAATGGAAGACATGGCCCCTAAGAAGGGAAGAAAGCTTTTGGAGGATGTAGGTGTTATGATTTTCCCTGGGTTAGATCTTTTTTTTTGTTTGGTTTTTGATAGCTTCTTGAAGAATAATAATACCATGCATAAGCTTAGCTCTAATAGAGATATATGCAAGATCCAAGTATAATCAAGATGAAGGATCACTCATGATATGGGCCATGTATCCACCACACAAGAAATCTATTGTAATTGATACTAGGAAATATTTTGGGCATGTAATGAGATTAAGGGTTGGATAAGTTGATCCCATAACTATGGTAGATATTGGCATCAATGTTGCCAAGTTGAATAAGGCCCAAATCTAGATGCTGATTAAGGAGAAGGAAATGTACAAGGCTAATAATGAAAGATTACTTAGAGAAAATGATCACTTGAAAGATATGATGGGAATTACCCTAGGATGCACTAAGCAGTTGACTCATGGTGAGATTTCTCATACAAGAGACTAGTGGGAAGGATCAAATGCATATTCTCAGGGTAAATATGATGCACTTACTACAATGATCAAAAGGAGGCAAGCCAACTTGATGACTTGGTTGAGTACACTTTGGAAAACACATTCAAAAAATTATGTTGTAGAAAAAGAATATAAGAGAATTGATGGGAGAATCTAGGAAAAGTATCAAGAAATAAATAGAAGAGATGTTCTAGATAATGTGGCTACTGATACTACTAAACCATTTCATAAGAAAACATAAGACTTACATGAAGAATTGCATGGGGATGAATAGGGACTGATTAAGGCCACTAAGAAGGGATTACCAATGCTATTTGAAGAAGAAGGAAACATGAAAGAAAAGGACAAGTGGATTAAGGAATGTGAATCAATGTTGCAAGAAATTTTGGAGATGGCCACAAGAAACAATTCAACACTGGACGAGGCTTGTGAGCAGAATGAAAGGATGGTGATAATGGAGATAGCAATCCAGAATGCGCTAGGAGATGCTGACACACATGAACGACAGGATTACTTGGACCATTTTTCCAAAGTCCATTTATGGCTAAATAGAGCCTAATTTCTAGTTTCATTATTGTTGTTAAACAAAAAACATTTTTGAAGGGACACGCCTTTTCATGATTTTGATGTATTTATATATGTTCTATAGTGTTAAAAAAATATAGGCGAATAGAAGAAGATACAATAGATAGTTTTCAATGATGTTTTTCATCAAAAGGACCAAGATGCACATGAAAATTTTGAAAGAGTTAATGGAAAATATTTGATTCAGTGGCTCAAAGCCAGTATCAATTGTTTGTCAAGTTAATTGAAGATATTATTAGTTTGTCTCCATATTTAATATTTCTCTGTTGTTTAAATTGATATATCAAGCATATTTTCAATTTGTTAGTGCATATTTGTTGTATCTGTGTGGCATAATTAATTGGATCTTTCAAGTAAAGATTAAAATACTCTTGATTATTCACAACTTATAATTATTATTTTGGATCATTAAAGAAGAATCTGATAATTACATCCCTGCCAGTTTATACAATTTATAAACATAGAAGTGCCAAATAGTTAGAATTATCACCAGTTATAAGTCACTTAACTTTTATTTCTATTTGACTCCATATACCCAACAGGCATTGGTCATGTACATTTCATTTCATTCATTTTATTTTTTACATCTATTAACTAAACATATTGATCTTTACTTTAAAACTACTCATACAATTTATACCAAATTAGGATTCCATCTCTCCACGTCATATTGCCATTGTGGATATATTTCTTAGGAAATAATCACATAGTTCAAGTTTGCATCATTCACATAGGTAGACCCACCTAGGTTTAGTAACACCTGAAGAGAAGAAGATCTAAACCATTTGGCTATGTATGTTACCCTGAAACGTACCAAGAGTTTGGCAACCTCTTGAGGTATTTTACCTATGATTTTGAGAGCTAACATAACTTCCATTCACTAGCCATGAATAAAATGAACCATTAGAAGACATATGATGCTCAAGTCTTCTAATCCAAAGGAGGTCATTTCTTGAGAAATTAGAATAAGGGCCCATTTACTACATCTGCCCCTCCTAACAACATGGTCCCACCCAATCAGAACATGGACAACAATCCGCCACCACCAAAGGGGCCATTTGAATCTCAAAACAAAGGTAATCCACCTTTTATTCCTAAGTATGCATTGAAAAATGATATGGAGTTTGATTTCATTGTAGAGATGCAAAAACAAAAGACTTCATTGTCATTCTTTGACATTATGAAGTGGTGCCCTTCCCAATAGAAATTGTGTTGAGAGCCCTAGAGGAGGTGGATCGGTCAAAAGGAAAAAGTAAGGTGAATCCAACAAATGAACTAAATGCATCCCTCTATAAATGTAAGACGGGGACCCCACCTTTCCTTTTAAGCTTAAGGATCTTTGGGAAGAATCTACACAATTTCCTATTGGATTCTGGAGCATCAGGTAACACAATGCCTTTTTCCATATGTAGAAAGTTAGGTTTGAGTCCACTTCAGACTAACAAAAAGGTGATTTAGTTGGATAAAATTGAGGTCAATGTGGTAGGAGAACTAAAAATATTCATGTACAGGTTGGATCTGACCCAAGGATCCAAACTTACTTGGATATCCAAGTGACTGATATCCCAAAAACATGTGGTATACTTCTAAGCTGAGACCTAATGAAAAGCATTGGGGGATATTTGTCTCTAAACTTCTCACATATGTGGTTACCATGGAAAGGGGTAGCGACACAAATCAGGATTGAGAGTGAGCCTAGGCACAAACACATGATCATAGAATATGATTCTCCTAACGAGGTAGCTTACTTTGAAACTAAGATAGGAGTCTACAAAAGGGAAGAAATCATGACCTTCTCAATGCTCAATTTTGATGATCCACTGCCTTTACAAAATAGTGACCCAATGACCATGGTCAACCAACAAGTTCTCATTAAAATGTTGCAACAAGATAGGTTGGTTCTAGGGGAAGAAGTTGATTTGTGGAGTTTTCTCCTCCCCAATTGGTGTAGGATACATTATTAGAGTCATTTTGAGTTGACATGTCAACCATGCGTAGACATTTTGAATCATGTTTTCCAGGTTGAGGAAACTTATGGATGCGAACCTAAACCACCCACCAAGCAATTTTCATTTGAAGCCAGGGATGCCACCATCCTAACAAGAACTAGTATCACTCAAGAGGAAGATCTTTCTCAACTTGAGTAGACCCAGGTTCTATGCTCTAACCTTCAAAGAAATATTGAGGGATCTCAATCTTGTTTTTCCCACCTACCCTGAATAACCTTGCAATCCCTAAGGCATTGATGAAAAACATACTAAATTGTGATTTGATCCAAGAATTTTTTTAGGAAGTAGTTCCTGAATAGGTTTTGAATATAGGAGAATCTTTTGATAAATCTTTTTCTCATCAACCTTTAAATCTAGATAGCCAACACCAATATGAGTCACCACCTACTTCTAGCAAGCAAACACCTGTAATCCCAAAGAAGAAATAAATCCTAGCTCCATACCAATTATGGAGTCTTAAATTTGATGGCTCTAAGTCCAAATCTGGGAGTGGAGCAGGAATTGAACTAACCAACCCGAAAGGGAAGACATATTTTTCATCTTATAGGTTGTAGTTTGGCTGCACAAACAACGTGGTAGAATATGAAGCGCTTGCTCAAGGACTGATGTTTTCTCATCAAAAGAAGGGTACAACTCTCATGGTTATGGGAGATTCTGAAGTTATTGTTAAGACAGTCCATAGTCAATACACTTGTGACAATAAAAGATTGGTTGCCTATAGGAACAGAGTTTGGAATCTAATTAAATATTATGATTCTTTTGGAATCACTCTAATTCCTATAGAAGAAAATCAGATTGTTGATGCACTTGTTGTTGCCAATACTTTGGAGCCTATACAGGACTCCAAGTTGAAGAGATTCTTGATGGAGTTGGTCTCAATCCCAGCCATTGCGGATAATGTCCAAAATTTTTAGGTCTTTGATGATGACCAACATATACTTTCCTTCTTGGAAAGTTCAAATGTATTTGAGGGACAAGTAATTGATGAATTAAAAAGAGACCATGGAGATTGGGATCCTAAAAATTGTGACACCAAAGGAATACTCAACTTGAAAAGCAACAACATTCCCAAGGGGATGATAGCTGTGGAGAGAATCTTTGACTTAGACCATCCTGCTCATAAAAGGGTAGCAACAGAAAGTGATGGGGGGAAGTACAAATCTATCAATTTGGTTGATTTTGGTTAGGAAAGGAATGTGTATATAGGCAAAACTTGCTCTAAGGAAATTAGAGATAAAATAATTAATATGCTGAAAAAGGAAATTATAGAAATTGCTTGGGGATATGAGGATTTGAAGACCTTTGATACTTCAGTCATCACACATACCATACCTTTGAAGCCAGAGGTGATGCCCTTTCGCCAAAAGTAGTGCCCAATGAATGCCTTGATCAAGTCGTTAATTCAGAAGGAAGTACAAAAGTTGTTGTCTGCAAGGATAATCTTCCTAGTACGACATTCCACTTGGGTTGCTAACTTGGTTCCTGTGTCATGGAACTGTCAAATCTCCCAAATTTGAGATGCCCATTTCAAAAATTTTGCCTCTACACTTTCAGAAATGCACCTGAGAAATTTTCCTAAATGACCTACTTTGGAAGGTCATAATTTGAATCCCGTTGATTTCTAAGAAAAACCCCTTTGAACAATCACTCATGTGTCTTATGTGAGAAAGCATGTCAATTTTCAGCTTCCCATGATGAATTTTTTCAGCGTTTTGAAAAGTGAAGCTAGAGGGTTTTGACACTTTTCTGTTGTTTGCAAACTCCCAGTTCTACAAAGTAGCCTCCTGTTTGAGCTTGCATTTTTCAGCTGGTTTATTTTCATGCCAAAAAGACTATTGCTATATGTTATCTATACCAATATGAAGTCACATGCCAATTTTCAAAGCTTCATGAGTTGATTTGCTATTTTTAGCAGATCGAAACCAAATGGAATTTCTTCAGTTTTGCACTTAAAGCCTTCCTGAGAGGTCAACTTTGAGCATCAATATATTTTGATGGGAAACATTGCAAGCCAAGCCCTTTTTCACGTGTTCTCACTAATTCAAAATGATTCATTGTGTCCAGTAGCAGCCCTCCAGGAGTTGATCTAATATTTTTGCAACAAGGTGATCTCTTGCATTTTAATTGGTTCTAAACAACTGTTTGTTGTAGAAAGTTTAGGTAGGAAAATTTTATAGTTAATAACTTTTTCCTCATGATTGATTTCTCCGATCCATATTTTGCACTCAATTCTCAAGATGAATGTCTACAATTCTACAAGTTTTTGTCTCCATGAGGTCGTTTGACTAGTTTTCAAATGCGATTTTGGAGCCAACTTGGCCAATTTCCACCATTTTGAAAAAGTGTCAGAAAGTAGTTTTAATGAAAGCTCGTTTCATCTTTTCATCTGTAATACATTCAGAAGCTATGTCAGGTGAATTTGAGCATGAAACTTGTTTAAAAATGATTTTTTTTTAGTCGGACCCACTTGGGGCCCGACATGCTTTGCACTAGTATGACTTCTTCTATTGTTGTGGGCATCAGTCAAAGCATGTAGGGTGGAGGATCTATTGTTATAGTTGTGAATGCTTTGAGTGAATATGCTAGTGAATTTTGGAAGCAGTTACATGGTAAATAACTTGATTGGCCAAGTGACTCCAAAAGGCCTCAATGTCATGAAGCATAACTTGAATGAAAAGGTTAACATTGTCCAAGTTTTGTGAGAGCATAACTGCATGTCTTAAAATGGATTGATTTGGATATATGTTTGAGTGGATGTAATCTGCAAAATACCTCCCAATGAAAAATCAAGCTAAATCGTAGTAAAGTCATTGAATATAAAATGGTGTCACTCGAGCTTCCATGGGATAAAGTCAAGCACCTCTTAATGTTTCTCACAGTATCCTAATAAAAGTTTGAGGATTTAGTGAATGTGATATTGGGGGTCATAATGCATTATTTAAAGACTATGAAATGGACATCCAAAAATATGGTGGGGCTCGACTCAACATGCCAATTACACTTGCTCAAAGGCCCTTGAATTTGCTTCACAAAGGAACCTATTTTGTGTATTCCTAGTGAACATGGAAGGCTGGATTAAGCTATGGACAGGGTACATCACTATGGAATGGCGTGCATAGTGTGTGACAAGAAAACCTCAATTAAAATGTGGTCTCATGAGAACGCCATTGTTGTTGAATGTACATGGAATAGAATGGTTGACAAATCTTTAAAGCTTTCAAGAAAAATACAAGAGGAGCTTGATAGTGAATACCAATGATATAGGCCAAAAGATAAAGAGAGGCATGGCTACGTACAAAATGAAATCATTGAATAGTCTTAAATTTTATTAACAAATGTAGTATAGTGCAAATGTGGAATGCCATGAATGGAGTACACATAAACTGGACTATGAAAAGAGCCAGCACCAGCATAAGGAGGGTGCCAGAATAGCTAGAAGAAGCAGATTTCTTAGAAGTCTTCAACAAATTTTAAACAAATGCAACTGGCATGTTTACAAGCATGGCACGAGGCTTTGTAACCCAACAAAGAAAATGAATGAGAAAAAGGGAGTTGAAACGGATGTAATTTCAAGAAAATGCCATAATGGCAGTCAATAAACTAAATAATTATGTTGAAAATCCTGTGGAACTTTCAAGAAAATGCAACGTAGTTGCAAATGGGGGATGCATTTTAGATGCTCAAAATGTACATGCTGAAAAGGTTTTAGAAACCTCAGGC
The DNA here is from genome assembly GCA_007258455.2 of Sequoia sempervirens. NCBI lineage: Eukaryota > Viridiplantae > Streptophyta > Pinopsida > Cupressales > Cupressaceae > Sequoia > Sequoia sempervirens. Next base: position 558,927,723 of record VDFB02000017.1, read on the forward strand.
AAACATAGATGCACTTGGAGGACAACATATAAAATCGAGTGCTGAGAATGCTTTAAATGCATTTGTTGAAAGTGTTTTTGAAACTTTATAGCAAATGCAGTCCCATGCCAGATGAGGGTTTGGACTTCCATCAAAGCACAATAGGAGGCAACCAAAAACTAGTAGGAAAGGCACATGCCTGGCACAATGGAAAAAATATATGATGAAATGCTTTAGAAACCATTAAACAAATACATTTAGCCACACTAGAAAAAGGAGAAAAGAGGGGTGTCATGATTAGTTTTCCCTATACATAAAATCATTTGATGAAAAAATTTAAGAGTTTCCAAGTAAATGCAATTGGAAGGGGCGCGCATCTTGCTGGTAAAGACCCAAATAATGTGGTCTCACAGAGAGCCAACATTTTAGTAGGAAGCTCCAAATGATTTTAAGCTTTCAAGCAAATGTAATGAAGGTGGAGTTGGAGCGCGGCCTACACACAAATGTCTCCTGGAATGTGATCTTATTGGACACCGTTGCTATAGAATGTGGTTCAAAACATGGGTATAGACATCCAACAGAGCAAAATGAGGTGGAAGGATGTCACCATCATCAAACTAGAGTTGCAGACAAAGCTCGAGAAGAAAATGATATTTGCTGAGTGCAAAGAGAAGGTTAGGGAAACAACAAGAAGCATAATGAAATCCAATGGCTGAGGGTGGAGATCAAAATCCAGTAAGATCTTGACCATTGCTCGCCAGCTCACCCAATGAAGGTGTGCACTCTTTAAAACCCACGAGATCAGTGAATGCCTACCACATGGTTCATGTGGGCCAAATTTGGAGGCATGGGGGGAATTTTAAAAAAAGCCTTTATATGTTTTTATTTGATGCATATTGTTTTAAATTGAAATAATGTTGAACGTTGAAAGAGGTAAAGAAAGGTGAATCCCAAGAAAGAAGTAGGTAAAACCCCACCCTTCCCTGCTAGCTCGTGGGTTGAAAATGCGGGGGGTTATTTCTTGCAGGATAAGCAAGGTGGTGACACGTGGCCGGCGGGCCTAGGAAATTAAAAGGCATGGGTTAAGAGTTGGGTTGATTAGTTGATTTTTAAATGGTTTGTGTTTCAAGAGAAAATATTTAAATTGTCACTAGTGGTGAAATTAAATGAGGTGGACCCGACAAAGTAAAGCCACGAGATGGGGAATATTTTAAAGAGCCCGATAAAAAAAATTCTTAATATTTGTCTTCGCCATGAGTTTTAAGGTAAAGTGGAATGGGAATGTTATATTTTCTTGTGTATAATGGGTAAGAGTTTACTTGGTAGAGTAAGTTGAAAGATAAGAAGATGGAGTAAATATTTTGTGATGCCTAGTTTCAAATATGTAAAAATATTGAAAGCAGAAAGTTTTGGTGGTAGGGAAAATGGCACTAAAGTAAAGAGAGGAAATATTTTGGTGAAAATTGAATTTAATATTCACTTTGCTGGGAAAAATATTTTAATGGTGAAAGTCATTTGCACACAAGCAAAGTGGATTTATTTGTTGAGCAATCACACATTTTATTGCTAATGTAAATGGAGAGGCAGGTAAAAGTGAATTTTATATTCATTATACATGTGGAAATAATATATTTTTCTTTACATAAAGGTAAAGGGAAAAATATAAGGTGCATAAAAAGAGTAGGAAAATGTGAATGTTTTATAGGAAAGTAGGATAGAGATATTTATTTTCTCTCAACTACTGGGTGAATTTGATAGAAATTCATCACATGGCAAAATTTTTAGTTGCAAAACGACTTGAGTAAAGGCAGAATGAGAGGTAAAAAATTGTAAAGGGAAGAGAGATGATAGATTATTTTTAGTTTGTTGATGATCAACGATGGATTGAGTCTCTAGATAGCATCTATGGATCAAATTGATCTTAGGGTTGCTTCCATTCTTCTTTTATTCTCTTCTCATCTCAATTGTAATGGGTTCTGATTCTTAGGGTTGCTTCCATTCTTCTTTTATTCTTTTCTCTTCTCAATTGTAATGGGTTCTGATTCTAATTCTGAGGTTTTGAATGGGCTGGGTAGATAGACATGTTAAATTCTAAGTCATTTTTGAGTCTATAGGGTGCAAATTCAAATTTCATGAGCAAATATTAGCTAGTTTGTGTAGGGAATTCATGAATTTCTTCAAAGTATCTGCATATTCATGAAATATCTTCAAATTGTCTCCATATTTGTACATTTTTAGTCATTCAAATTCAATAATACCAAGAATCTTTGAGTTTGGCTTCTCAATTTCATGAGATTTTTATTTGTTTATGAGTCTATTTTAATGAAATGGTTAAATTTTTTTAGTAGATAATTATGATTGAAGTGTGTAGGTTGGATTTGATAAGCAGAGTTTGATAGATAATAGGAGAGGATATGCTGATGTAATACATTAACAACTATGAATCCACTTGTTGAAATATGTTTTCTTATGAGTTCTCATGAATTTGACTCCATGGTGCAGAATTAGGCACTAGTCTATCATTCAATTTTATGCATCTCAGAAACATCTTTAAATTCAAAATCATTTTATATCCCTACTGTTTATTGTTGATTCATGCTTCCCAATTGCTAAGTTAGTGTTGATTATACCAAGAGTTTAGCTAGATTTGAGATTTTCAATGCTTTCCTTAGTGTATTTTGTTGGGAATTATCTGCTATAAAAAGCAATGTCAGTGTGTAAGTGAATTAAGTTCTGGGCATTGTATAGGTTGACCCACCTTGGTTCTACAGAGCCATAAGTGTAGAAGATCTCAATCTTTGACTGAATCTTGTTAGTTCACCAAATCAACCTTTGAGTCTAAGTAGAAGACATTGGCTAAGTCTTTAGGATTCATTGATTCTATTGATATTTGGAACACCAACACTGTGTGGAAGAAAAATGGTGAGATTAGATTATGTGTTGATTTAAGGAATCTAAATAAGGCCTCAGAGAAGGATAATTACCCACTTCTTTCTCTTGATGAGGTATTGCAAACTGTTAATGGATACCAGATGATATCATTTTTGGATGGCTATTTGGGATATAATCAAGTTTTGGCTAGTCATGAAGATAGAATGAAAACTTCCTTCACTACCAAGTGGGGGACATTTTCCTATCATAGAATGTCGTTCAGTCTTATCAATGTTGGAGCTACCTTTTAGCATGCAATGTACGTGTCATTCAAAGACTTAATAGGTAAATGTATCATTATTTATGTGGATGACTTAACTATGTTATCTAAAAACAAAAAGGACCATGCTGTAGATTTAGCAAAAATTCTTAAGAGATGTATAAGTTATGGTGTGTCTCTTAATCCTAAAAAGTGTGTGTTCAAATTTTTTGAAGGGAAAATCTTGAGTCATGTAATATCAGAAAAGGGGATATCCATAGACCCTGACACAGTTGAGGCCATCCTAAAATTGACAATGCCATGGAGTAAGAAGGAAATGAGATCTTTCTTCAGAAGGATCAATTTTGTGAGGAAATTTATAATGGGGTTTGTAGAGATTGTCAAACCTCTTAATGAAATGATGAAAAGGGATGAAAATATAGAATGGATTAATGAAGCTAAATCTACTTTTTAGGGATTAAATAGTCAATTTCTGAGGCACCAGTTTTAACTAGCCCATATTATTTAAATCCTTTTTATATCTATTCTTTTGCATCTGATCATTTGTGTGTTGTTGTGTTGACACAACAAAAAGGCAAGGGAGATGAAAGGCCTATTGATTTCATGAGTTCTCCATTTAAGAATGTAGAGGACAGATATCCACCCCTTGAAAAGAAGGCTTTCAGACTTGTGCAAGTAGTAAAAAAATTTAGACATCACATCCTTCAGAGTTAGGTCATTGCCATAGTTCATGATCTTGTTGTGAAGTCTCTCCTCATGTAGAGTGAATTGGGGGAGAGAAGAGGAAAATAGATGGCCATTTTATAAGATTTTGATCTAGAAATACATCCAATGAAGCTCGTTCGAGGACATGGCTTATCTAAAGCAATGGTAGATGTTGAAAAGAATATCACCTACCAACAATACATAGTGCAATCATTCACAAAGGATCCTTGGTATATAGATCTAATCTTCTTCCTTCTTAATAATAGATGCCCAGATGGGATGAATGCTAGTCAAAGGAGAGCATTGAGGATTAAGAGTTCTCATTACACGATTAAAGGAAGATCCTTCTACAAAATAAATTTTGAAGGTGTTTACCTACGCTGCTTGGATTAGCAAGAAGCAAAGCTGCCATTGTTGAGTTTCATGGTAGACATGGCATGTGGCATGGATTTGTTGATTCCTTGGCACATCATATTCTTAGATCAGACTACTATTGGCCCCATGTGTTCCAAGATGCAAACCAAAATGTCAGGACATGTCATACATGTCAGACCTCTGCATCCAAGGAACATAATCCAATGATGCCTTTACAACCTATGTATGAGGTAAAACCATTTTCCCAATGGGAATTAGATTTTGTTGGAGTTATTAATCCAAACTCATATTCAAGTCATAAATTCATTATGATGGCAACTGAATATTGCATGTGTTGGACTGTGGATCATCCTTGCAAAAATAGTACCACAAACATGGTCATCAAATTTCTCAATGAAAGCATCATAACCAAGTTTAGAGTACCATTCACCCTGGTATGTGACAATGGCCTTGCTTTCTTTTCTACTGAGTTCATTTAATGGGCCTATGAACACAAAATTATCTTGAAGTATTCATCTAATTACTACCCTTAGGGAAATGGAGTAGCTGAGTCTACTAACAAAAACATGTTGGAAGTGATTAAGAAGTTGCTAGAAAACAACCCTAGAGATTGGCATACCCAATTGAGATTTTCCCTATGGGAAGATTGAACTCACATTAAAGTTTCCCTAGGGAATTCACTGTTCAAGTTAGTCTACAACCAAGAGCTAGTTTTTCCTATACATCTGCAGATACCTATCATCAAGTTAATGGAAGAGTTCTATTCGAAAGATGATGGGATAGAGGTTAGACTAACTAATTTAATATAGAAGAACAAAGAGATGCTACTTTACAACAATTCTCTAAACATCAAGTTGTCATCAAATGGTGGTTTGACAAGAGGTCCAAAATTAAGGCCTTTAGGATATCAGATCTTGTGTTGCTATGGGATAAAGCTAAGGAGAAGAAAGGAGACCACCAAAATTTTGATAAACTTTGGTTGGGTTCATATCAAATAGCTGAAATCCTGGGTGAGAATGCTTTTCATTTGAACACCCTAATATGAGAACTTGTTCCATTGCTTGTCAATGGTCAATTTCTCAAGCACTAATTTGGCCCATGAGGGTCTGGTTTCAATTGATTGTATATATGTAATTAGTTGTTCTTTGTTGTTTGTTGGGTTTTTTTCCTTTTTTTTTTTCTTTCTGTTCTATTTTTGTTGTCTTGGTTTCTGGGGACCTTCATTTTCTTGCATTTCAAAATGAAGGGGTTGTTATTCAAAGTATGTTGTAAGCACTAGGAGAGAAATTAGTTTAGATATTTTCAAACATGTCTGTTGAAACATTTCATTCTAAACTTGTGTCTTATGATCATTTTGAACAATGGTTTGAAAAGTTATTAAGAATAAGGTATATTGTAAACAAACTCATGAACCATGATTGAAATCTATCACAAAATAGATAAAAGCATCTACCTATGTAAAATACCTATTTTTCTTAGGCTGGTTGTATCTTTGATTCAAGTGAAAAATCTAATTCCCAATACTGTCATAAGGTCCACTATAGTTCTCAACCCACATTTTAGATTATTTATATCTAAGTATTAAGAAAAGTTGATAAAGAATTCTCACAAGTGTAGCCTATAAAAGAAAGAAAAAAAAAGAACCATTGAAATAAGGCAAACACAATATTGAATGGGTGATTCAAGTATCTCTATTAGGGCTATGGAAACCTATCTAGAAGTAGAGAAATACTTTGAGAGAACTAGAGGTATCTCCATCAGGGCTATGAATTCATGGTTGGTAGTGGAGAAATGCCCAAGATTTCATTGCACGATAGTTAAAGGACTCAACTTATGTAGCTTGAATCTTAGGTATAGTTGTTCAGGGGTAAAGAAAGTTCTTATGAAGAAAGATGCACCATATGCACACACTCAGATTCAAAGTAGTTCATGTTGATTTACATCTGAGATTCTAGCTCAACCTTGCTCAATATATATGATCCTACTTGAGTTAGAATGTTTAGAAACTAGAGGTTTTGGGTAACTGAATTCTTTGGTGTCTTGAAAATGGGTAAACTATTTTCCCAGCCGAGTTGTCATTTGTTATGCCTTGCATAACGAACCCATTTTTTTTTGTCCTTGGTGTTTTGTTTGGGTCTTAGGAGTTGTTATTTTTCCTCCTAAGTCCTTGTTTCTTTTTGGTTTGGTTGAAGCAGAGTAGAAATGGAAATGGGACTTAGAACTTTTAAAGGTTTCAAGTCTAGATTCAATCCTGGTTCTAACCACACTCTTTTCTCATTATTTTTTTAATTGTCTTTTGGTTTGTCTCATGCTCTTGGGTCTGTTTCTCCCTTCAATTGCTTCTCATTTCCTTGTGTTTTGTTTTTTCTCTAGTAGAAGTGGAACTAGAATTGGAGTTGAACTTAGAACTTTGTAAAAGATTTTGAATCCGATTTTCATTTTGATCCCACTCCCTCTCGCTTGCTTCATGTTTTGTTGTCATTGGTGTCTTGGTCAGGCCTGTTTTTTGTTTTGGTCCTGCTTCCCATTGTTTATTTTTTCCTTGTCTTGGTTTTTTGTTCCTTTGTTGAGAGCAGAACCATAATCAAAACTGAACCCAGGAATTTGTAAAATTATAGGTCTAGTTTTGGTCTCGATTCCACCCCCTTTTCCCTTTGTTGTATGTCCTTGTTGTGGGACCAGAACTAGGTTCAAAGTTGGATAAGAGACTTGGGTAATGTTTCTTTTTCTGCTCTGACTCCATGTCCACATCATCCCTACCTTTAACTTCCTTGTTGGTTGACTACTCAGTTACTTTTCTAGTTTCACTCCCGATCAACCACATTTATTGCATTAATTACAACCTCCTCACATGCGTGAAATGATTTGAAAACCTTAATCAAGGTTAACTAACTCATTATGTTTGTTATCTAAGTTGTTTTAAGTGAACTAGATCTAGGATAACTTTGATAGGAGCATGATTTGATTGTGAAGGCACGTTGGTGAGCAGATTCTTATCTAGTTTCAGCCTTTCTTGTTGGCATTTCGAGGTAAGGTCTTTTCCAATTCTTTTCCCATTTGTGTTTATCATTCTTTTTTTGTGTTCATGTCCATGGTGTTCTTGTGAATTCATGGGACCTTTATTGTGAATCTTCACTTGGTCCCTTGTTTTTTTCTGGTTTCATTTTGTTCTTTTCTATTTTTTGTTTGTTTCTTTTGTCATTGTCATCATTTTTGTGGAAGTTTTGTTCTATCTTGCCCTAGTTTATAACTATGGTTCTATTTGATGGGGTCCTCTATGCTTTAAATGCATTACAATTTTTTTTGAGACCCCTTTGATCTTATTCCCATGTTGGTTCAATGATTTTCATGTTGGGTTTTTGATGCCCTAATTATCTGAGTCAACGCATCATGCAAACTAGGGTTTGTGTGATGACCTTTACCATATCCAGCCCTTAGAGTTAAATTTGGTCTTTATTCTATTAAAGGGTGAGCTTAAGACCCTTTATTTGAAGTTACCTTATGATCCCATGTGACCTAGGTCCTAAAGCTCATGTGACTACAGCTTCAAGAAGTTGCTTCATTTTGAATAGAAAATTGGTGAAAGCAGACCTAGGAATGAACTTTTCCCCATAAGTGTTTGCATCGGGGTTCATTCCTAAAATGATCCTGCTCCTCGTGACCATTGAATATAATTTTCACCCTTTCCCTTTGGCGGAAGTGGAACTAGAGTGGGGGTCAAACTTGGAACTATTAATTGGTTTCGGGTTTAGTTTCTATTCAGGTCTCATTCCGGTCCCAATCTTGCCTTATGTTAAATTGTTTCCCATTCCTTATTCTTCTTTGACTCTGCTTTTGGTGAATATGAAATTTGAATAAGTATGGAAATTTGTCCTGAGGAAGTAGAGAATGATATTGGATGATGTATTTATTTTTATTCTTGTGTTCATCTAATCCAAGGTATTATTGCAGAAATAGGAGATGTTAGGAGCATCAGAGGAGGCTTCTCAAAGAAGCCAACCTACAGAGAGTTCAAGGAAAGGAACCAAGATTAAGAAGATAAAGGTGGAACAACTCCCCTATACTTTGAGGTATAAGCAACAAAGTCCTACCATTACAGCTAGCAAGGTGGACTCAGATTGGGCAGATATCACAGACACAAACTTGGGCCTATTCAACTATGAAGAGTTGTATGAAGAAAGATTTAGTGAAGATGTAATTAGAAGAACAAAGAGAATTGTTCAATCTGGTTTGGCACACATTTCCCTCTTTCCTCTATCTGTCTAGTGTCTAGAGTTAATACTTATTGTAGTTGGAGCTTATAATCTTGCTACCAAACAATGTGTGGACTTGTAGGGGAACATCATTATTGACCTTACACCATAAATGACAAGGTTCATGTTCAATGCACCTACCCCATAGAGTCCTAGGTAAATGAGGCAGAAGCCCTGCAACTATACAACAACAAGAAGGAGGCTAGCAGGACTCACATGAGCAAGAACTGGATGAGGGTTGAAAAGAAGTCCCTAGCCAAGCTTCCCAATCAACCTAAAGGATCATACTTCTACAAGGAGATCTGAGATATAATTATGATGCTCTCCAGGGTGTTTGGGGAGAGAGATGCCTCCTAGTTCAAGGAATGGATGTTTCCATTCATTCAAAGCATCCTAGATGGTAGGCAACAATTTTATTGGCTAATGATTGTATCAGAATGCATACATAACCAGATGCTTAGAGTGAGAGAGACCAAGAGTTTCTTTATGACCTCTTATGTGATATATGTAGCTGCAAGAAGGGGCATCTTTCCTGGATTGAATGCAGTTGAAATATTGGGAGAAGCCCAAGGATAGAAAAGGGTGTGGGATCACTATGATTAGATCACCTTATAGACTTTTGAGTTACACTATAGAAGAGTTAGTGATGCTTTTTTGTATGTTATCATTAAATGACTAACAGGAGATGCAGGCTACAAATTGAGTAGAGATTCCATGGAATTTATTGAAGAATGGGGGCATTGGTACATCCAATGCCCCAAGTTTACTTATTTCAGGTTGGCTGGTTTTGATGGCCACCCTCATCTACATCCTAGGTGCTGCAACAATAGGATTGTCTTGATGGATTTCATTTATCAAGCTATAGTAGTTAATCTCAAGTTTTCCAATAAGCACAAGACTAGTTGCCACAAATTCACCATGAAGTTGGGTGAGTATAGCTATGTGCACAATGTGGTAGCCAAGATAATATATGATGATTTAATCCATTTTATGTTGGTTTTGTACACCTCTAGGAAGTATTTTGATCCCAAGCACAAGATGCAGGGTTTGCTTCCTATTATTTTTTGTAAAAACTTCAATCTGCTAGAATATTTTTGGATGGATCTACAAGATGAATATGATCTTAGAAGAAGAAAGTATGAAAAATTACCCATCCCACTCATGGTTGAGTATGAGGTAAAGGAGGACATTCTTGACACATTGTCAAATGATGGGGTGACCTTGGATCCCCAATATGATGCTGAAAATATAGGCACTAAGGACTTAGATCTAGTAGATTGGGATGCAGAGGAATCCATTGATATAAAATAGATTGCAAGGTTGGTCTTGGATAGAAGTATCCAATGGGTGGTCATGAGAATTAAGGAACCCAAAGCTCAAACTTCCAAAAAGAGAAAGGCTACAGGGACCACTCAAGGATATAGAAGAACAAAAAGAAAGACAACTCCTAAGGATCCATTAGAGTTCTTCCCTCCCCATTTTGGAGAGGAGATTTAGCCTGCAATTCCTACTCAAGATGTTTTTGAAGAAAATGGAGAAGAGGCCACAATAGAACCTGGTGCTTCAATAATTTCTAAAGATGAAACATCAACTCAACCTCCTCTCACAGAGCAGCTAATTGGGGAAATGCTTATGAGAACCCTTCACAAGGAAGCTAAATCCATGAAAGAGAAAGAGCTTGGAATTGAAATTCATGATATTGATACAGATTCTAAGGCTACCCCATTTGATAAGGAGACTCATGCAGTTTCATCCCTTGATGATGTTGAGGATGCTAGAATTGAGCATGTTTTGATTAAGGAGGATTAGTGGAAGTTGTTTGAAGATGCTAAGAGAGAAGCAGATGCTAAGGCACAAGTTGAGGCACTTGCCAAATAGAAGGAGATTGATGCTAAGGAACATGCTAATGCATTGGTCAAACAACAAGAATTGGAAGGTAAAGCCAAGGTTGATGAACTAGCTAAGCAACAACATCAAAGAGAGTAGGAACTCAAAACCAAAGAGGAGGGAGATAAATTGGAAATGCTACAAAAGATCCATGATCTAGAGGAGGAGAAAGCTAGACAAAGGAGAGAAAGAGAAGCCCTTGAGGCTAAGTTTAAGGTTGTTGAGGAAGCCCACATAAGGAAATAAGAGGAAGAACACCTACAAGGAGAAAAGGAGGCTCAAGAACTTGCTCTATATGAACAAAGGTCTAAAGAGGCATGGGACAAGGTTAAAGAGCTTGAGAAAAAAAGAGGCCAAATGCATGAGGAGATGAGGCTAGAAGAAGAGCATTTGAAAAAGGACCTAGAAGCTAAAATGATGCAAGAGTAGAAGGATAAAGAAGAATCTGAGAGACTTGCACAAGAAGCTACACAAAGAGAATAACACCATGTGCAAGAGGTTGATTCTCAACCGAGGTCCACCATATTGCAACCTCTTTGTTCTACCATTGCTACCTCTTGTTTTACACAAGTGATCACCACTCCTACTACTCCAACATATCTAAAACTTGATCTTGAGAGAAAGTAGCTAGTTCAACCTCAACCTTTGAATTGGGATGAGATGATGGAGATAGAGAAAGAGAGACCCAAGAAAAAGGCCAAGGTCCTCCATTCCACTAAGCTCATAGATGCAGGAGAGATTGTTGTTGAATGTGCAATCCCAATGGTGGATAAAGATGAACAAGATATGCAAACAACTGATTACCAATTGGGCACTGCCAATTTGGGGAGACTTACAAGGAATCAACAGATGAGCCTTGTTGATATTGTAGCATCCTCCACCAAATATAGAATGATCAAAGATAAATAGAAGAAGGATGAACTTAAAGCTCAATTGGATCAGTTACACAAATTCTTGAAGGATGTCTCCACTTTGATTTTTCAACAAGTTGCTGCTCCAGAGACCCCAATCTTACTGAGAAAGAAGGAAGCCAATGACTTAGTGCAAATGAGTAAGGTGGGGATGCTTGATAGGTGGATTGATCAAATCAATCAAGAGGTTGGTGAGGTACTGGCTCACAATTTTAAAGTTCATGTAGGTGCACTTGAGTTGGTTGAAGAGATGAATCAACATGTTGAGGTCTTGGAAAATCAAGATGAAGATTATAAAGAACATGTCAAGAAATTGAAAGATATCAGCAAAGTACCAAAGCCAACTCTCTTGGAGAAATCAATCCTTGATGAGGATAATGTAGATTTCATTGAGAAGACCTTGAGCATAAGAATGAAGTTCAAGAAGCTAGTCAAGACTTGAATGAGCAAATTGATGAATTCGAGGCAATGGTTTCTATTTTGGTTAATGTGGACATCTCGGTCAAAGAAGGTATTCCTCTAGATAAGTTGAAGGAGAAATGGAGTAGGAGATTTGAGGAAGTGATGCAAAAATAAGATGATGGAGAAGACTTGTTGTTGGATAGACTCATGGACATCAAATATGAGGTAAAAGCTGCTAGGAGGGAGTTGATTAAATTGAAAGATATGCAAGAATTTTCCTCAATAGAGTTGAAGAGAATTAAATTTGAGGATAGTTGGGTAGATGGACTTGATGATGACATTATTCAACAAGTATTCTCTAGTTATGATTAGTATCTCCTTGATCAAGCAACACAAGAATGAACTGGCAACAAAATGTTCTCTTCTTGGTGGACAACTTTCTCTCCTCTCCTATTTTGCAGGGTTGTGACATGAGTTGAAATAAAGATCTCATCCAGTAGTTCTACCTTCCTCCTTGGGCATTATATTTTGGACAACAGGGAAATCAACCCTTGAATCAAAGATCAACTAGTATAGTTCCTTCATGTAGTTCTAGTTCCTTGATTAGTGGATCTCAATTTTGATTAAGATAAATTTGTGCATGGATCGCCTATATGTAATTTTGGGCTCCATTTTGTAAAGGTTGGATGATTGAAGAAGGATTAGCCACTTGATAAGATAACATATAGTGATCATAGTCTTAGGATTTTACCAGTTTTAAGTAAGATAATTTGAAGACTCTGTTGTATTTAGATAATTTTACAGTTTTACATAGTTACATGTTATTGTCAAGTTTGGACCTCTATGGTAATGTTAATGAATCATAATCATTCGTATGCCAATGAGTTTTTATGCCTAAATTTTTTCTATTTGATGCAAATAAATAAGGGAAACTAGATTTAAGATTATTTCATTGAATTATGTATGAATGGAATTACTTTTATGTCTATTGATATGATTTTAGCAATGATTGAGTGATGTGTTTCAATCTTGAAGTAAAGCTTTGATGAATGGTTGTGATTGTTGAATTAGCATTGTGAATGTATGCAATAGTTTAGGTTAGGGTATGGATTGCATCATGTTATGGTTTGGGTTAGTTGAAGAAACACTCATTGTTAAGGTACATGTCTATATGTGAAGAAGTTTTATTCATATTCTGTTGTTTTGAAGCCTTGATCTATCTTTTTCTATTTATTTATACCCCCCAACATAGGTTAATTAATCTAATGTGGTTTGTATTCCTTTATACCAAAAAGTCCCATTGGATATTACAGTTGCATTGGCCATTGAGTAACATCAGTGCTATTGAGAACCAACTACTAGGACCTTGGAAGACAAATTACTTTATGTTATCTTTCTTTTTCAAGAGAAATAGGATAGAGATATTTTGTTTAATGTTGTGTTGTTTTGACCATCAACACCACCTTGAGACATTTCTTACTCATATTTCTTTAATGATTACTTACATCCTTCTCATACTATTGTTCTACCTCAACTTCTGTTATGATCTTCAATTGAGGATATGGTGGTAAATTAAATACCATTTTGTTCATGGTAGGAGATAAATTAATTATCTCATTTCCCCATTGGTCAATGAATTTGTGTTGTATGGGGTTATATACATCTATTTCTGCAAGGATAAGCTTTGGAAATTTGAAAGAAATAGGAAAATAAGCAACATGGGCCAATCCTAAAGTTGCTATCCTTTTAGCCCTTGGACTGGCTTCATCTAAAAACATATCCTTCTTGAAAGTATCTAAATCAATGTGTCTCAAAGTTGTGTCTGTGATCTTCATTAACTGAGAGGTGAATTTAGAAATCAACAAGGATCCCTAATACTTATACTTCATCGTATATGGAGTTTGATCCACTTTTGTTAATTTTCCCTTTGGTCATTTTCTACCTCCTCATGTTCAGGTTGTTCTTTTGGGTCAGACATTTATGAAAAATGGAAAATAAACATAAGAAGATCTATTAGAAACATCTTCAAAGTATTCAAAACTTTGTTCCTAGTACTAACTCAAAAAAATATTCTATCAAAACTACTAACCCTGAAAGGAATTTTACAAAACATACTAAAGTTACCCTATCTTAATAAAAAACAGAGCTGAAAAAGTATTTTGAACTTGGTCTTTGGGTAAAAGAGTCCAATCGGAATTAAAAATTTCAATGAGACCATGCCTATTACAAGAAAAAATTAGAACCAAAAAACCACTTTGAACATGGACCCTCTAGGGTTATAGGTCTGCTCGGAATTGAATCTTCTAATCAAACCAATGTGTTAGAGTGACCTTTGGAATTATGAGAACCTAATGGACCTTATAGTTATGTTAATAAGCATTGGAAATCGGAATGGTAAAAGCATTTTCAACTTAAACCTTTTGATCAGGGGTTCATTCAGAACTAGAAGTTTCGATTAGACCAAAAGGAAAAATAGGCAAAGTACACAGGTCAAATTTTGGAACCAGAAATCACATGGGATTCAACTGCTCAAGGATAAAGTTCATTCATAATTTATATTTTTGAATGAACCTAAAAATAAAATTTGCTAAGTAGAATATGGATTTTAGAATCGAAAAAGCACATGGGATTTGGACCATTTTTCAAAAGGTCATAGCAAAAATTAAAATTTTTGTAAGGGATAAAATTTAAAAGTTTATTGGTCAGAATAAAATGGTATAGAAACCCTAGACCTAGGGAATAACAAGAGAACACTGTAACTGAGGATTTCTTTAGGTTTGATTAGGAGTATTAGCAGTAAATCAAATAAAGACAATGAAACCCAAAGATCTATCGAGTACAAAGGAATTCAAATAATAAAATAGTTATACCTATTTCTCGAAACTTCCATGATTACCTTCACAGTACCTTCTTACTTGCTGGATGACGCTTTGCCCTCAAATTCATTGTGCGAGCAATCTGCAAACTTCTAAGTCCTACACCAAGCTTTGAAGGATTTATGCAATGTCTAAATGCCTATGACTATGATTGACAATGTCTAACATACTAAGATTTGATCAAATAAAACTAATCAATGCTATGGAAATCCTAAGAATGCCAATGAGTAAATATGCAATGCACCTATAATATGTCTACTTGTGCGTGTGTCATTGAAAAGTGAGAGGAAAATGACATTTTATAGAAAATGTCATTTTGAATGGACAGGCGAGATTAATTCATGACGAAAACCTAAAATGAATGGTCCAGATTAAATATAAGAATCCCTAATTAGGGTTAGGGCAAATTCATTAATCGAACGGTCAAGATAATATCTCAAACAATTGTATCGATGGTGGAGAATAGATGAGATAAATTAATTAGAAAATAAAGATTTTCAAAAATCAAGAAGATAAAGATTTTGATTTGTGAGATTCAAAAAATCAAGAAGATAAGATTTGGACTAAAGATTAGATTTGAAAAATCAAGAATCTACCTGATTACTTGATTTTTGGAAGATTAATTACTATTTTGAATTAAATTAATTCAAAATAATGATTTTGTGAGACAATAAATAATCTTTTTTAGATTATTTACCAATATGGACTGACAGTTAAGAAAGTGATGACATTTTAAATAATTTCATTTATTTAAAATGAGAAGAATATTAATTTTGACAATTAAATAATTAAAGATAATTATTTAATTTAGTGGATAAGATTAATTAAATTAATTAAATAAATTAATCAATTCATTTAATTATGATAGTTAGTGACATATTAAATAAATAAATAAAACTTATTTATTTAATAATCAGGAAGAAATGTATGACGAAGGGAAATTAAATAAGTTAATAAATTTATTTAATTAAGGGAAGACTTAGACAATTAATGACGTATTTAATAAATAAATAAAATTTATTTATTTAATAATCATGAAGAATACAAAGACATGAATTAATTAAACAATTATAAATTATTTAATTAATAGTCAAATGTGGACCAAGGACATAATTAAATGTCATAATTATGCTAGGATGAAAGTGGTAAAAATAAAGCTTACAAGCCTAGGTCATTTTTAGGTGTCTACATTTTGCCTCTCTTTGTCATAATGTAGCATGTCGCATTGTGACAAAGAAAATAAGTTGAAAATATGCCCCAGTGAAGGTATGGAGTATCATTGCCCCCTCAGAAATTTTTTCAAATTTTGGGTCGGTGACAGAAAAATTTGTAAAGGGTCTCGATAAATCAATTTGATGACCAGAAAAACAATGGCATAATCGGTTTCAAATTCTGAAATGTTTAAAGCAGCTAACGAGGAAGTCAAAGTTGGTCAAATGAGCCTCCAATAATGACCTTGTTTGAGAAATGTCATTTTGACTTTATAAATAGGTTGACAAAGGGGTAAAAGTCAATTCATTTCCACTATTTACCTTGAAAATTTTGAGAGCCCAGAGCGAAAAGGAGGGTAGTGAGAATGGTGATTCCAGTGTCAGAGCATCGCGGTGAGATCTTACAGACATTCAGACGGCCAAAGGGCTCAGAGCTAGTGGTAAGTACCCTTGTCTTGCTTTGTAATTTTTTTGTTTTACGTGCTAATTTTAAGTTTCCTGGGTAGATAACAACTGCACCACGACGCAACTGTGTTCGCGTAAGCCGCAATCGTTTGAGCGTTCAACGCATTTGATGCGTCGCGACACTAATGTTTAGCTAATATTAGGGTGGGTGAGGTGATGTGATGCATTTGATAAAAACTGCAACGCAATTGCCTAACCGAGCCGCATATGAGTTTTGGAATGCCGCAATTGTTAGTTTGTGTCGCGCTTGCACATTTTAACGACACATTCACCATATTGTATCACAAGTGTCAAAATTCATGACGCAATTGCCTTAATGTGATGCATCTGGGCAACCGATCGATGCAAATTTCATGTTGTGACACATTTGAGAATTTTTGAGATGCATTCAAAAATTTGCAATGCAATTGACATAACGCAACGCATTTGATTCTTTGTCTTATTGAAACCGATTGTTGTACTTGTGAAACCATTAATACTTTTGATGTTGCTGATAGTTGTCTAGAAAATATTGATATATTCTTTGCCTTTCTGCAGAGGTAGCTTGCCCCTATCTATATGCGAGAGAGCAGGCCGACCAGTTGAGCCCACAAGAGCAGCACCGATTGATGCGACTAGGGTTGTTTTACATTGCCTACATGCTCACCATTTAGGTGAACAGGGGATTGCTGATTGAGCTATGTGAGTGATGCCATTCGGAGACTTGCTCATTCCACCTTTCGACAGGGGAGACTACCATTACTCTAGAGGACGTCTACCGGATTCTTCGAGTACCTATCCGAGGGGAGCGGATCGTCTATGATCCACAGCATGGTGAGCAGACCTTTTGAGCTTACTACCAAGACCAGGGTACAGGACTGGGCATCTAGGGTTATGAGATCAGGTGGGAGTTCATGGCGGATCACTATGGTCACTTTGATGCATTCTTGGTGACTCTGATTGGGGGGATCTTGATTCCCGACTGTCGAGGACACAGATTTCCCATTGGCTGGGGAGGTGTCCTAGTGGGCATGAGATGAGACATGACCGTTTATGCTTGGGGTCCCTGCTTACTAGGGACACTCTACCATCAGCTTCATGATATTGCCTACAGGAGGGGAGAGAGCATCTCGTGTGGGACTACACTGGTGATGATATGGGCCTGGGAGCACATATCCATATTCTATCCACCGATTGATAGACCATAGTTGGCCGACGGTATGCCTTATGCCTATTACTATGCCAGTGCCTTACAAAAGACTTAGATGGGTGAGACAGGTTGGTGGCAGCATCGGATTGACATGATGATGTCCTTTATCTGGAGGCCATATCAAGATTGTGGACAGTGGGATGATGAGGCAGATCACCTGAGTCTATGCAAGTAGTACAGATATTTGATTGGCCAGACAATGCAGATGTCTTTGATTATTGAGATGTATCTACCATAGCGTGTCCTGATGCAGTTCAGAGAGTAGCAGGGTGTACCTGCAGGGATAGCCAAGTACGCCAGGTCCTCCAGAGAGTATGCTTGGGGACCAGCCATTCCAGTGGCCTTTGCAGAGAAAAATATTGATGGGCTAGTAGCCCAAGCATGGGGATGGAGGTGAGGAGCAGCTAATCCCAAGACAACAACCGATTATGACCTATGGTGGCAAACACATAGGCCAGTGCCATTAACAGATCTAGATGGGCTAGCTCCAGTAGACAGACGATCAGTGATTCCTCGTGTGCCACCGGCTAGGCAAGGTGGTATGGGTAGAGATAGAGGCAAGAGGAGAGGTAGAGGTAGAGATGGAGGCAAGGGTGGAGATGGAGGTAGGGGCAGAGACAGAGGCAGAGGCAGGGATGATGGCGGAGATGGAGGCAGAGGTGGGGATGATGGTGGAGATGGCCAGAGGCGACAGCGGGATGGTCAGAGACAGGTCCGGAGGGTGTGCCCATGTGTGGTGAGGGTAGCATTAGATGCTATCCCCGAGGTTGGTGAGGAGGGAGAGAGAGAGGAGAAGCCCCGACAGGAGGGAGAGGGTGAGGAGAGACAGGAGGAGGTTGCAGAGGATGTGGCAGAGGATGTGGTGGAGGAGGAGAGGCAAGAGGAGGAGGTGGAGGTGGGGGGACAGGAGGAGGAGGTGGAGGTGGGAGGATAGGAGGAGGTGACTATGGGGGGACATGAGGAGGAGGTGGTAGAGGATGTAGTAGAGGATGATGACGATGAGGATGACGCCATGGATGAGGTCGAGAGACTCCTCAGATGGCAAATGGTGGAGGGAGAGGAGGAGATACCCTCCAGTTCAGTGTCGCCTCATGATGCCATGACAAATCAGAGGGTGGCCAACCTATAGCAGAGATTAGATGAGAGCATGACATAGGTCAGGGCCCTACAATCAGAGTTAGAGGTAGTCCAAGTAGAGCAGGATCAGGTAGTGATCCACGAGTAGGATTCGGCTCAATGGTGCACTCAGTTCACAACATTATGCACTGGGCCTATAGGGGACATGGTTTGGGAGTTGGCCAGAGTGAGCATGAGATTGGGGCAATATCAGACATTGTACAAGTAGGCAGTGCCACCGAAGTGACAGGATCCTACCCTATCATGGTCATAGATCAGGTAGTGCCAGTGGCAGTAGGAGTCACATTAGTGTCAGAGGATTTACCTCGTCAGGGCACACATCAGTGCACAGGTCACATCACTCACGCTGGCATACCCTGAGTCACCATTCGAGTCATAGCCATGGGTCGACTAGTTCAGTGCAGAGGTCAGTACAGGTACAACCACCAATGATTGATCCCTCTACTTCTCAGAGTTCGGTCATAGTGACATCACAGGTATCTATTGCCATAGAGATGACACCGTCCTTTGTAGTTCCACTAGTGGCACAGGCAGAGGTTGCGATAGGTCCCCCTATCGGTTCAGTCCCAGCTTTAGAGTTGCAGCTGCCACATTCTTCACCGCAAGGGGATGATGAGAGTCTACCCTAGGGGCATTTTGTTATTATGACACACTATGTATAGATTATTGAGCCTGCGAGCTCCATTTTTGGGATATCCCCTGACTTTATCCTGTGACATTGTACATTTTTGAGATTATACTATATGATGATGCAGTTTTGATGTGGCCTATATGTGTTATGTGATGCTCTTTGATTTAATGTATTATGATATGCATGATGTATGATGTTGATTTATGATGTAGCATGTATGTCCTATGATGCTTGTTTATGATTTTGATGCCATGATGATGTAATGCTTACTTATGTGAGATGATAATGATAATGATGTGCATAATGTGTTTAGTAAATGGATGTCATGTTGTTGATTATGTTAATGCACTTGTTTGTGATTATATATATGATTTAATGCTATGGATGATGTATGTATGGACCTAATGCAATGTTTATATTATCATGTATGCACTTATGTTTTTGAATGTCACATGATATCATCGTGAGATGGATGAGAGAAGATAACGAGACTGATGAGAGAAGATGACCAAACTGAAGAAGAGAAGATGACTAGACCGATGAAAATGCATGTTAATTGCTAGACCAAATCCTTCAAAACTTTACCATAGGACATTAGTATTTATTGTTCTTAATCATCATTAGGCAGACTATTGTAATGGACAAGAAACACCATGATATAACATAGAGCAAGATGTGCAAGGTCATACCATTACGTAAGACAAGCAGTCATAGACAAGGATGATCATGACTCATACTAAGAGCATGATTGCCCTAGTCTTTTTGTCATAATCAACCACAAGCAGAGAAAGGAAACTAGTGGCATGATTGTCAAAATACAAAAAAAAATAGAGCCCTTACCATGAAATGTCATCATTTTTCTAAATCCCAAAATCAGGACCTCGCTGAGAAACTAGTAGTCATGCATGTCAATCGTCATGATACGTCGCTGCTTCTCTAAATCCTGCTTAGTGGGATCTCGCTAAAAAACTAATATCATGATAAAAACTAAAAAAAAATTGTCAAGTGTTTGCCAAGTGTGTTTGGATATCCATTGTTTTGATTCCAAGATGTCAGGTTTAATGATGATGAGATGCCCGAGTATTAAAGCTTTGATGCTACTCAAACGACAAATGTCCAAATTTTTCCAAATTCAGGAAGGATACATCCTGAATAATATGAATGCCAAGAGGATTGATCTCCAAATGCCATGTGATGGTGATGATGACGATGCCTAGGAAGGACACATCCTAAGGCATAAATGACACAGTTGGTTATTCAGAAAGATATATTTGAAGAAAATTGATTTTAAAAGAAGCGATCCTTAGATGCCAAGAGGATCCTGCGAAATGCCGAATGACAGTGACAATGCCTAGGAAGGACACATCCTAAGGCATGAAGGGCAGAGGTTATCTTTTAGAAGGGCACATCTGAAGATTAACCTAAAAGTTGACAGTTTGATGGGTTATGATGATTTGACTTTCTTTGACTAAGTTTGACTTGTGTTTGACAATATGTCAATTTTGTCATGATGATATGATTGACCTGCTGATGAGATTGTCATTCTGAATAAATCAATGTTTTACTTTGCTCTAGGAGTTTTCCCATTTGGGAGTGATTCGATTTGTCTCGAAGATATTATGACGTGTGTGCCAGTGTAGTGTCATGAACCCTAATGGACTGACCTAGTGTGGCCTCGGGGGCTCATCGATAGATGGCCTTGCCTATGTCATACACTCAGAGACCTCGTAGTTTGACACGACCAATGATTTTGTCCAAAGGAAAGAAGTTTGAATCATGATTTTATTTTGACAAACCTAAATGGACTGACCTAATATCTCGAGGACTCAAATGTGAGTCTTGCCTACGTAGCAATGCGCAGAGACAACGTAGTTCGGACAAATGACAAAGATTGATTGATATGACTGACTTTGACAAGGGATGACAATGTGTTTGCATTCTTTGAGCAGTTTGATGTTTTGTTTGTGGTTTTCTTTAGGACGTGTTATGATTTTTAGGTCTTTTTTCTGGACATTTTATGATGTTTTTGTCTTTTTTTAGGACTTTTTGTGATGTTTTTGGTCTTTTTTCAGGACTTTTTGCAATGTTTTGGTCTTTTTTCAGGACTTTTTATGATGTTTTTGTATTTTTTAGGACTTTTTTCCAATTGCCAAGATCATGGGTGACATCCACTGTAGTTTCATGATAAAATTTTTTCCCCTAGTTAGGTCCAAGACTTAGCCATTTTTAAGGAACATGGACGGGATGCTGCTAGTTTACTAGATGGACAGTCGTTAGGACTTGATGTCAATTGTTTATCCACTATGATAGGTAGGGTAGAATGTGGTGGCAATTTGCGTAATAATGGCGAGAATACCTTTCATCCTAAGCCAAAGCAGACAAAGTGACAATAGATGGCAGAGCAATGATTGACTACACATGGCGCCTGTTTGCCAGGTTTTCACCATGGTACTTGTCCAAAGCACTTGTTTGCTAGGTTTTCACTATAGAACAAATCATTTTTCTCTTTACTATTTTATTGAATTTTTTATTTTTTTGGTGTCACCAAGATGCCTGTTTGCCAGGTTTTCATCAAGGCAACAATTTTTTATCATTTTTCAATTTTTTTGTATTTTGCGGTTTTCAACTCAATCTTCTGATGCTATGTGTAGAACCTGCGGAGATGTAAACTGTTGATGGGCTCTGTCATTTATTCTCCATCTGGTGTGGCCAATTGATAAGCTCTAAAACCAAAAGAAGATATGATAATGTAGGGACATAGCCAATTTGGTTCAAACTTTCTCAGCTTTTCTTTATCGGCTTGATTCTTGGGATTCTGCATGAGAACTAAGTCGCTAATGTCAAACTGTCTGACCATAACCTTCTTATTGTAGTTGTGACAAAGATGGTTTTGATATGCTTGGAGATGGTTCAGTGAATTTTTCCTTCTTTCTTCTAGCATTTCTAGCTCGTGCAAGCGTGATTGCCGATACTCCTCTTCATTAGTTAGACCCTTCAGGGAGACTCGTAATGAAGGAATTTCCACTTCAATGGGAAAAATGGCCTCAGCACCAAAGACTAGGGTGAATGGAGTGGCCCTTGTAGGTGTACACATGCTAGTTCGGTAAGCCCACAGAGCAGGGTTGAGTTGTATGTGCCAGTCATGGCCAACATCATTGATAGTCTTTTTGAGGATTTTGACAATGGTTTTATTGGACGCCTTAGCTTGACTGTTTCCTTGTGGGTAGTAGGGAGATGATAAATGGTGTTGAATGTGAAATCACTCACATAACTCCCAAATGTCTTGGTTTTAAAATGGACATCCATTGTTAGTGATGATGGATTGCGGAAGGCCATAACAACAAATAATGTAGTTAAGGATGAACTTCGATATTTGTTTGCTAGTAATATATGTCATTAGGATGGCTTCAATCCACTTTGTAAAATACTCAGTGGTGGTGATAATGAATTTGTGGCTGTTGGAGGAGGTTGGAGGTTGGATGAATTTTACCCACGAGGTCAAGTCCCCATTGAGTGAAGGGCTAAGGAGAAGTGATTGGTCAAAGTTCCTGTGCTGAAGCATGGATCAAATTGCTGTGAATCTAACATTTGCAACAAGTCCTCACATATTCAATTGCATCCTTTTCAATTGTTGGCCAATAGTACCCAAGTCTCGTTACTTTCTTAGCTAGAGTAGAACCACTCGAATGAAATCTGCATATACTATCATGCACTTCGTGTAAGGTTGTACGTGCTTCATTGGTGTCGAGACATCTAAGGAGGGTGTCGTCAAAACTACGACGGTACAGGGTGTCACTAACGATGACATACTTTGCAGATTTTTGGATGAAGGACTTGCTTTGGTTATTGGACAGGTTCAGTGGAAGGGTTTGAGATTTTAGGTAGTCATAAATATCCAGATACCAGGGAGAGTTGGGACCAACATGTTTGCAAATCATTTCTAATTTTGGGATATCATATGGCAGGATTAAAAGTTGTTCTACTAAGAACTCAAATTGTGACACATTTTGAGGGATGCCCAAGAGAGAACCAATAGTAGCTATTGCATTAGCAGCCTTATTTTGTATCCTGGGGATTTGTTCAAAAGAAATCAATTGGAAGTATGTCAGGAAACTATCCACCATCCTCTTGTAGGGAAGCAACTTCTCATCCTTTGTTTCATAGTCATCATTTACTTGGTTGATAACAAGCTGGGAATCCCCGAATACAAGCAATGTTTGAATTTTCCATTTAATTGCCATTTTGAGACCTGTGACTAGTGCTTCATATTCGACAATGTTATTCGTACAAGGGAAAATGATCCAGAATGCCTTAGGAATTGAATCCCCTTGTAGTGTGATAAACAAGATTCCAGCACCTGAGCCATGACCAGTATGAGACCCATCAAAATATAGCTTCCATGGTACCACCAGTTTTGCATGAAAAATGGATTTGTCGGGAAAATCAGTTACTAGTGGATGAGTGACTTGAATTGGTGCATCTTCTAGTTGATCTGCTATTACCTATCCTTTTATTGCCTTACACTTGACATATTGTATGTCATACTCGCTTAGTATCATGACCCATTTTGCTAACCGGTCTGTTAATGCCACCTGACTTAGGAGATATTTCAGTGGATCTATCCTGGTGACCGGCTGTGTTTGGTGACTGAGCATATAGTGTCTTAATTTTTGGGATGCAAAGACAACAACAAGGCATGCACATTCAATGTTTGTATAGTTCAACTCATACCCTATCAGTGTGTGGCTGATGTAATAGATGGCTCACTCTTTTCCTTCATGATCATTTTGTGCCAGTAATGCCCCTAGTGTTGAACTAGTAGTCGAGATGTAGAGTATCAATGACTTTCTATGAATTGGAGGCATGAGGACTGGTGTTGACAATAGGTAATCTTTGATTTGCGGAAAGGCTTCTTGACATATATCTGTCCATACAAAGGGAATACCCTTGCACAACAGATACTGGAATGGGTGACACTTATCTGCCAATTGGGCTATGAAACACCGAATAGATTGTACCTTGCCTTGTAGAGTTCTTAGTTCATTGATTCCTTTGGGCGGAGGCATGTCTATGATGGCTTTGACCTTTGTTGGATCAACCTCTATACCTCTTTGGGAAACTATGAATCCCAAGAGTTTTCTTGATGTGACCCTGAAAACACATTTCTTAGGATTTAGTCAGACTTTGTACTCTTCAAGTCTCTTGAAAATTGTGTCGAGCACATTTAGATGATCTTTCCTGGTTATTGATTTGGATAATAGGTCATCTACATAATCTTCCATTATTTTTTGCATCATGTCATGGAAGATTGTGGTGATAGCCCTTTGGTCATATGTGGCACCTGCATTTTTGAGACCAAATGGCATGACATTCCAACAATATTTACCCCATGGGCAAGTAAATGCTATTTTGTGCTGGTCTTCAGGAGTGATACAAATCTGATTATAGCCGGAGAAACCATCCATGAGGGATAGCATCTCATATTCTATTGTAAGGTCAACTATGATGTCAATGTTTGGCAAAGGAAAGTCATCCTTTGGGCATGCTTTATTTAGGTCTCGAAAGTCTGTACATATGTAGATCAACCCATTTGGCTTTGCCACCGGCACCAGGTTAGAAATCCATTCAGCATAAACAATAGACCGTATGAATCTGGTGTCCAGTAATTTCTTTAACTCGGCCTTGACCAATAGAGCAACTTGAGGGTGCATTTTGCACAACTTCTGCTTGACTGGTTTAGCATTAGGTAATAGCAGGAGATGGTGCAAAACTAATTCTAGGTCCAATCCTGGCATGTCAGCATAGGACCATGTGAAGTTGATTTTTCATTCTACAAAGAATTTATGAAATTCTAATCTCTCATCTTCAGTTAATGATGTAGCAAAGAGAACCATCTTGGGATCTTCTGTAGTTGATATGTTATCCTCTATTGTGTCTTCGATAAGCATAGCCGATTTCTCCTATTGCATAGGGAGAAGGTCCAGTCCTCCATCCTTGGGCACCTTAGAGAGGTTTTCACCCACATATACGTCCTTTATTTTTACTATTTTATTGTCAAGAGGTGCCTTTCAGTTTTCACCTAGAGACGTTTCACTTTTTGTTTTATTCTTATTTTTATTTTTGCAACTAGAGGATGGAGCAGTCTCACCGAAGTATGCTGTGCAGTCTAAATTAATGGAGAATCCTAATTTGTGGTCCCCACTGGGTATGCCTTCTCGTAATCCCATAAATTCAGCAATTGCCTCATCATTCTGAAATGTGTCTAGTGTCGGCAGTCCTTGTTGGTCCCAATTGACTAGTTCAGGGTAAACTAAGGAAATGCCATCGTCAATGTTGGTGAATTGGGGCAAGGATGCAGACAACATGAAGACATATTCAGTGATGTTTTAGATGAGATTATCATCATCCAACTCGACATCAGACTCTATCCGATATTATCCTTCACTAGTGTCATATTCATTGTCAAAATAAGGAGTGAAGGTTTTAGAGCCTCGATTGTCAATGTCGTCTCATACTTCAGATGGATTGGACTGAAGGGGTTTAGATGATGGTTGTTGTACATCATGGGAAGTGGTAATGGGACTTTGACTATTTGGTGCCTGTTCAATTTTGAATTTTTTCCAGAATCATTGTTCAGAGGTCAGTTCCCTTGGTTTGATGAACAAATCATCAAGACAATAGTCACTTAGGGATCGTTCTAACCCAAATTCCCACTCTTGGGAGTCAGTTTCGAAGAGGGTTTCCTTAGTGGTCTCAACAATTTTCAAAGCATGTACTCGCTCACTCGAAAGTCCAGTGATACATCGATCATCATTTTCAGGTGATCCAAACCCTAATCTAAGATACTTCAGAATTTGAAAAGTTTCTATGGGTTCCCTTTGACTAGTTTTATTTCTTCCTACGCCACTAGTACCATCGTAGCCTTTAGTCTTCATTATGTCATAACCCTTGCCATATTTTTGCACTGGTAATGGGGGTAGCGTGACAGTATCCTTATAGATCCATCCTATAATGTCAAAAAGGTATTCACTACTCATGTCTCCCCACTTGATAAAAATTGTTTTTGGTGGAACTTTGAAAGTTTCCATGGGTTCCATTCTGAAACATGGCCGACCATATATCTCTGGAGACTTGGGTATTATTGTTATGTTGTATGCTATATTTAGTTTGAATTCTCCGCAGCTGAGGTCCTAGATTTTCACAGTGGATTCAATCTTAGGGTTTGATAGAGGCAGTGGTGTGGCGGAAGATGTGGATGGAGCAGATGCAAAAACTGATGTGAGTGTGGATGGATCAATGTATTTGGATGACAAGGAGCCAAGTACTTCCCAATTAATAGGTACTCAGTTTTCCAAAATACCCCATAGGTTGGTACAATATTGGAAGGGGTTGGGGTCACCGTATATGGTTATTTTTGTGCCGTCAAATGGAAACTTTAGACACTGGTGATATGTGGACGAAACAGTTTTTAAGGCATGAATCCATGGACAGCCTAACAAGATGTTATATGGTAGTTCCAAATCCAGGACCTAGCAGGTTGTGTCCACAATGACCGGTCCCACTCTGATAGGGAGAGAGATAACACCCCATGAAGAGCGTTCCTTGTCATCATATGCTTTGATCACTATACTCTTTTTTTGGTCTACGCACACATCAGAGAACCCGAGAGCCTTAACCAGTTTGAGGGAGCATATATTCAATCTTGCTCCACCATCTACTAAAACCCGTCAAACTTTGTGCTTGTGGACAAAAGTTTCTATGTGCAATGCATCATTGTGATTGGTTTTAGGTGATGAATAATCTTGATCCAAGAAAGTGATGTGGTGAGGTGTAGTGAGATATCCCACCATGGTTTCAAATTGATTGACATCGATATCCTTGGGGACTGACGACTTGAGAAAAGTTTTATCTAGGATATCTTTGTGCACGGGGGATATACAAAGCAGCTCAAGTATAGAGATTTGTGCGAGAGTCTTTCCTAGCTAGTCGATGAGATTGAATTGACTTTTGGGTTTCCATTGCTTTGTGGTCGGGATAGGTTCTGGCTTTCTAGCAGATGGGCCAGGTATGATTATTTTGGGTTGTCTAGCAGGAGGCAGACTAGCTATAGTAACCTTGCCACTCTGAGTAGTAGTGTTACATTGGGGTGCTGTCCTGACCGTAATGGTATTGATTTATTCATTGTCAGTTCAGACATTGTTTATAATAGGTCCACTAGAATAGTCATATTTGACTCGAGCAAATTTGGCTTGATTATTGTGCATCTATGGACTTGACGTGGAAGCCTTATTAGAACCATGGTCCTGCAGTGGATTCTTATGGATAGTATGATCCGAATTGGAGGAAAATTGAGATCCACCTACTTCAATGATGTGACTTTCAATAAGATCTTGTATTAGGTTTTTCAATTGTCGACAATTAGAAGTTGTATGTCCTTTTCCTCGATGGTATTCACAAAATGCATTATCATTCCACCATGCTGGTTTGAATTGTCCTGGGTCATACGATTTTGGTTCTTGGAGTGTAATGACCCCATTTTGGATACATTTCTTAAGGACTTCTTCAATGGGTTCACCCAAAGGAGTGTATGTGCGACCTTTAGGAAATTGTCTCATCTGATGGTATTTTCCCTAGTTATCTTGACTGTTTTGATTGTTGAAAGGGCCATTAGGAGGAGGTGCCAATGCCGTTGTTGGTTGGTGTTGTTGTTGAACCCCTTTTAGGGCCAGTATAGGACCCACAACATTTGCAGTCTTGGTGTCAACAACACCATCATTTGTAATGTGTTTATTTTTTATCCAGTATTTATTCTTTTCAGTGGTTGGATTGACATTTGTGTTTTTAGAACCATATCGTAATTCTCCCTTTGTGATAAGGGCTTTCTCAATCTGGACCCCTTTTTCGAATAAATCTATGAAGTTTGTGCAATAATGTATTTGCAATGCATATTTTAGGGGCCCCAATAGTGTTTGGACAAACATGTCGACTTTCTCCCTTTCGGGGATGTTAATGTGACATCGACTAGCAAGGCTTCTCCATTTTTGAAAAAATGGGATAAATGTCTCTCCAGCATCCTCTTGTGTAAGAGTGCACAAGCTAGTGATGGAGGTGTCCATGTCGATGTTGTACGCATAGTTTTTGATGAATTTTTGTTTAAGCTCGTCCCATGTCTAGATATCCTTTTGTGTGGAAAACCATTCAAGGGCTTGACCCGCTAGACTTTTAGAAAAAAGTCTCATCAAGTATGTTTGTTCATAGGCGATGTCCATACAATTGGTTGCGAATTCGTGAACATGTTCAATGGGGTTTGTCTTGCCTCTGTATTTTGTGAAATGGGGTGACACATATCCCGGAGGAAATGGAGGCATGTATATGCTCATGTCAAATGGGTATACATTTAGGTCATATGATATTTCTGATTTTTTACCTGAAATGTATATGTTTTGAATAGTTTTTTCTACCCCCATCAGTCTTGTTTGGAGGGCATCCATAATAGGATCAGTTATGTTTCCGTACATTGGATTGCTTGGTACACCATAGGTTCCCACTTGTTGTACATGAATATTTGTGTATTGTGGCAATATGGATTGCTATGATATGTATGACGTTTGCGGATTGCCATGTTGTTGATATTGAAAGTTATGATTGGGTGCATGTTGGTGAGTATGAACATTAGATGAGTAGGTTGGGATGTGTCCCCCAGCCATGTGTGTCATTATTTGGGGGGTGTGATGACCATGAAGATTATGATGCATCAATGGTGCCATGGGTTGCGTTACTTGGCCACTTTGTGTGAATTGTTGTGTTTGCACAAGGGGAATGTTTGCATTTGTACCTTGGGAGGCAATGACATGTGACTGTGTTGTCGTGTTAACATTTGCTTGTTGTCCTTGGATAAAAATGCGTCCCTTGCCCCCTCCCAAAGGATTTTTTGGAATACCACTAAGCGGATATGTCGAAGGTGTACTCATGGTAGTAGATGTAGCTATCAACAGGGGGTTGTTGTGACTTGATGATGCCCCCATGGAATTTATCGTAGTGGTAAAGAGAGGATTGGAGTAATTTTCCCATATTGTTGAGGAGCCAAGAGTGGTTCCAACTGATTGGGATAGTGTCGTGGATGATTGTGATCCTCCAATAGATGTAGTATTTATTGTGTTGGAGGTGTTTGGGATGTTGGAGGTATCATGCACTATCATGGTGGTGTCAAAGAAAGTATTGCTCGTAGTGTTTGGAAGTTGACCACTATGTGACATGTTATATGCGTTGTTGTTATTAGGGTCAGAAGGTGTCACATTTATCGTGTTAATGTCAAATCCTTGAGGTAATTTGGCTCCTTCACTCAAGAGTATAGCCAAGTATCTGTCTCTGTCATAACGGACCATTGTTTCAACGAATTGAGAGGCCTCTGGGTCTTGTGCTATTGCCTCTAATTTTTCCTCAAGTATTTGACCATATTCATCTTTTTGCAAGAATTGTTCAAATGGACTATTTGATGAGGGTGGTGTCATCATTAAAGGTTGATTGTTTTTTTTTCCAAATGGATCATCAAAGGTCTAGTTGGGGTCATACGTTGGATTGTTAACAGTGGATGTGGGGTCTTGCCAAGAGTTTTCCATTTGTCTTTGTTGTTTTTGAAGTCTAGTTTCTACCATAAATGAGATTGCTCAAATGAAAAGGAATTTGTCCGCCACCCGCGGTGGTGGACTGGCCCACCCTCACGGCGGTGGCGGACTGGCCCGCCCCCGCGGCGGCGGCTCTGCCACCGCGGTGGCGGACTAGCCTGCCCCCATGGCAGACTAGCCCACCCCTACGGCGGCGGCTTCGCCACCGTGGTGGCGACTAGTCTGCCCCCGCGGCCGCAGGCCGGCCAGCTTGAGGTGGCGGACTGGTCCGCCTGCTGGCGGCACGGGGACCATCGACCGCGGTGGTGGACCGGGCCGCCGCCCAGCTGTCCCCCTCTAGTGCGCATCCCGAGGCGACCCAAAATTTTTTTTTCTACCCATTTGATTTTTTGACGCCCCGCAAAAAACCCATGTTTTTGTTTTTCGAAAATACGTGCCTAAATGCCAAAAAACACAAAAATAAAAATCCACAGTTCGGTTTTGAGCTAACCTGGCGGGGTACGGTGCAATGGGTGAAAAATATCCATCTCTCGTCCACCCGGTGAATGACATCACTATCGTACTCCGGCATGATGTCCGCTCTCGCTCGCCTCCTTGTCTCTCTCTCTCCTCTTTCTCCACTTGCCAGCTGTCACAATGGGCCCAAGGTAAGTCCCCAATTACCTTTTATCCCCTTTTCACTTTTTCACCTCATGGTCATTTTTTTCTTTTTTTTAACCAAAAAATCTCGCCGATTAATTCATCCAAGCTCTTTCTTCCCGGGGCCGCCATTTGCACACCGTATATCTGATTGACTCTGTTCAAGCGCCGTTCTTCTCATTTTTCTGTGCTCTTTCCAACAACATGTACCACTCTATACTTTCGAGAAGTTGACCGGGGCTCCCTTTTCCTCCCCCGTCCCCTTTCTCGAGGGGGCATACCCTACCATTCCCTCCTAACCCGTCGCTCTAACCCTACCTTTCCTTGACTGGGGCATCCTCTCCGCATTCCCTCCATTCGGGGCAGCTCACGTGCGTTCCCCCATGGTGGGGCATCTCTTTTTCTGGTCTCTTCCTCTATAGTCATCTACATCCTGTTTTTCTTCGAAACCCTATTATTCTAATAGTCTTTCAAAGAGGGGCAAAATATAGACGTCCAGTTTTGATCACTTCCACATGATCAAACGCATCTCCCTATTCATCCGGTTGCTCATCCCCTTTGTTAATATTAATTAAACCAGGTGTCTAATTAATACCCTGCATCTTGCACAAAGGTCCTAAAGTATTCAATTTAATACTTTGCCCCTCTTCCTCCTCTAAATTAAATAAATTTTCCCTTTTATTTAATTTAGTCATATTCCCCTTTTAAATTAATTTTTTTTTTTAATTCATCTTTTCTCTCTCATGGTCACATCCTCTAACTTTTGCAAGTTGGTCCCTAATCCATTTTAATTACTTCATCTTCTTCTAATTAACTAGGGTTAGCATGTGCACACCCTTAATCATCATTAAGGTCACATCCTCCATAATTTCCCACTTGCCTCTAATTAGTCATTAGCCTATCTAACTGGGTACTTGCACAACCTTAATCATTTGATTAGCCTAACCTAATCCTCATCCTATTTATGGCACATGTCCTTGAGTCAACCTTATTAAAGGCTTTCTCCTTTTGGACAAGGCATCCCCCTTCCCCATGTGAATTTTTAATTCACCTTTTAATCCCCCAAGGCACCTAAAAGGAATTTTTAATTCCTTCACTTCTCCCCACATGTCCTCTATTCATTCTTTATTCTTTCTCTCATCCCCATAAGGATATTTGAGGAATTTTTAATTCCCCACTTGTCCTCTCACCCACATGGGGACAAGGACCTCCTTTATGAGGAGATCTTGTCCAATCCCAAGGTACTTTGTACCCCTCTCCATGTCATGTCCTTCTCCTTCCACCTCATGTCCACTTCACCTTTTAGGGCTATCTCACATGCCACATGTCAAGATGTGAGGGCTTGTGAGTTCTCAACTCACCTTAGCCCTACATCTTGATATTTGGTGGATCAATCTTGACCGTCCATTTCCCCTAGGATTTCCCAAAAATCCTATAAATACCCCCTCTTTTCTCTCATTTTGGGAAGATCATTTGTGCTAGCCAAACTCTTGCAGTTTTGTTTCTCAACCTCTACTTAGCCATTTTCACATTTTCATCCACTTGCATCCATCTTCACATCCTCATCTAGCTTGCATCTTGCCATCCAAGGAGCATACACGTCAAAGATCGAAGGGCCAACCAAAGGATCGACTCAACGCAAGGTATAAAGTTCCATTTTGTGGCTTTGTCTTGTTTTGTTTCTAACTTAGGCTAATCTTGAAGTGTAGGTTGTTTAAGTTTTTTATTTGCACTCTTTTGACTAGTTGCTTGATTTCTAACACTCTATTTCGACCTATCACATACGCTATGCAAGGTCTAAATTCCAAATGACGATAAGGATGACTAATGTTTTTGGACTTTTTCAAATAGGATATGCAATGTGAAGATTTAAGATGCAATTTTAAGATGAGGGTACCTAAGCATGTATAAGCTCAAACTCTGTTTTCGATTTTGGTTACTAGAGGACTTTGTTGAAAATGATAAGGTGACAAGGTTGAAATGACTAGAGAATTTTCCTAACTAGACTTTTGAGTTGGAAAATCTCACAAAAGAGGACAATGACTGAAAAAGGGGTTTGATAACTTAGTCCAAAAGAGCCTAGTTTCGAAAGCAATGATGTTGCAAATTGTGCTGAGATTTACCTAATCCTAAGGACACAAAAAAAATGTGAACCTAGGGACAACCTAATGTCGAATGTATGCAACTAAAAATAATGAAGGATGAAACCTATGGTGATGAATGCAAACTAATGGTTAAGACTTTGAGCAATTTCAAGTTTGGTTTCTAACAAAATCTTCTTGGAAACAGTGTTTGACAAATTATTGATAAGATGAAGACTTTGGATTTGACTTTGTATGAAGTTTTAAAATGTGACAGGTAGATGCATCATTTGAGGTGGCAATTGCATCTCTTTTTTGAAAATGTGGCTTAGAATTAGACAAATGCGACCCAGTTTATCAGATGCGACTCAATGACAGACAGTTGTGACTCGGTTTTGCGAATACGACATAGTATGAGCAAATGCGACTCAGAATCAGACAAATGTGACTTGATTTAGCAGATGCGGTTTAATGATAGTTAGTTGTGTCGCGATGCATGCATATGTGATATTTGAAAGGTTGAATGCGATTGAGCATAGCAATTGCGATTTAGAAAGTTGAATGCAATTTGAAAAATGCGACACAATTTGTAAAAAAGTTTGTCTTGTCATTTTTGATGGCAAATTTGATCTATTTGATATTGAGCATTTTGTTTGGAGCTGTAAATGTGATAATTCTAGAAAGCACTTGAAAAGCACAGTGTTTTAAAAGTAACCAAACACACATCAGATAAGCACAATCCTAGGTTAGGCCATGACAGTATTCACTAGATTCCACGTGGGTTTCCCCAACCGCATATCTGTAGCATGTGAATTCAAAAGCTTGGCTGCACGGGCTCCCCTTACAGTGCACTCTCTTCTCAGGCCAACCAAGCTTCCAACCCCCATGAAACTCCCATGGCAAGCTAATCACCTCTACTACAGGGGTTGCGCTAGCAAATAGAGGTTTTTGGCTTACTACACAAGAGTTTTTAGTTCGAGACCCTCGTTCGAGTGGCCATACATGGGGCAAGAGATTAATCACCATTAAAGTGGCACTCCAGCCTAAAGAGGTTAAGCTCAACACGGTTTAAGGGAGTACAACTCCGTCCGTATGACACATCCGCACAAGCAATCTTAGGTTTTCCCTTAAGATTTACATTTCTATACTGGTTGAGGGTAGCTTGGCTTTAGCTCTGTTGCCAGTTTGAGTCACGTTGGGGTGATGAAATCCCTAGGCAGGCCCAATTTCTAGAGTTGGTAACCATTTCTCTTACACCCAAGATCGCTTGAAAGTGCGATGGGAGAGGTTACTCCGATATACCAAATCGTGGGTAAG
This sequence comes from Sequoia sempervirens, assembly GCA_007258455.2. Taxonomy (NCBI): domain Eukaryota; kingdom Viridiplantae; phylum Streptophyta; class Pinopsida; order Cupressales; family Cupressaceae; genus Sequoia; species Sequoia sempervirens. Next base: position 558,961,557 of record VDFB02000017.1, read on the forward strand.
AACAGATAAAAATGGGTTTGGGTTTTTGATCACCAAGTTTTCACAAGGTGAGAGCATACTCCTTTACTGCTTTGAAAACACAGTCAATCAAAGAAGACATGAATGTTCTTTTTATGTGCATCAAAATTAAATGTTTGCTATTCTATGAAAAAAAACAAGCACAATATTTGTTTTATTCCATCTTCGACATTCAAATCTACAAACAAAAGATTAGTAGTTTCTTTATGAAATGATCTTCAGCATATGAATAGTAACCACCACATGCTACAAATGAAGATTAGTAACACAAAACTCTAAGGTAGCTAACATGCAGGAACAAAAAACTAGGAACTCAGAAGACCATAAAAATAAAAATAAAAACCAGAAACCAGAAAACCAGAAAACTAGCATGTCAAAACTAAAAGAAAATTTTTACCAGTCGAATGCAGCACGACAGAGTGGATGCATCGTTCAAGATTTGAATGTGGTTGAATTTGTCAAATGTGGCTTTCCATATCTTGATTGCAGCTTGTCAGAGCAATTGCAGCTTTTCTGTTGTCGAATGCATCATGACACATCAGATGCATCATGATTTTTTTTAAAAGACGGTTGCGTCGCTCCGTACCTGTACCTACAAAATAACAAAAAACACAAAAACCATACAGAAATAACAAAAAAAATGGAGTTGGGTTCACTAATGTAACTGAGGATTTCTTTAGGTTTGATTAGGATTATTAGCAGTAAATCAAATAAAGACAATGAAACCCAAAGATCTATCGAGTACAAAGGAATTCAAATAATAAAATAGTTATACCTGTTTCTCAAAACTTCCATGATTACCTCCATAGTACCTTCTTACTTGCTGGATGATGCTTTGCCCTCAGATTCTTTGTGCGAGCAATCTGCAAACTTCTAAGTCCTACACTAAGCTTTGAAGGATTTATGCAATGTCTAAATTCCTATGACTATGATTGGCAATGTCTAACATACTAAGATTTGATCAAATAAAACTAATCAATGCTATGGAAAGCCTAAGAATGCCAATGAGTAAATATGCAATGCACCTATAATATGTCTACTTGTGCGTGTGTCATCGAAAAGTGAGAGGAAAATCGCATTTTATAGAAAATGTCATTTTGAATGAACGAACGAGATTAATTCATGACAAAAACCTAAAATGAATGGTCCAAATTAAATCTAAGAATCCCTAATTAGGTTTAGGAAAAATTCATTAATTGAACGGTCAAGATAATATCTCAGACAATTGTATTGACGGTGGAGAATAGATGAGATAAATTAATTAGAAAATAAAGATTTTCAAAAATCAAGAAGATAAAGATTACCTGATTTGTGAGATTCAAAAAATCAAGAAGATAAGATTTGGACTGAAGATCAGATTTGAAAAATCAAGAATCTACCCGATTACTTGATTTTTGAAAGATTAGTTACTATTTTGAATTAAATTAATTCAAAATAATGATTTTGTGAGACAATAAATAATCTTTTTCAGATTATTTACCAAAATGGACTGACAGTTAAGAAAGTGATGAAATTTTAAATAATTTCATTTATTTAAAATGAGAGGAATATTAATTTTGATAATTAAATAATTAAAGTTAATTATTTAATTTAGCAGATAAGATTAATTAATTAAATAAATTAATCAATTTATTTAATTATGACAGTTAGTGACATATTAAATAAATAAATAAAACTTATTTATTTAATAATCAGGAAGAAATATATGATGATGGGCAATTAAATAAGTTAATAAATTTATTTAATTAAGGAAAGACTTAAACAATTAATGACATATTTAATAAATAAATAAAATTTATTTATTTAATAATCATGAAGAATACAAAGACATGAATTAATTAAACAATTATAAATTATTTAATTAATAGTTGAATGTGGACCAAGGACATAATTAAATGTCATAATTATGCTAGGATGAAAGTGGTAAAAATGAAGCTTGCGGGCCTAGGTCATTTTTAGGTGTCTACAAACACAAACCTATGAAAATTATGCACAAAAACCAAGGAACCAAAAAATCAAATATAAACACCCAAACCTAGCAAAAACTTGAGAACCCACAAAAGAAAAGACAAAAACACAACACAAAGATAAAAAATGAGCGAAAACACACAAGAAAAGATGAAAACAACACAAAAAATGAAAACACAAACAAAAAAAGTAACATGTAAAACAAAAAAAAGAAAGCAAGGAAAACAAACACAACAAAAGAAAAAGAAAACTAAAAATGAAAACCCTACCTCGAACTCTGAATCGACAATTAAACCAAAAAACTCCCAATTGCTACAAAATTGAATGATCCTAATGCTCCTTCACTCACTCCTCATGAAAAAAAAAGGTAATTATGATCATAATCATGTATGAAATCTGATTAAATATCATTCCTGCACATGCAAAGGAGTCCATGTAATAAATGCGTTGGGTGGTTAGAAAAATAGAATAAGAAGAAACAAAAGAAAATGGACCTTCATTGGAAAAAACCAATTAGAAATCACTTCTCCAAAAGGAACAAGGTAAGAAAGACAAAGACAACAAGAAGAATCAAAAAAACATTTTGGACTTGAACCTTTGAAGAAAAGGTTCATGTTCAATTTGGAATTTCGATTTTGACCAAAAGGCATACGGGATTGGAAAAACATTTTAGACTTGAACATTTGGAGAAAATGTTCAAGTTTGATTTCTTTTTCCAATTTCAAACAGAAAAAAATACAAAATTAGAAAAGAATTTGGGACTTGAACATTTGAAGAAAATTTTCAAGTTCGATTTCTTTTTCCAATTTTGAATAGAAAACAACAAGGAATTGGAAAAGCATTTGGGACTTGAACATTTGAAGAAAATGTTCAATTTTACTTTCTTTTGTCAATTCTAACTAGAAAAAAAGAAAACAAAGGAAACAAGGGAAACAACTTTGGGACCAAAGAAAAAGAAGGAAAGAAAAACCCAAAACAAGGCAAGGAAAAGAAGACAAACACCTAAAACACAAAAGGGGGACCCTTTTTGACCAAAAAAAATAGGGTGGTTATGCAAGGCATAACAAATGGCGACTCAAATGGGATAATGGTTCAACCATTTTCAATATATTGAAGGATTCAATCATCCCAAAACCACTATTTTAAGATCATTTTTATTTATTACAATTGTTTATGACAAATATGACTGAGCTAAGATCTCAATTTGTGTATCCTTGTCAAAATTTTGAATTTGAGTGTGTGCACTTGGTTCATTCCCTTCCCCAAAAACTTAAATTGTCCCCAAAATAATTGTATTCCCACTTGAGCTATATGAGGTGGGTCACTCTGTGGTCATGCAATGATATCCTGACATGCATCTATAGCCTTGATGGAGATACCTCTGGTTCTCTCTAAGCATTTCTCTACTACCAGTAGGCATCCATAGCCCCAATAGATATACTTGAATCACCCTAGCCAATTGAGTTCATTTCCATATTCTTGTTTATTTCTCTTTTTATTTCAAATACAATTTCCCTTTGAAGATTTTTTTCTCGTACTGCTTAGGTGGTGAAGACTAAGTATTGGGTTGAGAACCACAGTGGAAATCATGACAACATTGTGACACTATATTTTTCACTCAAAGTAGGTACACATCCACCTAAGGATAGCTAAATCCCTAAGAACTTTTAACAGTCTAATTTTTTGAGTGATAGATTCAGCCATATTTCACAAGATTACCTAAAATGTCCCCATTTTCTTAAACCTTTGTATGTGCATTAAAATAATCCAAAAACAAAAATTCTTGAATGAAAGAGAACACAAGTAATTCTTGAAAAAGCCTACATCTAGTTCTCAGCCCTAGTTACCATGAGCGCACATTGAGTAGTCATCCAACATTCCAAATGATAAAAAAGATACCCCCAAATGAAAAGGAAACAACAAAACAAAAAATCAACAAACAAAAAAAAACAAAACACCTAAACTATTTAATACAAAAGGGAGGAACTTCAAGCCTTCATGGGCCAAAACAATTCTTGAGAAACTACCCATTAATGGGTAATGGAATAGGTTAAGCTATCAAAGTAATTAACCGAAAAAGCATTCTCCCCTAGGATTTTAGTAATCTGATAAGGTCCTAACCAGAGTCTATCAAAATTTTGATGATCACCTTTCTTCTAATGTAGGAGCATCTGAGGTTTCAAGTAATCTTGCATCAACCAAAAATATCTACATTCATACTTGCATTTCAATAGTTATTTGTCTGGACCCAATCTTGTAATTTCATACCCCATTAGAACATCAGAGCTCACAGAGTAGGATATATGATCTTCATGGCTACATCTACATCATATCCATAATTCAAGTGTTTTGGAGATTCCAGTATGAAGTTATCGCTATCAGAATATCAACTGTATTTGGACAAAGAGCATTCATGTACCAGTCTTGGATTTTCAAGTGTGCAAACTAATTTTGTGACTTGCAAAGCTCAGGAGACCTTTCGATAAGGATGCACATTAATTGAGTAACCTTAGTTTTGATTTGCATTGTGTTTGTTGAAGGATCAAAGGAAATTCATATGTTTTGGCCGACCTTCACATGTTTCATCAACTTTAGGGTTTGAGACCTCTTGAGGTCAATGTGGACCTTTTTTGGAGCTGGGAATTGATATATATAGGCAACATGTAGTTGCATTAGGATCAGTTAGTCAAGTAATCAAGTAGTGAAGTAGAAAGAAAGATCTAGGGTTTTAAGGGCTTCGATCTGCATTGTATTTCTAGGCTTTCATGCCACATCATTCTGTAATTTTATATTTCTATAAGCTAGAAGGTAGGGCATGTTTCCAGAGAATAATTGATTATCCTTTATATTTCCATATGTGTTTGTTTTCTTGTTCATTGATTTTCCATTGTTATTACTCTTGCTACAAGGTTAGACATGTTAAAAGGTGCAAGACAACTAAGAAAGGGGGTGAATCAGTTGTCACCAAATTCAAACACATAACTTCAAACACTTATCAACTTCACAACAACACTATTTTGTTATTAAGTATGAACATGAAATGTAGATAATAGAAAGAAAAATCAACACAATGAACACTAGATTTTACATGTAAAACCCAGTAAGGGAAAAACCATGGTGAGTATTAACTCACAATATAAATTAATAGAAAAATCAAGTACAAGAGGCTCAATACCCAAATAAAAAGGATCACTACCTACATAAAGGACTCATTGTCCAATAGGGAGGATCATTAACTACAAAAAGGATTACAATTTTTTTTTGGCTTCATAGTCAAAATGAACTTATGAGAGTGCACCTAAAAAGTGTTGATACAGTTCCAGTGATGCTCAATATACTAACTTAACACACTTCATCATTTTCACACTTATTCACATTCACATCAATGTCATTCCTCACTCTCTTGCTACAATCTTCAAAATTGACCAACATATATCTGATCCATTCACAAGCATCAATTAGGTTGACTTAATTAGATGCAATCCTTGATTACCAAAAATACCAACTTTTAGCTTCAAGCATTCACAAAGTCTTTCCAAACAATAAATTAAAATGTGTTCCATGCTACATCCTATTAGCATATACCTAAGATAGGTCACACATATATCCATAGAAAATTAATTCACCATACCACCAATTATCCATGAGGTTGGAGATAGGCTTAATAGAAAAATGCAATCAACGGAATAATGTTGATACACCATACAAGCACCAAAGAATGAGAGATTCTAAACATACATGCTTTCAATACCCATAAATTGTTTCCCAAAACTGCAAGCAACAACTATTAATTGCGGAGGATTGTAGACCAAAATACTAGAGGATGTAAACTATATACTGGTCTAGATACCAGACCAAAATACCAAATCAAACAATGAATTTAGTCTTGTAGTCACAACTCGTATAACATGGTGACATCAATGACAACACAAAAAATTTATAGTTAGCCATTCTTCTTCATTCTTCCAACAATCTCCCCCTTTGTCATTGATGGCAACATGTGCCAAAATTTTCCAAAGTTTACAAAACAACATTATTTTCCTTTATCATAATTTTCATTTCCGTTTTTACTCCTCTCTCCCCCTTTGACATCAATGGAAAATGACAACCAAAAAATAGGATGTAAATGTATGTACATGGTAACATTATATATACAAAGAAATTCCAACTCCCCATTTCAAACATTCAAGTGAAAATGACACTTTTTACATGAAAGATTTTCTTGTACATATCTCTTATGATCAGAAGAATGCTTTTCCAAGCAAGCACAACTGAATTCATCCTTACAATCATACCATCCAATAAAGACAACTACATAAAATGGGATGTATGATCCGAAGATAGACATTGTCGTTCACAATCTTTTGTGTTAGAGAGTATTCCAGAGAGATCATCCAACTAAACCTCAACAATTTCTTTAATCAACTAGAAGGTTTTAACCAAGTCTTCTCTTTTCCTTTGAGCAATCAACAAATACGCTTGCAATTCACCAACTCTTATTCTTTTTTTTCCATTATTGTCTTTGAATAAATCAAAACTCTTTCCAATACAATTTATCTCAGATTCAATGGCTTCAATTCTGCATCTAAAATTGTTAATAACTACTAGCCACCAGAGATAATACCTATAGATGTCAGATATTTCTTTGATGCATTCTCTTATCTCATTAATGTGTTTAGATAACATTTTTTTGGATTTGGTACATCTTCTCTCAATCATAGCTTTGAAATTGTGACCTTTGGATCATTCCAATAATTTTCTTTCTTCGATAACCTCTACTAGATCATTCAGTAATGAGTCAGACACATCTGAAACTAAGATATCCTTATTGAGAAAATATTCAACTAGTACATAATCAATTTTAAGTCTCTCGATTACAGAGCATGTAGTCCACATTTCACCAACCTTCATATCAACTTTATCTAACATCATTTGTATATCCTTTGGATCAAAGGAGTCAGATCCAGAAAAAAAATTCTTCTTCATTCTTCTTTTCTTTTGAGATAGTGATAACATCTTTTGTGATAGACTTTCTCCTTTTAGATTTTAAAGGTGACTCAACAATGATAACTTCCAACTCTTTCTTACTGGAGGATGAACTGACTTCAAACTGACTAGGAACTGACATACCAAAGAAAAAATTAGTCTTCAAGGATGCAAAATTGGTTCTACAAAAACTTACATTTTCTTCCATCAATTCCATATACCTATAAACTTGTTTTTTGATAGGAATACTAGATTCCCATTCAATATTATTTCTTCCTAGTAGCATGCTCAAAAAGTAAAATATCAAACATATGAGCAAAGACCCAAACCAAAAAGGATAGCCCTCAACCAAAGACATTATAAAATTCTCGATTAGGTTTTCTATTAATAGGCTACACAAATCAAACTACTTTTTTTCCTTAACCATCATGTGTGCAAGATATTCAACAATAGCCGAAGATGAACCTTCATGATTTTTGAAATAGATTTTATAAGAGATAACGTATGCAACATACCTTATAATAGAATCAACAATAGTACTTATCAATAGAGCTTGAGGGTCTTTTCCAATACTAGTAAGTTCCTCCACATCTCTGTATTTCATTGTTTTCTTCCCAGGGAGGTCCCCAACAATGCATAAACTAGTAATCACTTTGATTGCCTCCTTTGTGATTAGGTATTGTTTTTCCAACATAATGTTGTCATTCTTGAATCAACTTAATAAGAAAAAAGATAGATTCTTTATCTGCAAGCCAGGTAAATTCTCCCCATAAATCCATAACTATGGTTTTTATGCTTTGCAATTCATTTTTCATCCCTAGTTCAATTTCCTTCATCTTCCTATGATCAAATTCTTCTAATTCAATACCCTTCAAATTCAGTGGAATATTACCACTCGATCCTCTTTCCATCATTGTGCTTATCTTTCTTGAATTTGTTATTGTTCAATCAAAAATTCTTCCTTTTCCCTTCCTCTCCTTTGTAAACTCAAAAATAATTCTAGATTATCTATAATAATTCCTTCAAGTTACCTCATAATTGCTTCAAATCTCTTCGAGATTGCTTCAGGATTGCTTCAAGTCTTCGTTCAATCTATTCAAGTGCACAAGTGATCAAGAAAACTTATGAACTCTACTTTATATGCCATCAGTTTTCCCTAATTCACATTAAATGCGACGTACTTAAAAAAGATGATAAAAACCATTATTTCTCTACATTGTAAACCCTAAATTGATTCACAAAATAACATTCTTGCAATTTTTCTTTTGGTTTCTTTTCCATAACCTCGCTATACTCATTCTTTACAATATATCCTCATGCCAACTTATGACATGCCATTCATCTAGGGGGTTTGTATAGTTTTTTTTTAATTCTCCCCCTAAGACCATGTGATGTCAAGCAAGGTGGTGATGCAACAAACCAACTCAAATTGATCAGGTTCAAACAAGAAAGAAACCCTTACAACACTATCCACTCAACCTTTCTCAAACACACACCTAGAGGCTTGTAGCCCTCAAAATTTTATTTTTCTCAATATCTTTTACAAAAGGCCATAAAAAGACCATCTAGATACCTTCTAAGATCCACTACAAGACCTAACACAACATACCAAAAGATTCTATAAGGTTTTTTTGTAACAATATGGAAAACCAATAGACTGCCCCTATTTTTAAGCCACCACATAGCCCTCTTTTACAAAGGAGGTACCCCCAAATCAACTAGCTAACCCAAAATATCCTTGAAAAGACCTAAGTTAGGTTACATAACCTCAAAACCCTCATTTTTCATACAATTTCCAAGGGTTTATTGAAAGTCTTGACTCTCAGGCTTATCAAACCCAACTAATGACTCCAACACTTCAAAAATACCCTAAAAAACTCAAACAACCATTACATAGATAGTTCCTTCAACATTTTTTCAAAACCAAACTTTACCACCCCATTTTCACTTGGAAAACACACTGTTCTACCCTATGGCATCACCCAAATCCCAAAAACTTGTATCCTCTACCTTCAAAACAATAAGAACATCTAACCTAACATGGGATAAGTCATTCCACTAAGATACATGATTTGATAGTAGGTGGAATGAATTATTTTATTATTTTAACTTCAATCAACCCTTCATTGGCTTCCCACATGAAGTTTTACAAAAATGAATAAATATCCCTCAAATCTAGATGTTATACTCTAAAACTAGATGAAAATGAGAGATGATTCATGATACTACAAAATACAATGAATTTAAGAGCACTTACAAATGGTACGGGACCGTATAGTCCTTGCAAAGTTTAGAAATATATAGAAATTGTAGAAATAAACTTTGTTATTGATATAGAAAATTCAATACAATCTTCACCAACCAATGCTCGATCCTTTCATAGGATTTATATACCTTATTACATCAAAACACAACCACCTAAATGTCTATAATTGCTTTTCAAATTTCTGTGACCCTCCAACTTCCTAAAAGTTGTATTTTTCAATTTTTTGCTATGACAACATTTCACAAATTTGCAACTTTTTACATTTTAACACAAATGACTCATATATCACCCAATTTCATAGAAAGTGGTCTCAATAGATCTTATTTAATGTAAATATAACCTATTTAATGCAAAAAGACCCCTAACACCTATATATAACATATTGACCTCCTATTGTAGACTTCATTTGCTTGGTGCTCTTGCACCATACAACCCCCTTGAAAAAGACTCATGTCACATGAGTACTACCTTGTCACCTACTCCATCTTAGTTCCACATAATTTTTGATTTGTAAATCTTCTCCACTACTTCAAACACTAGAATATTTCACCATACCCTACATTCTTGATCTTTTTTTCACTTGAATATGTCACCATCTTTACACTCAGACCTGATGATGGTCTTTTCCCTTTCCCTTGACCAAAACTTGATTGTATTCCTTCATTCATGCCTACAAACAAACACTTATCAGATGTTCCTTGCATCACCTACTGTGCGAACCCTTTTCCTAGTACCTACAAAACAATATGAATAAGTGAGATAGACAAGGAATTACAAGCTAAAAGAAGGATTCCCCATGAAATCCATTTACAAATCAAACTAGGAATGAAAATAATGAAGAACACAATGCAAATGACAAAAACAAGATAAAATCCTAATTTAAATAGAAAACACTTGATCCCATGGGGGAATTGGTGCCAATTTTATGTGAAAATTGGCCCTTTCCCAATTCCTATGATGCAAGATTCAAATGTTGAAAAAATGAGAACTTCAAGCCAAAATCTGCAAAAGAGCCTAGCTAAGAATTCAAATGATGGATGGAAATGGCTAAGTATTTTAGCATGGTAACTTTGCAATGTTTGTGGATGATGAAATGAGGAGAGGAGCTCTTCATTTATAGGATTTCAAGATGGATGAATGCCCAAATTTGAGCAATGTGGGACTAACATTAATCCAATGATATGGTGCCACTTGTCAAGCTATGAATGGATGATGGTTGTGCAAGATTTGGGATTTGTGCCAATAAATGCCAATATTTGAAATTAAAATTTGTTGAAATGACATGTAAGGGGGAAGGTAAAATGCAATAAATGCAACTTGGCTCAAGGAAAAGGACATGTAAGAGGTTTTAAATGCCTTGTTGGATGTACATGTTGACTTGGGATTTTTGAATTCAAATTGAGAGAATATTCTAAAAGATGTCTTGTGAAGAAAATAGAGATTTAATAAAATGAATTAAATCTATTTTCATGTGTAACTTGCATTATCTAGAGTATGTGACATGAGATTAGATTAAATTAATCAAGGGTTAATTAATTTAACAGGAGATTAGATGATGACTTATTTGAGTTAGATTTATGGATTTATTTAAATCAGATAAGAGAAGAATATGATAAGAGGCTAATTAAGTAAATATTTTGATTTATTTAATTAAAAGGGATGGTGTTAGATTAAATCAAATAAGGTTCTAATTTATTTAATTTAATGGATAGACCTTAGAGATTTAATCAAATAAATTGATTATTTATTTAAATAGGAATAATTAGATTAGATTGATTGATTTAATTAACAGAAGAGATTGACTTAACTAGATAAAATGATTTATTTAATTAAGGGATGAATATTGATGAATTTATTAGATAGGGGGATTTGATTAAATGGTTAGACTGAGGAATGATTTAGGAAGAAATGATGTTAGTATGTCAGGATCAAATGCACGATGTCAATCAGTATGTTTTCGATGTCTACATTTTTCCCATGTTTGAAGCAATGCACTCATTGTGTTGGTTCAAAGAACAAACGATCTTGATCAAAGCCAAAAATTTTGATATTAAAAATATGCCCCACTGCTGCATGGCAAGAGAAAACATGCCATTATAATGCCCCCTCGAGAGATCAGACAAAAATTTCATTTTTTTTGGGTGATCTCATGAAAAAAGGTAACAAGGTGCCTGACAGGTCTAAAAGGGGTCTGGTAGGCTAAAAACATGTCTAAACACAATAAAACGATGAAAAACAAGCCTCAAACAGACAAAAATAGGTTCGGGGGTCCAAAACCCTAGCAAGACAGCCCTAGAGGGTCAAAAAACCCTAACTTTTAGGCTTTAAAAGGGGCCTGAGGGGTCACTTTCAAGTCATTTTCACACACCTCTACTAGCAAACCTTGAGATTCGAGCTTTGACCTCTTGACAATATGGTGCAACGACAACTTCCTCTACACATTTCAGACTGAGTTCAGACCTACCAGTGGCCACCTAGCATCGGTGCCCCGGTATGTGATCCCTACCTTAGCTTAATTTTTTCATTTTGATGCATTTATTACGTGTTTTATGATGAGCTCGCCTCCAGTGGTGCTATTATAGTGTCGCTCAGTGTTCAAAGTGCATCACTTTTAACCTCTTAGCATTGCAGCAGTGCAATTTGGAGTTTAGAAACTCTACTGCTAGGCTTGTGCTCAGCTTAGACTCGGTGGGCTAGTTTGGACAAAGTGCGCCGTGGCGGCGCCATTCCTATGAAAATTGTGATGCTAGAGAGAAAACTGCACCACGATAGCTCTATTTAGCTAAATTCCAGGTCTAGCGTTGGAGTTTGAGGAAACTCAAACTACAACACATTCACAAACTGTGCCACTAGAAACGAGCCTAGAGCGCGTAGAGCGCTAGGTTAGGAATTTTTTCAAAAATTTTAATGCAGTGACCTTCCTTGATGCAAGATGGGCCTAGGGAGCTCTATTCTTGAGAGGATCAGTCACCGAATTTGGCGAGCATTTTACGAGATCTGAGTGACAGGGACTAGGATCGGCTGGGAGCTGTAGGACTATGGCACATTGCATATGCAATGCCTGTGTGCACACACCTCGGGATGTTGTTAGCACTAGCTGAGAGATGGCATAGCAAGACACCGTTGTTTCATCTTCTGACTGGTGAGGTGACCATCACATTGGAGGACGTCTGGTGTATACTACGATTGCCCATTCATGGTTGATGGGTGATCCACAACATGGAGGAGGGACGCGAGTGCTGCATCCAAGTCCTCACCACCTGAGACATTATTTACTGTGAGGGGCAGATCGAGCTGAAGCGGTATAGGGTTATCGCACCTCCCTTCTGCTGGGCAGTTGCAGTGATCATTTCGGGTTTGGTTGCCCTAGATCGATGAGGGCGGTATTTCAATCCTAGCTAGGGTTACTGCTGGGAGAGGATGGTCTAGGACAGGCCGGTTTAGTTTGCATGGGGGCCCGTACTTTTGGCTTCACTCTACAGGGACTTGCATGAGTATGTGTATGCAGATGGTAGAGCACTGGGAGCTAGCATGACCTTACTGCATGTTTGGGCGTGGGAGCACATTTTTGTGCTACGTCCATAGGTTGTTCTGGTTCTAATGGGGGCAGAGGATGCCCTAGTGGCATGATATAGAGGGGGTGTGTCATTCACACACATCGGCAAGCATGGGATCCCCTACTAGAGGCAGGTCCTAGATGAGATGCTCATTTTTACCTAGTGTCTGTACCTTGGTCAGCTCGGATGGGCTGACGATGTAGATCAACTCTTTTATTACTGCTAGGATCGATACATGTAGGGGCAGGAGCACACCATGATAGAGTGATACCTACCAGGGTGCATGCAATGTTAGTTTGGAGAGCCACAGGATCAGCCAAATGATGGTTATGTAGCCGTCTTTGCATGCAGTATGACACAGGTGGCATGGGGGCCTGGCATTTTGACTGCAGAGGCAGTTGACAGCTTTCGGTAGCTAGTAGCCTGACCATGGGCTTATGATAAGGGATTGGCAGATCTGGGCACTACATAGGAATTTAGAGATTGGTTTAGACTACCCCTACAGTTGACCATTCCAGGTGAGGATCCAGAGGCACACAGGGTCAGAGGCAAGGGGAGAGGACAAGGATGAGGACCCAAGGTCGTGATTCATCAAGATCCACCAGGGGTACCCCCAGTTCTGCCAGGTCAGGGAGATGTCCCCATGCAGGACCAGCAATAGGATCTGCCAGTCCCACCACCATGAGCTGAGGGTGAGGGTTAGGTTCATGCACAGCAACGAGCATAGCCAGTAGGGTAGGAAGACGTGTGGGATGCCTTGATTCTATAGTTATAGGCACAGATTCAGGTAGTGATGGCTAAGAGGGAGCAGCTCAGAGTAGAGAGACATCAGGTAGTGCAGTAGCGATAGGCCACAGAGCTAGGCCACTAACAACAGATTGAGAGCATGATAGCCTCCACCTCCCAGGGTACAGTGCTGGTACAATCCTACAGGGATGCCGTTTGAGAGGTAGAGTACTACCGCCGGGCTTACCATGACACTGTACCTATAGAAAATTGGGTTCTTGAGTACTCAGAGCAGGCCAGCCAAAGACCTCCAGAGGGTCAAGGTGACAGGGGCGAGGGCAGCATTCATAGAGATCGAGTGTGATCCAGATGATACACACTTTTGTGCCTTATGGGCTCATTTTTGATAGCCCGATGGGCGTTTCGTACTGATTGATAGATATGTATAGTGATCTGATTATTCTTTGTACTATGACAGTTGATGATATGATATATATATGAGCCAATTTTGATGCGATGCAATGTGTTCTTTTATTTATGCATAGATGATTTATTTCTATATGCTCTACAATGATGTTCTATGGATGCATTTATTTCTAATGATGTTTATGCTATGATTATGACTAACAGATCTATATTATGCTAACCTATGATATGATGTGCAATGATGATGTTATCTACATGATGGTTTACTTTACGCTAATGCAATATGTGATATATGATATGATCTATCATATACGTTATGATGTGTGAAAATGCTTAATTATGAGATGATTTATGGATGGATGTGATGCAATGATGTGTTAATGCAATGTGATATACTGATGTGTAATGTGAACGTGAAATCTGATGATTTGATGTTATGCAAGTATGTATGCCTAATGAATTAAATGTTTATGATTATGCAGAAATGGTTATGGAATGTTTTTGTAGATATTATATGATGATTTAGATGGAAATACGAAATGTTTATGAAGTGAAAATGCAATGTAATGGGTGAAATGCGATGCTATGGATGCACCTATTTATATGATGATGAGAATGCGATGTTTTCTATTTGATATGCTTATGCAATATGATAATGATTTGTGGATGTAGGATTGATGATGATGATGGTAATGATGATCAACTGTTATAGTACCTTGTTAGCATGATTAGTGAGAAAAGAAGAAGTCATTTCAACAAGACGCATGATGACACAAATGCAGATGATGGTGATAATGATGATGATGATTACTTGCCAAGGAATTGGGATTTTCAAAGGGCCAAATTTTTTATGTTTGATAACACACGTGGTATGATGCATCAAGGTATAGAAAACCAGGATGGCGTGGTACTTAGTGTGATGGATTTTGACTCAAAAAATAGATAGGAGTATTCTTGTTCACACCTGACATACGAAAACTTTGCTAGGATGCACTTCAAAAGTTTCAGACACCTTGGACCAAAACATAGAAAGGTAAACCTATCCCTATAATAGTGAACAAGTTGCCCTAGACTTCTTCCCCATACACCTAACAAACCAAGTATTCACTGAGGTTATATTTCAAGAACGTCCAACAAGCACAACAGACAAAAGATAATGATCATTGCCCCATTCCTATTTCTCTAAATCCTCTATTTTGGGATATCATCGAGACGTCCTTGGAATGAGCGCAATAAGATAAATCCAAAGATAAAGACCAAGTAAACAAACAAACTAATGCTTTTCAATACTGCTAATGGAAAAAGGATGTGTTTCCTAGGATGATAACCAAAACTTATTGCCAAAAGATAATGCCCATTTTAGGAAGGATTCATCCTAGGACATGTTAGTGGATGGTGGCATGTCATTTCATTTATAATTGATGATTGATATGGGACCAATTCAGATGATGAGTTACCAATACGAAGAGATAACCAGCTTTCCTACGTACCGACTTAGACTTTTGACTTGACATTTTGAGTTCTACCTTTAAATGTGCTAGACTTGTTTTTGATTGTTTCACCAAAGGTTGATGATGATGATCAGTTTATTATGAGTGGTGTTTATTGCAGGTGCAAACAAGATGAGATGGATGGATTTTTCTCAAATATTTGGATTTTTTTATATTTTAAAATGTTTTGAGGCTGTTTTTGGTGTTTTTCAAGATTTTACAAATGTTTTGATTTTTGATTTTTGTGATGTTTTTGGGGTTTTCTAAAATTTTGACCAAGAGACTAACCTAAAGACCTATCCTAGGGGTCTCGAGGGCTGATTGACAGATGAGCCTTGCCTACTATATATACGCAGAGTCCACGTAGTTCAACTGATGACTTGACCGATTTACAAATGATGATATACATGATGAAATGTCAGTTTATTATGACAGACTCCTATCGGACTGACCTAAATGTCTCGGGGATGATCAAAGATCAACCTTGCCTACGTTCAAGCTCAAAGAAGACGTAGTTCAACAAGACAACCTTGTTTTTGGCTTTTTGAATGAATTTTTGACCTGTTTTTGGATTTTGATATGTTTTGAATGTTTTTGGATTTTCTGATTTTCTGATGTTTTTGGATTTTCTGATTTTTTGATGTTTTTGGATTTTCTGATTTTTTGATGTTTTTGGATTTTCTGATTTTGTGGTGTTTTTGGATTTTCTAATTTTGAGGACTTTAAGACCATACACGAATATAATCTGATGAGAACGTGCCCCCAACATGATGTAATAGACTACCCCGATAAAGGCAGGACAAACTGACCTTGAGGATGGGTCGAGTAGTACTAGGATGGATCATGATATGAATGCAAGACCAAGCTATGGTGCAAATGCGAGTGGATGTGCGATGGATGGAGACCTAAATGCTATGGATGATGGAAGAAAAATGGATGGATGATGAAAATCAAGCCATAAAGATCCCAGTGGATGGATAGTGCTTATTTATGCAAGGCGCCTATTTGCTAGGTTTTCACCAAGGTAGTTGCCCAAAGTGCCACCAAAGCGGTTTTCACTAGAGGACAATTTTTCTCTTTACTATTTTGATTTTTTGATTTTTTTGTCGTCACCAAGACGCTTGTTTGCCAGGTTTTCGCCGAAGTAACCATTTTTTAGGACTTTTTCTGATTTTTTGGATTTTTGGTTTTATACCTTGAAGGAATTAGGCATAAAACTTTTTGAGATGGGAGCTAGTTATTGGCTCTTGCAGAGGTTCTCCTTCAGGTGTTGATAGTTGATATGCCCCTGATTTATAGCTTGTTGTGACGATGAAAGGCCCTAACCAATTGGGTTCAAACTTTCCTTTGCTGCTGGGATTCGGGACATTCTTCTGATTTTATTTTAAGACCAATTCTCTGACTTGGAAAGTCTTGCTTCTAATCTTCTTGTTGTAGCTTCATTTGAGTCTATTTTGATAGACTTACAAATGTGTCATTGACTGTTTTCTTGAGGATTTTGAGGATGGTTTTGTTCATGGCTTCTGCTTGGCCATTTCCTTGGGGATAGTATGGGGTGGAGAAGTGATGCTAGATTTTGAATTTCTTGCATAAGTCGTGAACCTCCTAGTTCTTGAAGGGTGTTCCATTATTTGAAATATGGCTTGTGGGACACCGTAATGACAGATGAGATAGTTCAGGATAAATTTTGAGATCTGTTTCCCAGTGATATACGTCATGGGTATGGCTTCCACCCACTTTGTGAAGTACTCAGTTGCAGTGATAATGAATTTATGGCCATTGGATGAGGTGGGTGTGATTTTTCCAATGAGATCGAGTCCCCACTGCGAGAAGATCCATGGTGTGATAATCGAATGAAGCTCTTGAGCTGGAGCATGGATGAAGTCCCCATGGTGCTAACATTATAAACACCTTTTAGCATGATCATATGCTTCTCTTTCCATCGTGGGCTAATAATACCCCATCCTCAGTAGTTTCTTGGTGATGGTCATTCCACTCTCGTGTGAGCCACATATACCGTTATGAACCTCACTTAGAGTGATTAATGCATCCTCAGCATTTAGATAGCATAACAAGGTACCTTCTATGCTTCTACGATATAAGGTATCACCTAGGATGACAAATCTAGATGCCTTTTTGATAAAGGTTCATTTTAGGCTCGATGGTAGGTCAGCTGGTATGACTCCTATGTGAAGATATGTGTAAATGTCATGGTACCAAGGATCACCTAGAACAACGATTTCACACACAAATTCTGATTCTAGAACCTTGAATGCGGGAACGAGAAGCTACTCAATTAGAAATTCATATCTTGGGACATTGTTGGGGATATTTAGCAAGGATCCCATTGTAGCCATGGCGTCTGTTGCTCTGTTGTTTGTTCTAGAAATCTGCTCAAATGTTATTTCAATGAAAGATTCTTTGAGAGTCTCCACCAATTTCTTGTATGGAGTGAGCTTATCATCCTTGGTCTAATATTCATTATTGACTTGATTTATGATTAACTGTGAATCTTCGTAGACCTTAAGAGCTATGATATTCCATTGCACTGCTATCATGAGACCTATAGTCAAAGCCTTGTATTCTATGATGTTGTTAGTACAAGGAAATGCTAGTTTGTATGACCTTGGTATGCAGTTCCCCTATGGAGTGATGAAGAAGACACTAGCTCCTGATCCGTGTTGTGTATATGAGCCATCGAAGTATAGTTTCCAATGATCAACAACATTGAGGTTAAAAATAGACTCATTTGGAAACTTTGAGACAAGGGGATTCTCAGAATACATAGGTGCTTCTGCTAGTTGGTCTGCAATAACTTGACCCTTGATGGATTTTCTTTCCACATACTCAATGTCATATTCTGATAATATCATGACCCATTTTTCCATTCTTCCTATGAGCATTGCCTTTGATAGGAGATACTTGAGGGGATCAATTTTGGCAATAAGCTTTATCTTGTGTGCCAACATGTAATGTTTGAACTTTTGGGATGCAAACACTACTGTGAGGCAAGCTTTCTTGATGAATGAGTAATTTAGCTCATGACCGACCATTGTCTTGCTGATATAGTAGATAGCCCTCTCCATTCCGTTTTCATCATGTTGAGCTAAGAGAGCTCCAAGGGCTGTTGCTATTGCTGATACATATAAGATTAATGGCTTTTGTGTATAGGTGGCATTAAAACTGGCAGCGTCAGTAGATATTCCTTGATTTTGTTGAATGTGTCTTCACATTTTGTGTCCCATTTGTACGCTACCCCCTTGTGGAGTAGGTGAGAATATGGATTCTACTTGTCTGCCAATTGTGCTATGAACCTTCTAATGGATTGGAGCCTGCCTTGGAGACCCCTTAGTTGTTTTAATGTCTTTGGTGCTTCCATCTCAAGGATTGCCTTCACTTTTGCTGGATCCACCTCGATACCCCTTATGGAGACTATGTATCCTAGCAATTTTCTTGATTGTACACCGAAGACATACTTCTTGGGATTTAGTCTTACTTTGTATTTCTCCAATCAGTCAAAGATAGCACTTAGGGTTGCTATATGATCTTTTCTTTTTCTTGACTTAGCTAGAATGTTGTCCACATAGTCTTCAACTATTTTGTGAATCATGTTGTGGAAGATCAATGTCATTTCCCTTTGATACATTGCTTCTGCATTATTTAGGCCGACTGGCATCATGTTCCAATAGTAGGTCCCCCATGGACAAGTGAAAGTAGTCTTATGTTGATCTTCTTTTGCTATCATGATATAATTGTATCCTAAAAATTAGTCCATTAGTGATAGCATCTCATGTCCTATTGTCATGTCTACTATCATGTTGATGTTAGGAAGTGGGAAATCATCCTTCGGACATGCTTTGTTCAAATCTCTAAAGTTCATATAGATTTTGATGGCTCCATCAAGCTTTGAAACAGGTACCAGATTTGACACCCATTCTAGATAATCAATTGGTCGGATGAATCCTGCATCTAACAAATTTTTGAGCTCCATTTTAACCAATAAGGCTATTTTAAGATGCATCTTTTGAATCTTTTGTTTGACAGGTTTTGCTTTTGGATACACTGCTAAATGATTGACCACTATTTCTTGATCAAGTCCTAGCATGTCAGCATAACTCCATGGGAAGTTTATTTTCCTTTCCCTTAGGAATCCTGCTAGGAGCTCTTGCTCTTCTGATAATAGTGATTCCACATAGAATGTGATATGCGGGGCCTCCTTTGTTCCTAGGTTGACTGGATTGCACTTTTCGGCCAAGACTGTTGACTTCTCTTGATGAATAACTCTTAGAGGAAGATTAAATCCTTCATCCTCGGGTGCCTCAAAGAGGTTTTCATGGTTGGATATGTCATTTATTTTTTCTTTTTTCTTGTCGGAGAGTGCCACAATGTGGTTTTCACTCAAGGACTTGGATATGATTCTTAGTTTCTTACTTTTGTGACTAAAGGATTCAATCGTTTCCCCATAATAGGCGTGTGTGTCCAACTCTATTATGAAGCCTACTTTGTGATTTCCATCTAGAATTTTATCCCTCAATCCCATGAATTCTAAGAGTGCCTCATCATTTTTGAATGTATCGAGAACCGGTGGTCCTCGTTGGTCATAGTCGATCAGTTGGGGGTACACTAAATGAATCTCATGATTTTGACTATCTGGTTCAAAGGATATGGTACTAATCATACACAGGGTGGTATCTTCAAATAGCCTAGGTAGATTAGTCAAGGTATCTTTGTCATCGCTACTAATGTAGGGTTTAGTTATAAAATTATGCATGTCTCTCTCTGTGACTATTGGTGAATGTATTTGCACTAACACTAGCTGAGGAGAAATATTAACCATTCTAACCAAAGGACTTTGGCCACGTATGGTTATTCTTGGAGTGGCACATCCAAGACCAAGATTTGTTATGGGTCGTGCCTCTGGCATGATAGGTATTATGAGCCCATTGTCATTTTTTCCCAATCTTTGATTTCGGTCGTAACCCATTGCAAGCATCATGTGTAGGCCGTTGCTTCTTTCATCCATTGGTAAATTAGCTACCGGTCTATCATCTTGATACAACATATTTGATGGATCTGCTTCAATAACCTCATGGCCAAGGTCTCCCCATCTTGTGAATTCAGGATAGTTTTGAGGATAGGTTTGTGATGTGGAAGCTTGATTTTCTTGCGGACGTCCCTGTGATCTACGAGATTGTGGTAACTCTCCTATCACAAACGCATTGTTAGGAGTTTGTAGCTTCCACAACCATCCTCCTGGATGATGAGCTTGATATCAAAGATGGTGGGGATGACGGGGATGACGGGTGTCTCTTTCATGAAAGTGGATGTGAGGGCAGCGGGATCGATATATGACGTGGACGGGCCCTCATCATTTTTTGGCACTTGGGGGATTTTGTAATATTTGGCTTCAAGATTCTTGTAGTATGAGAACAGTTCAGGATCTCCATGGATGGTAACTTCTTGTCCATTATGTGTAAATTTCACACATTGGTGGAAGGTTGATGCTATGACTTTCATTGCATGGATCTATGGATGGCCCAGGAGGATATTGTATGGTAATTAGAGATCTAAGACCTGACATGTGGTTTCCATGAGCATTGACCCTACTTGAATAGGGGGTTTAATTGTGCCCTGAGACACTCTTTCTTGGTCATCATATGCTCGTATCGTGATGCCCTTTCCTTTGTCTATGGAATCTTATGATATTTTCAACTGTTTTATGAGGCTTAAGGAGCATATGTTCAAGCCTACACCTCCATCCACCAAGACCCTTTTGATTTTTCTCTTGTTTACAATGGCTTCCAAGTGAAGTGCACAATTGTGAGATGGTTGGGCAGGGAAATCTTGGTCAGAGAATGTAAGGAGATTGGGTGTTATGATATTTTCGACCATAGCTTGGAATTGGTCTGCATCAAGATTTGTGAGGATAGTGGATGAGGCTAATGCTTCCTCAAGGATCTTTTTATGTGCTGGAGAGATTTTTAACAAATCCATGATGGAGATGTGTGCTGACATTCTCTTGAGTTGCTCTACAACATTGTAGGTATGCATAATGGATCTAGATGAAGGGACTCTATTAGGTTGGGTTGATCCTACAATGGTGACTTTACCACCTCTTGTGGTGACTCCACAATCTTCAGCATGGGCGCCCTTGATGGTGATGACCATGCAGTCCTCATTTAGGGAGGCAATGACTGTTTCATACACATGATTTACACTACCCTTCCCTTTATCATTTTTATTCCCTTTATTGCCATGATTCGACATTGGATTTGTGTAGATTTGAAGATCTTGATTTCCAGTAGGTTGTTCCACGTTTATGATTTTCTTGTCGATGAGATCTTGGATGATGTTTTTAAGTCTCATGCAATTGTTTGTGGTGTGACCTTTTATTTTGTGGAATTCACAAAGTTGATTCTTGTTGTACCAAGGACGTTTGACATCAGGTTCTTGGTAATTTTTGAGTGTAGGAGGCTTGATAATTTTTTTGTCGATCAATTTTTTCATTATGTCCAATAGTTCTCCCAAAATGGTGTATTTTCATTTGGGATAGATTTTGCATTGAGGTGGTCCCCTTTGGTCAATGAGGTTATTGATGGTGGGATTATTGGGTTGGCATGTTGTGTGATGAGTGTTTTGGCATTGTGATTGGATTTGTGGTGTGGGTGTATTTTGGCATGGACCACTAATGACCACCTTGGCATCAATGATGCCATCATTAGTAATGTTCTTGTTTCTCGCCCACGTGCAAGGTTTATTGTTGTAATTGGATGATGGGTGGTTGTTTTGTTGTTCACGGTATGACGTTGATTCTGCGGGTTGAGTCACAAGGGCTCTTTTGATGCTAAGCACCTTGGAGATCAGTTGCGCATATGTAGTGATACCCTGAACCTTGAGATGAAATGATAGGCAACTTTCAAGGTTGGCTATGATTGTACAGACTTGTTGTTCTTTTGGCATGGTCCACTTGCTCTGATTGGCCTTGGATCACCATCGTTGAAGGAATGAGGCGAAAGACTCATTCTTTCCTTGTTTGAGAGCTGATAATTCCTTGAGACTAACATCCATTGTAATGTTACATGCATAATTCCTAATGAATGCATCTCTAATTTCTTCGAATGTTCTAATGCCTGAAGGTAAGCGAGAGAACCATTCTATAGCAGGACCTACCAAGCTCTTGGGGAATAGCTGCATCAGATAAGTATCGTCATATGCGACCTCCATACAATGAACCTGGAATTCCCTAATGTGATCTTCAGGGTTTCCCATCCCTCGATATTTGTCAAATTTGGGAATTTCAAATCCCTTGGGGAATGGTTTCATGTCTAGGCTCCTATCAAATGGATAGGGACACAAGTTGCTTGGCACTTTGGTTGTTCGCCCTGATTGAAGGTCGAGCACTTGTGAGAACAACCCGAGTTGTGTCGTCACATCATTCTGGGGATCAGGGGGTGGGATGAATGTGTTTTGAGATGTTCCAATTGTTGGTTGGCTGGTGCATTGTTCGATGGTATTTGTGTGTTCTTGCGAGCAAAGTAGGCTTCTACTTGCTTTTGGATAAACAATTCTTGTTGTTGATCTTGTTGTTGTTGTGCTTGTTGTTGTTCCAACGACGCTTGTTGTTGTGCTTGTTGTTGTTCCCACAATGCTTGTTATTGGGTTGCTAATTCTATTGCTTCTTGTTGCTCTTGGTATTGCTTTAATTCCTACTAGTATGCTTTCCATTGTGTTGCTTGTGCAAGAAGTTGTGCTTGTGCTTGTGCTTATGGTTGCTATGCTTGATATTGATTTTGTGCTTGAGCTTGCACTTGGGCAATTGTGCTTGTGCTACTTGTTGTTGCAATAGGAGTTGTGCTTGTGCCACCTTTTGTGCTTGCAATGCTTGTGCTACTTGAGCGACTTGTTGTTGTTGCTGTTGCAATAAAGCTTGAGCTTGCGCGGCTTATTGTGGTTGTAGTGTGACTTGTGTAGCTTTGGCAACTTGAGTAGCTTGTTGCACAAATTTTTGTTTTTGGACTTGTTGGTATCCTCTTTGGAAAGCAGCTTGCAATGCTGCATCATATTGACTTGATGTGGTGGAAGTTGGTGGTGGTGGGGGTGGTGGTGGATTTGGAATGGTGTTCGTGGTGAGTGATAGTGTAGTGTTGATTGTTTGATTGGTGGATGGTGTTGTTAGTGTGGTGGTTTGAGTGATGAGTGGCGCTGTTGATGTGATTGGTCCTTGAGAGACCATGCTTTGCAATGTTATGGGGATGTTTGATGATGTTACCATTGGTTGTGTGCTTGTCGTTTGTTGTTGTGATATCAATGAAAATTTTTGAGTGTTTGGTATAATGTTTTGATTGATGGTTGGGATATAGGTTTGATTGATACTTGGTAGGGGAGGAAGCCCTAGACCAAGGAGTGGTGTGGATGATGATGGCAATGGTGGAAGTGGTGGAAAGGTGAGGGGCATGCGTTGTTACGAGAATGTCATGGTGTCGAATAAGCCCCCTAGTCCAAACGTATCTCCCTCTTCTTGTGAATTTGTGAGAAGAGGTGTTTGTCGTGTTGCGTGAAAAAATGATGATGATGGATCATGATGGAATGTGAGAGGAACATTCTTGTGTAATTGGTTTTCAGGTATGCTTTATTCCAAGTTGGTATTTGCATCCATGTTTTGATTATTAACAAGGGGATGTGATTGAAGAGAATTGAGAAATGTGTTTCCCTTGTTAACATTTGGTTAGGTTGGAGCAAACGATGTCGTGATTTGTGGAATGTTTTGTGTGACATTTTGAGATGGGGGTGTAGATGAAATGGGGATGGTGGATGAGATTGGGGGAAATGATGTGTCCACGATAGTACTCACATCAAAATTTGATGGAAACTTGGCCCCTTTTTTTGCTAATTCAAGCATGTATAACAAAGGGTTAAGTCTCATCATGATGTTGATGATTCTATGGTTGTTTGGATTTTGGAGCATTTCTGCCGTTTCCTCACGAGACATTCCGAAAGTGAGGTCCTCTCCTTGGTTTTCTTCTTATGGATTTTGTGATGATGAGAGGTTCAATGGACTGGTTGATTCAACTGGATTCATTTCTATGTTGGTTTGGCTAAGATCGGTTGAAGCAGGTGTTTCTTTGTTGGCTACATACTCTTCTTGTATTGAGATCTTGTTTGGACGATAAAACAAGGATCAAGAATATGGGAGATGAAACTCTTGATTCTTTGGATTGATCTCTATTTTATGTCCCAAAGTGAAAGTTCTTAGGATGCTTTGGGATCAAAGATGATGATACAATGTGGGTGGTATGAATGATATGGATGTTTTGGCTTTTGATAAATCTTGAATGAGACACTAGGCTTTTAGGACTTTGATTTGATTCTTGATTTTGGATTTTGAGACTTTGAGATTTTGTCTTTGATTTTTGATTTGGTTTTGGATTTTGAAGAAAAGGACCCCAAGATGTTGGATGATGATCTAAGGGATACGTTTTTTCAAAGGATGATAATTTGAATATGTGTGAGGAGAAGGATGCATCTACCCACACCTATTCAAACAAGATGATTGTTTCACTAAGCATATGGAGAAGGATTCATCTACATACGCTAAGCTAGACAAGATGATTTTGATAACTTTGACTAAGCGTATGCAAAAGGATGCATTTACACATACTTAGCCAAAGATATTTTGATAAATGTTTTCAAGGATTTTGTCTCAATGATTTGGATGATTTTGATTTTTCCATAAGCCTAATATCAAGGATGATTTCAATATTTTTCAAAAGATGATTTGTGAAATGGATTTAATGTTGATGTTTTGAAGGATGGATGAAAGAAGTTTGATTTGTCTTGATCCTTAGGTGAACCTAAAAAAGGACACTTTTTTTTCCTAGATCTAGGTATTGAAGATCATGCAAATGCTTCCTAAAGACCTCTGTAACCAAGAAATGATTTGAACATGGATTTTCAATGATTTTTTATTTTTAGGGATTTTTGAGTCTTCAATCACATATGAAAAATTATTTTTCTTAGCTTTGCTCAATGCCTTTATTTTACCAAAAACACTTTCTTCAATTAGGCTTTCAAACTAAGATGTCCTATGTCTTAATTTCCTTAAACCCCACAAGATATGTTATGTGGAAATTTAATGAACTTATGGCAAAGGGTTTCCCTATCGTTTACTTAAGGAGACAAATTGAGATATAATCCAATGTTTAGAAATCTCTAAGGATGTGAATCCCAAGGGAAAGCAATAACATATGGATTGAGTCTATGGCATTTGTCTCCAAAAGGGTTTGAAATTTGGATGATGTTAAGTATTTGTTTTCATGATGTTTTCAATCAAGCAATGCATTTTGTAACCCAAGAATAAGTACAATCCTATGGATGTGTAAGACAATATTTGTTGGATTCCCACTTAGACAAGTCCAGCTACACTTATCTCTAGCGAATGGTTAGATGCTTGACCCCACTAGCTCCCCTCCATGACACTCACTTATACAGGGCAGCCAAGCATCAACACCCATGAAACTCCCATGGCGTGCTTTCCATGTTTACTAGAAGACCGTAAAAGTGTGGGGTGGCTTCAAAATGACCGTTCTTGCAACAACAAATAGATAAAAGAATTTTGGAAAATCCTAGCACATGGGTTTTAGTAAGGAATTTCCGTTCATAGGAGTTGACCCAATGTGGCAAGACTCCCCTTTCAGATCCATCTTGTCAGAGTCAAGCGCGTGATATTGGAATTTCTTCCAATATCCACATTTATATCCCAGCTGGAAATACTCTTGGCTTTAGAGTGTTACCGGTTGAGTCATTCCCTTGGGTGAGTATTTTTTCCCCAAGGCAGGCCCTCTAGGATAAACAAAAGCGAATGAAGAACAATATTCATAACTCGATCAATCCTTGTTGGCAACAAGGAGAGAGAATGTATGCAACAAAGTCCCCACTCACACTCGCACAATAGTTTGTTCAATTTTAAGCCCAAATCGAAGTGTGGAGGTGATTTCTTTATCTCAACCCAAAGTCATGGAAAAGGCCTTTTGATTCTCAAGATTGCTATAAAGAGTGAGAGAAGCGCATACGTCCTTTTCCAATGCCTTTAGTCTAAGTAAGCCCTCACAAACAAACAAAGCTACACTTGTTCTTTTTAGATCCTCAAAGCAATATGTGAGTTCATTTTAGAGCACCAAATCACAAGTGAAAGACATTTGTTCAATTTGTTAATCCCATAAATGAAATATAGTAAGTTGTCGGTCCTATTGTTCATTTTAACCTTTGCAAGAAATGGAAATTGAAAGGTTATTTTTAAGCCCAAATGAAAGCTAGTGTTCTAAAGATGAAAAGATGACAAGTTCCTAAGGAAGTGTTAAACAAACACTTAAGTGTTTAAAAACACTTTGATTAGACCAAATATCTTCTCCATGCTTATCCTTCCTTTGCTTTCAATTTCCAACCTACAAAGAATAAAAATTGTCAAATTCTAGAAAAAACACAGAAATTAAAAAGTAGAAAATAGAGGAAGAAGCAATCATAAATTAAAGCACATGCTAAAAAATCAAATTTTCCCTTTTACTGTCTCCAAGCGTCGCAACTCGTGAAGGCGTCGCTATTTTTTCCTCCCAACGTCACTCTTACAGCGCTGCTTACTAGTCAATGGTGCTCTATGTTGGGACAAAGAGCATGATTGCATCACTTTTTGCCCAGTGTCATAGTTTTTGAAAGCGTCAGAGTTTAATATTTTTTGAAACTTCTACAAATTAGTGAGTCCAATGGCAGAGTTTAAGATTTGAAATTTTTGGCAGGATGAGCCAAGCGGCATTAAAAAAATGATGCTCACGAGCTCGCAGTGCTAAAACAATGACGCTGACTAGCCCGCGGTGTTAAAACAAGGATGCTAACGAGCCTGCATTGGAATTTCCTGTGTGAAGAAAAACACAGAATTTTTAAGGAAATGTTAGAATTTATGAGTTCAATCCCTCCTTCTAGCACCAAATGTGCGAACCCTTTTCCTAGTACTTGTAAAACAACATGAATAAGTGAGTTAGACAAGGAATTACAAGCTAAAAGAAGGATTCCCCATGAAATCCATTTACAAATCAAACTAGGAATGAAAATAATGAAGAACACAATGCAAATGACAAAAACAAGATAAAATCCTAATTCAAATAGCAAACACTTGATCCAATGGGGGAATTGGTGCCAATTTGATGTAAAAATTGACCCTTTCCCAATTCCTATGATGCAAGATTCAAATGTTGAAAAGATTGTTGATCCACTTTTGATGAAAATATGGGAACTCCAAGCCAAAATCTGCAAAAGAGCCTAGCTAAGAATTCAAATGATGGATGGAAATGGCTAAGTATTTTAGCATGGTAACTTTGCAATGTTTGTGGATGATGAAATGAGGAGAGGAGCTCTTCATTTATAGGATTTCAAGATGGATGAATGCCCAAATTTGAGCAATGTGGGACTAACATTCATCTAATGATATGGTGCCACTTGTCAAGCTATGAATGGATGATGGTTGTGCAAGATTTGGGGTTTGTGACAATAAATGCCAATATTTGAAATTAAAATTTGTTGAAATGACATGTAAGGGGGAAGGGAAAATACAATAAATTCCACTTGGCTCAAGGCAAAGGACATGTAAGAGGTTTTAAATGCCTTGTTGGATGTACATGTTGACTTGGGATTTTTGAATTCAAATTGAGAGAATATTCCAAAAGATGCCTTGTGAAGAAAATAGAGATTTAATAAAATGAATTAAATCTATTTTCATGTGCAACTTACATTATCTAGAGGATGTGACATGAGATTAGATTAAATTAATCAAGGGTTAATTAATTTAATAGGAGATTAGATGATGTGACTTATTTGACTTAGATTTATGGATTTATTTAAATCAGATAAGAGAAGAATATGATAAGAGGCTAATTAAGTAAATATTTTGATTTATTTAATTAAAAGGGATGGTGTTAGATTAAATCAAATAAGGTTTTAATTTATTTAATTTAATGGATAGACCTTAGAGATTTAATCAACTAAATTGATTATTTAATTAAATAGGGATAATTAGATCAGATGGATTGATTTAATTAATAGAAGAGATTGACTTAACTAGATAAAATGATTTATTTAATTAAAGGATGAATATTGATGAATTTAATCAGATAGGGGGATTTGATTAAATGGTTAGACCGAGGAATGATTTAGGAAGAAATGATGTTAGTAAGTCAGGATCGAATGCA
Organism: Sequoia sempervirens; assembly: GCA_007258455.2. NCBI lineage: Eukaryota > Viridiplantae > Streptophyta > Pinopsida > Cupressales > Cupressaceae > Sequoia > Sequoia sempervirens. Next base: position 558,990,229 of record VDFB02000017.1, read on the forward strand.
CGATGTCAATCAGTATATTTTCAATGTCTACACCTACATCTTTTTCTCAGCTTCATGCTCATATCTATCCTTAATTCCTTGAACACCTATCCTTTCATCACTATCATTAGACCCTCTACCCTATCAACATCATATACCATCATACAATCCTTACAACCTACTATACCTACATAACTTTCTTTCCTTGTAATCCTACTCCCAACCAATGGACACACAATGGTCCCTACCATGACATTATCATACCAATTCATTGTCAACTCTTCCTTCAATCACAATTGAATCTTCAAACCTATTGTTAGAGCATCCACAAGCTTTGAATTGACTGTAGTACCCATCTTTTTATCTTTTTTCTAACCTCTACAAATTCCTTCCTCCCAAACATGATCACCTTAGCCTCTTTACCCTTACCTTTTTCTTCTTCCACCAGTGGAGTCAAAGTAAATGTACGACCATATTTTTCTATGGTGTATGTGTTTTCTCTCTCATCATATAATGCATGCCTATCAAACTGCAAGGGCCTACCTAGAAGTAAGTGGCAGAAATCCATAGGTAAGATGTCACAAACTACCTTGTCCTTGTATCCACAAATTTGAAACTCAACAACTTGTTCATTAACCAAAAGTGATTGCTCATCATTCAACCAAGACACCTTATATGGAAATTCATGAGGAATCTTTTGAAAATTTAGTTTACTAACCATTTCACATGATACCATATTCTCAGTAGAGCCTGAATCTATAACAATTTTTCATACCTTGTTCTTGCACTTACATGTGGTTTTGAAGAGATTATTTCTTTACAATGGTTCCCTCTCCTTTTCTGCCTTAAGTATGGTCTTCCCCATCATCAATGTTTCACCTATTTTAGGAGCAACAAGATATCTTGGAGAATTGGTACTTTCACACTCCTCTTCTTGTACTATTTGAGCCCTCCTTTCAGTCCTCCTTTCACCTCCACTTGATGAAGCACCTAGTTTTTTAGGGAATTTGAAAGATGGATTCCCAAATTCATTAAAATTATAACATCTTCCTGTAAAGACATTTGAACTTCTTCCACAACTAAATCTACCTCTAGAACCCCTAAAACCTCCTCATGCATCAACACCTTGCTCCTTATCTTTACTTTCTTCTTCTTGTTCCTCATAGGGATTATTTGATGTAGGAATTGATCCTTCCCCTCTTGTATTATTTCCTCTACCTCTAATAGACTGTTGGTTTACAAGTTTTTCACCTAACTCTATATTCTAATGCCCATGGAGATGAAAAATGTAAACAACAGTTGAATCAAATATATGATATTTTATTCTAATTCTTTTCTTTTTTAAACAAGGTGGCAGCTACCTTATAAGATATGAAATGAATTTAAATATCTGATGATTTTAACCAGAAAGAAAATAAGGTAATGCTTTTAACCATAAAGATTTGAAAGTTGTCTTTGAACAATATCAATTTCAGCAATATTAATTATAAAACATCCCAAATATACCATAAAATTCTCATTCATAGATCAACATTTAATAGTAAGAGATTCCATACTGATAGCCATTTCAATATAAACATGCAATGATGACATATCCATAGAAACATAATAAAACTATGCACTATAATTCAAAGATTATATCTACATAACTCACCATAACATATTCATATCAAAACAAAAATATTTTAAAGAAACTTTCTATCTTTCTTTTGAGAAAATCAAAGTTTTCCCAAAAACACACAGAGAGAGATATCTTTTCCCCCAATATTTAAAGTCTTGAAAGGAATTCCCCAAATAATGATTTCTTGAAGACAATGATTTTAAAAATAACATAAAACAAAGTCTTTTAAAAGATAAATTAAAAAGAAAAGAGCTAAACTAAGTTGATGCTAAAAATAGATAAGCATCATTCTCCAATGGCTCCATGCTCTTCATCTCCAACTTCCACTATCTTCTTGGTTTCCATCAACTTTTCCTTTTCCCTCTTCCTCACTCTGTATTCTAGGTACCTGGAAATTACTACAGTAATATTCTTGCCATCTAGTGTAGTGGTTATCTATAACTGGTTCTTCCATTTGTTTAAGTTCTTCTCAGCATCAGTTACTGTTTGATCCATTTGATCTCGTGTTTTCTTATAGGAATTCAAATAGACTTCCATTCTACTAAGCTTAGAGAAGGATTCCGCAGTAGTTGTGGATGGTTCAGATATTTCCTCTTTAAATGTTTCTTTGAACTTCACATCAATTTCATTGAATTCCAAAATTTTCTCTCTGAACTCATCCATAATATCTACACCCAAGTTATGAAAATTCTCTCTTAAATTTCAACTAGTACATCTAAGTATTGCCCCATTGCAGTATTAGTCTCCTTGATGAGGTTATCATATATTTCCAATGACCATTCCAAATAATTAGCCCGATTTGGATCAATTTCTTTGGGGCCGCTCACAATTTTCTCTCCAATTAATGTAATTGGATCTAAATTAACCAAATCTATAACTTATTTGGACAATACAAAAAGAGTATTTTTTTCCTTTCTCATATGTTGTAGTTCTGCTAATAATTCTTTCCTCTTTAAACTAACTTTTGAATGGAAAGGAATAATCTCATCGAGGTATAACAAAGCATTTTGGGAAATCATCTCTGTCCATTCATTGATACCTTTTGAATAGCTCATTCTCCTCTTAACCTATTGTAGAGTTTTAGAATCAACGCTCTTAATATGAGAGCTAGTGCTTTCTTCAACCACAGGAGTAGCAATTAAAGAAGAAATAAATTTATTGAGAGTGAGTACTTGAGATTGAAATTGAATGTTTTATTTCCTTAAAACCTTGAGATGCTTGATTAAAGAATCCATAGAGAAACCAACATGGTAAATATCCCCTTCAAAGGTGGCAGGTCCCATATCCACATGAGTGATGTTATAATAATTTGAAGTGATCTCATTCTCATTTAGCTCTCCTATTGGGTTTGCCACTTCTAGCAATTGATGTCCTGAAACTTCATCATTTATTATTCTAGAAATTTTTCTAGCCTCCTTAGGCTTAGCAGAACCCTGAAGAAGTTTGGCCACAGTATCAACTTCCACCACAGTAGAAGGAATCAATTTTCTTTTCTTTTCCACCCTTTCTTCAACCAACCTAGAGATGTTGTAGTTGTGTTATCACTCATGCTTCTGACAATAAGTAATTGTTGTTTGTGGGGAGAGTTAACTAGATTTTCAGATGGGATGGGTGCATCTTCAGACAAAGAAGGAAGAACACTATCATCAATAATATTTTGGAAGATATTCCCAAAATATGTAGATGCAAGTTGATCCTGATTCTCATTTTGCTTAGGGGAAGAGGAGGGTGGATTCTATTCATAGGTGGACTTTAACTTAGTCACCTACTCTAGTTTTTCTTTGTCTCCCCCTAACTATGAATTTGACCTAGATGATTTACCTACAATTCTTCCTATTGAAGGGGTGGCATTCAAAGTGTGGGTTGATGACTTCATCTCCTTTCCACCTAAACATTTTGCACCATGGGTAAAACTCATGCACTGCTTCCATTTACCAACTAGCCAATCCTGAGTCTTTTCAATAACTAAAGCTGAGGGCTCGTGAATATCAAAGCACTCCTCTTTATTCCAATCAACACATATAGACAACTTTGATAAAAAATATCATAATCAGGATAAAGGGTCATTGAATCTTCACATACATTCTTGGGAATACATAGAGGCAACTCAAAATCTTGAATCTGTTTAAGAGTTAACCTCATATTATCTCTTTTGAAAACCTCAAACTCATTAGCACAATCTTCCCAATAATCTTCAATATGTGGGACATGAACATAGGAGCTCCCACCATGACAATACTGTCTGATATAACCCTTGCTATCAAAACCGGTTCTCTCAAAACAACTGGGAAAATTGAATTGTTTTGAGGCCTCACAGGCCTATTTGGCAACTTGATTACTTTTTCATGTGAAAGAGGAAAATACCAATGGAAACGGATACCCTTTCTTACTCATTTTCAAATATTTAACATTTACTTCAGCCATCTATCTGCAAATCTCTAGGAACACAATAAGGTCATCTAGATATCTAGGCAACTTCAATGGGGTACCTTCAAATCCACCAATTCTTAAATAAGAAAACTTATTGAATTGAATGTAAAAACTTCCATATCTCATTATCAAGGACAGAGAGTCTGGAGAGAAGTGCACTCCTAATTTTCCTTCCAGCCTCCTAGCAGTATCCATTAAGAAGACATCATTGACACGATAGTAATTCTCCATTCCAAACTACTTGGTGAATTGCAAAAAAAAAATTATATATAGGCATGCCCAGTACTGGTGCATCCCATGTTTCCAACCCTAACCAAACATTTTTTTTGGCTGGCCACAAGATATACTAAATAGGAGCACATAGGAAAAGTGTCATGCTTCTGATAATTTAGCAATTTCTTTTTCAAATGATGGCATATAATTTCACCCTAGTTAATAAAAACATCCTCCTCACAGATTTTCAAAATGAATAAAAACATCTAGTTTTCAAAACTTTTAGAGTCTGTATTACCAATGACATGATGCAATAGAGTAATGGCATTAAAAATTTCATCCTTAAAATGTGTCTTTTTGAGCTTAGGAGGTAATTGGGACTTACCTTTCCTTTCAAACTTTAGCCAGGTTTTAGCCATTGAATTTTTGCACCGGTCTTCTCTTTCTCTAAAAAATTCATCAGCAATTGTGACAAATATCTTCTCGAATGGTAGGTCTACTAGGAGGCCAAGAGCTAGAGATATGGCTTTAGGAGTAACCTTGATAACCAATGACCTGTCCACTCCTCTAATTTCTTATGCTTCAAGAACGTATCTCCTTGCGTAGGCAACCACAAGCTCAAAAAAGTCTACCACTTCAGGTATCCCACTAGCATTAGCTAAACCACTCACTATGAGCCTCTCATTCAATACAGAGACCCATTCAATTTATAAGTGCTCCCACAACTCTTTTAAGACTAGAGGTTTGATGTTTGTGTCCCTCACATTCAACAGGAGATTTCCTATGGCAATCTACATAAGTTCTCAACTTTTGGGGAGATAAACATGTTGAAATAATGAGAAAGATGGTTGTGAAATACAATATGAAAATATAAGTGAAAATATCCACCACCTCACATTTAAGTTTCCATCACATCTGCATGTATCGTATTTATGTAATACTCGACTCCCTTTTCTCAAAAGAAGGAAATTTCATTTAAAGATGCACACTTTCTGATATGATTTGACATATCTAGGTTTTACGGTGCCTCGAAATGAGAAAAAAAAGAGGCATGTCACCAGGTCGCTTAGATTTGTAACTTGGTAACCAAATTTTGGAGTTGATAGGTTATGATAACCTTCGACTCCACAAATTTCTTGAAGATAGCACAGGGACCAACTATAACAAGACTTAAGTTGCTAACACATGAAGTTACAAAACTTGATAAATCAACGACTAGGTTACGAACTTAAGGAAAGTGGCGACATGAGTTACATAACTCAGGAAACCTATGACAAAGGTTATGAAAACTGAGAAAGTGGCGACCTTAAGAGATGAACTCAAGATAAAATACTTATAAGATAACAATGAGGACCTCAAAGATGGTAAATAGGGAAAACAAAGTCTGTGGCCTGAAAATTTTAGAACATGAGTAACATAGACTTATCCTTCCTTCTTTTCATCTTTTCTTCCACCCTAATAGTTGTATACACCTAAAAATGGTCACATCACAATAGCTTGGTAATTAATTAAATATTTTTTAATATTTAGTTAAATCTCTAAATTCAATCTGCGTATAAATAAATCTAAATAATTTATTTATATTGTTCATTCTTTCAACACCGATTAAATAAACAACTTTATTTAATCACTTTTCTTATCCATTTCTTAATTAATTAAATAAACATTATGATTTATTTATATTAATTATCATATAATCATGGCTTGAATATTTTATTCAAATAAAGATTAAGTATTCTTCTACTTTAAAATTCTTCTAAAGTTCATTCACAATTAAATATTCCAAATATTTAACTAATTCTTCTAAAGTTCATTCACAATTAAATATTTCAAATATTTAATTAATTCCTCTAAAAGTCACATCACAATTAAATATTCTAAATATTTAATTAATTCTTCTAAAGTCTATTCGCAATTAAATATATTCCAAATATTTAATTAATTCTTCTAATGTCCATTCAAATCAAATATTTCAAAAATCTTTTAAATCCTCAAATTCACATAAATTAAATAAATTTATTTATTTAAATTTGGATTATCTCCAACAATCGTGAAACAAACTTCAAAACAAAAAATAATTAATTTCTCTATTTCTGAGCAAAGTTGTTCCCGTGGGTTGAAGACAAGCCTCCATTCTTCTCTCCAACCTCCCAACATCTTCCATATTCCTCTCAACCTCTCCATCTCTCACCATTCAAAATTACCAGACAATCTCACAGCCATTGATCTTTGCCAGCCAGGCTCTTGCCTGTGAAAATCTATAAAAGGGACTGTCGGGTCTCTAAAAATAAGAGAAGCTTTTGTACAGGAAAACTATAGCCAATTTCCATAGCACAACCTTCCAGTATCCATAGTCTTTAGAATCATAGCATAGCATAGTTAGCATATTAGTATCTCATATCATGGCTTATCATCTCCATTTCATAGCTTAGTTTCAATAGCATTCAAAATCCACAGACCTTGTGCATAATCTACAGCTCCTGTGCATATCCGTATACCAACATTCTACTCCACCAGCATATAGGATAGAGAAGTACTCTCCCTTTGCATACTCATTATGCAGGTTGCCATTCTGAGAAGCTTTGCTTACACAATCTGAGAGTAGTAGCTTCAAGCAAATCCCTGGAGATAGAGGAAAATGGAACGATTATGAAGAAGCTCTGTTTGATTTTATGTCAATTTATCTTGCTTTCTTTAGTTTAATGTTTCATTGGTGTGTTTTTAATATCTTACTTTGATACTAACATTTCTCACACACAATAGCTAATTACAAAACATTCCTCAATAGTATTTGGATTAGCAACCACCATTTCATCTTGTATATTGATTATAAGGCAACCTAGATACCTAGCCACTTTTTCAATTTCATCTTCATTTCTTTTTGACCTTATACTTAGTTTATAGAATTTATCAGTATAGGTCTTAAAATCTAAATCATTTTTCTTCAAACCTTTTAATCTCTTATACAACTGAACTTCATAGTCTTTAGGAAGAAATTTACCTTTAATTTTTGATACCATCTTGTCCCAAGAAACTATCCTTGACTTACCTTGTTTCCTCCTTTCAACTTGCTTGTAGTCCCACCATAGAAGTGCATGACCTTTGAGTTTTGTTTTTTCTACCTTCCCCTTCTACTCATCAGAAATGTCTTCACTTTCAAAGTGGTTTTCCATGGCTGCAATCCATTCAAGCAACTCTTCCTCATTCAAATTTCCACCATACATAGGAAAATCAACCTTTAGCTTATGTGAATCACCTTTGACTACCTTAAGAAACTTTTCCATCCTCTGACCTTTAGAGTCTAATTCTTCATCCACATCTGATTCACTCTCAACTTCATCTCTTCTCTTATTTGTTTCCAAGGCAGTAAGCTTTTCCAACACAACATCATGAGACTCCAAAATATTGGCATGTTTCTCTTTTAACTCTTGCAACTCTCTAGCAACACCAACATTCTTAGGAGGCATCTTTTCATTTTTTATCTCTTCAACTTCCAATTACTTTTCTTCAAATCTGCAACCCTTCAATCAAAAATATCTAATCCATGTTTCTCTAATACCACCTAATGTCAAGCAAGGTAGTGATGCAACAAACCAACTCAAATTGATTAGGGTCAAAGAAGAAACCAACCCTTACAACACTATCAACTCAACCTTTCTCAAACACACACCTAGAGGCTTGTAGCCCTCAAAATCTACTTTTTCTCAATATATTTTAGAGAATATTGTACAAAGACCATCTAGAAACCTTCTGAGATCCACTACAAGACCTAGCACAACATACCAAAAGATCCTATAGGGTTGTTTTGTAACAATATGGAAAACCAATAGACTGCCCCTATTTTTAAGCCACCAAATAGCCCTCTTTTACAAGGGAGGTGCCCAAAAACCAACTAGTTAACCCAAAATCTCCTTGAAAATACCTGATTTAGGTTACATAATGTCAAAATCCACCATCATTCATTAGTGCAATGACTTCTAAGACACCGTACTTCAAAACCCTCACTTTTCATACAATTGCCAAGGTTTTATTAAAAATATTGACTCTTGAGCTTATCAAACCAAACCAATGCCTCCAAAAATTTAAAAATACCTTGCAAAAACTCAAACAACCATTACATAGATAGTTCCTTCAACATTTTTTCAAAACCAAACTTTAACACCCCATTTTCACTTGGAAAACACACTGTTCTGCCCTAGGGCATAACCCAAATCCCAACAACTTGTCTCCTCTACCATAAAAACCTTAAGAAAGTCTAACCTACCATTGTAGAAGTAACTACAATGAGATAAAGCCTTTGATATTAGGTGGAGTGATTCATTATTTTAATTTCAATCAACCCTTCACTGATTTCCTATAGGCAATTTTAGGAAAATGAAGAAATCTCCCTCAAATCTAAATGTTAGACTCTCAAACTAGATGAAAATGAGAGATAATTCATGCTACTATATAATAAAATGAATTTTAGAGAACTTAAAAATAGTATGGGGTCATACAATCCTTGAAAATTTCAAAAACATAGAGAAATTTCAAAAATAAATGTTGTTATTGATATAGAAAATTGAATACAATTATCACCAACCAATGCTCAAGACTTTCAAAGGATTTTTATACCTTATTACATAAAAAATAAACCACCTAAACATCTATAACTACTTTTCAAATTCCTATGACCCTCCAACTTCCTAAAAGTTGCATTTTTCATTTTTTTGCTATGACAACATTTCACAATTTTGCAACTTTTTACATTTTAACACAAATGACTCACATATCACCCAATTACATAGAATTTGGTCTCAATAGACCTTATTTAATGTAAATAGACCCTATTTAATGAAAAAATACCCCTAACACCTATACCTAACATATTGACCTCCTATTGTAGAATTCATTTGCTTGGTACTCCTGAACCACCATGCTAGGTCTAATTCTCAGAGGAATTGTCTGTACCAGATGAGAGCATAGTTACATCTATTGTCTCTGGATCTTCTTCTTTATTCCTCTATACCTTATTCATCTCTTGATTCACCTCATCTTTTTCAATTTTCTTCAATGGCTCGTTGTTCTCTATCGGAGCAGACAACTTTCCCTTCTTACTTTTGCAAACTTTTGAGATATGTCTAGGTTTGTTGTAGTTATAACAAATAACACTTTTCTAATTTGTCGACCTCCATTAATCCTTGATCTACATTGATTTTTTTGTGTCCAAAATTGTTGCAAGTATAGTAGTATCCATTAAAGGATTGATTCATTCTGCCTCCATTAAACCTATTCATTATCACTTGACTAACCATTCTTACTTGAGATCTTTGAGCATTAGGCTATCTTACAGGTGGTATTCTAGCAAAGTTTCTTGGATTTCTTTCTGCTTCCCTTTTTATTGTGTCCTTTGATTATCCTTTGAGCTTTCACCTATTTCATTTCCCAAGCCACCTTTGTCTTTATTTTATTTTTTTCCTGCAATTAACTCATCAAGCTTGTCAGAGCTAGATTTGAATTTTTTTCCCAGAGTTTTTCTTTCTCCAGTTCTACTTTCAAATTCACTATGTCTTGCTCAAATCTAGTGCATTCACAAGTATTTCTCTACATAATTGTATTCAAAAATTCTTCAATTCTCTTATTTTCTTCCACTAGCACTTTCAATCCAATGATCACTTGTTTCAACTACTCACTCACTTCTCTATGTCTCTCTTTGAATTTTTTCAATTGCTCTTCCAATTTTTGAACATATTCATTTGCGTCATCAATATTTTCTTTCAAATATCTATTTTTATTTTCAGCCTTATCAAGATCTTTAAGTGTATCCCAGAGTTCTTCTTTATCATCCATTTGATCAACCTCAAGATCCTCCTCAAGCTGTTAATCTCACCAAAGAACCAAAGCTTTGATACCAATTGTTAAAATGCACAAGACAACTGAGGGGGGGTGAATCAGTTGTCACCAAATTCAAATACAAAACTTCAAACACTTATCAACTTCACACCTCACTATTTTTTATTAAGTATGAACATGAAATGTAGATAACAAAAAGAAAAATCAACACAATGAACACTAGATTTTGCGTGGAAAACCCAATAAGGGAAAAACCATGGTGAATATTAACTCACAATATAAAGTAATAGCAAAACTAAATACAAGAGTCTCACTGCCTGAATACAAAGGATCATTTCCTACATAAAGGACTCACTGTCCAATAGGGAGGCTCACTTCCTACAAAAAGAATTAAAAAACAAAATTGGCTTCATAGCCGAAATGAGCTAATGAGAGTGCACCTAACAAGTGCTGAGATAATTCTAATGATGCCCAATAGATTGACTTAACACACTTCATCATTTTCACACTTCTTCACATTCACATCAATGCCATTCCTCACTCTCTTGCTACAATCTTCAAAACTATTTGACATATATATCTGATTCATTCACAAGCATCAATTAGGTCAACTTAATTAGATGCAATCCTTGTTTACCAAAAATACCAACTATCAACTTCAATAATTCAAAAATTATTTCCAAACAATAAATTAAAACTTGTAGCACACTACATCATGTTGTCATAGACCTAAGATAGGTCACACGTATATCTACATAAAATTAATTCATCATACCACCAATTATCCATGAGGTCAGACAGAGATAAGCTTAATAGAAAAATGCAATCAACAGAATAATGTTAATACACCATACAAGCACTAGAGCATGAGAGATTTTTAACATACATGCTTTCAATATCCATAAACTATTTCCCAAAACTGCAAGCAACAACTATTAACCATAGAGGATTGTGGACAAAAATACCAGAGGATGTAAACTGTATACTAGCTCAGATACTAGACCAAAATACTAGATCGGACAATGAATTAAGTCGTGCAGTCACAACCCATATAACATGGTGACGTCAATTCCAACACAAAAATTGTATAGTTAGCCATTCTTCTTCATTCTTCCAACAAGACATTCCTATTTCTAGACCCTCCATCCTTGACTGCACTATCTTCTCTCTAGCCTTATCCCACAACACAATATTAGATATCCTAAATTCTTTGATTTTGGCTCTTTTGTCAAACCAATGCTTGAATACAACCAAATGTTTAGAGAATTTATATAGAGTAGCATCTCTTTATTCTTCTAGATTCAGTAAATTCACAACCTAACCTCTATCTTATCATCATTGGTATAAAAATCTTGCATGAATCTTAAGACTAGGACTTGGAGGTTTACAGGAAAGACAGCATCCTGACCATAGACTAACCTATATTGTGAATTTCCTAAGGTGACTTTAATTCTAGTTCTTTCTACCCATAAGGTGAATTTTAATTATGTATGCTAGTTCCTAGGGTTATGTTATAACAATCTTTTGATAACTTTCAACATATTTTTGTTGGTAGACTCAACTACCCCATCGCTATGTGGGTAGTAGTTGGAGGAATATTTCAAGACTATTTTATATTCAAAATCCCACTAAATAAACCATGTAGAAGCAAAATAAATTCCATTGTCACATACCAAAGAGAAGGTTACCCCAAACATGGTAATAATGTGATCGTTGAGAAGCTTGATGACTATGTCAGTGGTACAATTCTTGTACATCTGGGAATCTATCCATCGAGTGTAGTAATCTATCACAATTAAAATGAATTTATGACCTACAAAGGAGTTTGGGTTAATCACTCCAAAAAAATCTAATGCCCATTGGGTGAAAGGTCTTACCTCATATATTGGTTGCAGTGGCATTGCTAGGTTACATTCTCTAGATGTCAATTTTTTAAAAGTATAGCATGTTCATACATGTTATTGGGCATCCTAAAATACATGTGGCCAATAATACCTTGATCTGAGGATTTTGTAAGCCATGGAATCTACTGAGCCATTTTTGGTGTCATGTTTTCCATGAAACTCCCCTATGACCCGCTTAGCCTACTGTTGGTCCAAGTAGCATAAGTACACACTTTCAATATTTCTTCTGCACAAAGTCCCATTCTTAATCATATAATGAGAAATTTTTAGCCTCAGTTCTCTTCTCTATGTAGCATTCATCCCTTCTAGGAACTTATTATTCAACAACAAAAAGATTAAATTAGTGTAGCAGGGATCTCTAGTGAAATACTGTATCATATGTTGTTGGCATGTGATCTTGGAATCTACCTCAGCCATTGCCTTAGAAAAATCTTTCCCTCGAACTAGTTTCATAGGATGGATTTTGAGACCAAACTCTTTTAGTATTTCCATCCACTTTCCCCCTTCTTTCTCCTAATTCACTTTGCATGAGTATGAACTTCACTGCTAAATTTGGGATGACAAGCATGATCTTTCTAGGAAAGATGTAGTGTCGAAACTTCTTGAAAACCCTTACCAATCCAAAGGAATGCTTCTCCAATGGTGGATACCTTACCTTAACATTCTTGAAATGGGATCTCATGAAATAAATTGGTTGTTTATCCCTTTCTTCTTTTCATTATGTCAGAAAAATAACACAAGAGTGTTCAGATGTAAAGGAATAGATGAAAAATGGATGCAAATAGTCTAGACTAGTCAAGACTGGTGCTACTAAAATAGATTTCTTAATTTGTGAGAAAGTAGCCTTTACCTCATTTCTCCATTCAATTTTGACATATTTATTCATCATTTCATTCAATGGTTTGACAATCTCCACAAACCCAGTTATAAATTTCCTCACAAAATTTATCTTTCCAAAGAAAGATCTCATTTTCTTTTTGCTACCAAGCATGGGCAGCTTCAAAATTGACTCTACTCAGGAAAGACCAATGGAAATCCCTCTTTTTGAAATTATGTGTCCCAAAAAATTCCCTTTTGAAACCTTGAATACACATTTCTTCGGGTTCAATGATACACCAAAACTTATGCACTTTTCTAGTACTTTTGCTAAATGTGCAACATGATCATCTCTATTTTTTGAAAAAAAATTCAAATCATCCATATAAATTATAATGCATTTCCATACCAATTTTTTTAAAGGCCACATCCATCACATGTTGAAAATTCACTACAACACTGATGAGGCCAAACGTCATTCTACAATAAGTGAATGTTCCCCATTTAGTAGTGAAGGAGGTATTCATTCAATCTTCATACTTTACCAATAGTTGATTACACCTTAAATAGTTATCTGAAAGCAAAATCATTTGTGATCCATTAACAATTTACAAAACTTTTCCAAGGGAAGGAAGAGGATAGTTACCCTTTTTTGAGGCTTTATTCAGATTCTTAAAATCCACGCATAATCTGATTTATCCACTTTTATTACACAGTGAAACTAGATTGGCTACCCATGTGGAGTGCCTGACTAAGAAAATTATCCTAGCTAATAATAACTTTTGTACTTCTTTGAGAATGAGAGGTTCAAGTAGAGCATTAACTGGTTATTGCTTCTGATGAAATGGCTTCACATGAGGCTTCAAGGGAATGTTATGTGTTATCATTGAGGTGTCAAATGTCTTCAAATCCTCTTACCCCCATGTGATTGCATCATTTTCTTCTTTCAACACTTTCAATATTTTGTCACGGATATCTTTTGTGAAAGTATTGTTGATGAGGATATTCTTTTCTAGGCGAGCATTAGCTAGATTGTAATTTTTGTATTTTCCTTCATCAACATTAACAACAAATTCCTTTGGGGCCCAAGGATTGGAGTCAAATATCCTTTCCAGTGCCACCATCTCTTTAGGAATACTATTTGTTTTAAGGTTGATAATTCCTTCTATATCCAGATCATCTGATTCACAGTCCCCTAGATCTCTATCATATTCATCAATAATTTTTCCTTCAAAAACATATGAACTTCCCAAAAAGGAAACAATATGTTGATCATCATCAAAAACCTAAAAGCACCTTATATTTTCTGGAATAGTAGGAATTGAAACTACTTCAACTGAGAATATTCTCAATTTAGAGTTTTTCATGGGCACTAGTGTACTTGATGCCATTAATAATGCATCTACAATTTGATTATTTTTCCTTGGAATCAAATTTATAATGAATGCATTGAATTCTTCAATTAAGTTCCACACCCTATTCCAATAGGTAGCCAATTTCTTATTATGACAAGTGTACTAACTGTGAATCTATTTAACATTCACTTCTAAGTTTCCCAACACTCTAAGACCTTGTTCATTCTTCTAATGGGTAAACATGAGTCCTTTGGCCAATTCCTTGTACTCTACCACATTATTGGTACATCCAAAATACAACCTATAAGATGCAAAATATGTTTTCCCTTTCGGATTAGTTAATTCGACTCTGAATCCACTCCCTTGTTTAGAATTGGAACCATCAAATTTGAGGGTCCATAGCTAGTTTTGGAGTGAGGTATCCTTCTTAAGATCTATTTTGGGTTGTTGCATAAGGGGAATGAATGATTCATTTAGCTCATTAGAATTGTTAAGGCCAGGTGGTCCCCATACCTGAGGGTTGTCAAGTACTTCTTTTGGAATAGGTAGGTGTGTAGAAATAGTTTCTTGTAATTCCTAATGGTTATCAATCGTGTGATTCACTATACCATTGAGTAATTCTTTTGGAATTAGAAGGTGAGTAGGAGAAGGGATACACATTATTTCCTATGGTTTTTTGACTCTTTTTGTATATCCCCAAACAAGTTCTTGGGTTGATTAGTTAACCCTAAGATAATATTCTATGTATCACTGATTTCTATTAAAACAAATGTAATATTGGTTTCAAGTGGAGGCTGATATGGAGCTATTATAGAATTATTGCTTTGACCATCTCACAAATGGAAAACTTGGTTTAAAATGTCCAGAAAAGGTTGAAAAATTAATTCTAAATTGTTTTGATAATGGACTCTACACCATTTTGGAAGCAATAAACTCCACAAATCTGCCTCTTCTTTGATGACTAGTTTGTCTTGATGTAAATTTTTCGTTAACACATCTTAGTTAGTGGAAGCCATACATCCATCATTTTCCAAAGGAAAATTTTTTTCTCTGTTTTCCAACGAAAAGGTTATAATCTCATCAACCCTATAAACCATTGTTTTAGTCTCGAAGAAAACAACCTATTTAGGGTGATCATATTTTGTTATCATATGCTTCAAATGAGGTCCACTCTTTATCCTAATATGGATTTTCACATCTCTCCATAATAGCTACATATGAGAGAAATCTAATGTGAGATAGCCTCTTGGTGCAGGGGCACCCATGGGTTTCCATGCCTCCAAGGGGGGTCAACAGTTGATCTTTTGTTTTGTTTGAGTTTTTTGAATGTAATAAGGTCTTCTAAGACCATTTTAGATGTGTTTGAGTTGGTTTTGAGTCATTAATGGTGATCTAGGGTCTAGATGTAAGAAATTGTCAAAGTTGCACAAATGTTATAAAAGCAACTTTTGCATCTTTTTGTCAAAAGTTCTCACAATGGTGTTTAGTTAGTTTGTAATTTGAAATATGGTTATGAACCATTGGTAATAGGTTGGTGAATGTTTAAAAAATGCCTTGTGTGGTCAAAGGAAACTTTGGTTGGTGACATTTTGAAAGATTGGTTGTTTGAGGTTGTTTTGAGTTTGACTACCCCTGCTTTACATCAAATTGGTATCAGAGCGTAGATTTGATCTGAAGAGGGAAAATGTTGAAGAGAAGAAGAAACAAAATTCCTCCAAAAGGGAATCTACTAGCTAGAGGTATGAATGAAATGAAGGAGAAGAATGCAAGAGAAATGATACAAATGAAGGAGGTTCAAGAATCCCTTCAAGCCAGGCTTTCTACAATGGAAACAAGTCAAAAGAGAGGAATGGTCACATGTGACCTAAGTGATCGAGAAGAAGAAGAAAGGGAAGAGGAAAGTTCTTAAACATGGTCTGAGGAAGAGATGGATCCTGATGACTTGAGAATGGAAAAGATATTGAAGGAAGTTAAGGGAGAAGGTCCCAAAATCAAGATGGATTTACCCATGTATGGAGGAAAATTGGATAGTGAAGAACTCGTAGATTGGATAGGAGCATTGGATAACTACTTTTATTATGAAGATGTGCCAGAGGAGCAAAGGGTGAAGTTGGCCAAGAAAAAGTTGAAGGTCCATGCCATGCTTTGGTGGGATTATGTACAAGATGAAAGGAGAAAGAAGGGGGAGTCTAAAATCACCTCTTGGCATAGGATGGTTGCTAAAATCAAAGGCAAGTTCCTACCTAGTGATTACACTATTCAGTTGTTCAAGAGGCTTCAAAAACTTAACCAAAAAGAGATGTATGTGCACACCTATACAAAGGAGTTCCATAATTGAGCATAAGGGTAGGCCATGTAGAAGATGATGTGGAAAAAGTGGAAAGATACATCAATGGGTTAGGTATAACCTTCAAGATGAATTAAGCCTCACCAACCCAAGAATGGTAGAGGAGTGTTACCAATTGGCCATCAAGGCTGAAGATAAGTTGAAGAGAAGACAAGAAAAACAAAGTAGGGGTAGAGGCATAAATTCTAGAGGAAGAGGGGTGTTTTCTAGTAGGGGGCAATCCCAAAGATCACAAGGAGAATCAAGCAACAATCAAGAAAAAAGTTTAGAATCAAAGGGAAGATTTAGAGGAAGGAGACCCAAAAATAGGGGTAGATTTGGAGGCCAAAGAGGAGGATCAAGCGGATTTATAGGAAAATGTTATAAGTGCAATAAATTTGTAGGCCATCAAGCATGGAAATGCACTAAATATCAGTCCACTACTTCATTTGGAGGAGAAAGAAGAAATCAGTTTGTGCAAGGAGAGGACAATGAGAGTGTGAATTCAAATTTTATATAGATTCTATTCTTACATATTTTTTAAATAATATAGATAACTTATTCAAATTTTTATGTCAAGTTTCCTAACTCTAATTTTTCTAAATTTTTCACCACTTAAGGGCCTATTTTTTCCATGATGATCCTGTACATACCCTCCATATACAATTTCTTGGCTTAACAAAGGGCAACAAGTAGTTGTGAATGAACAAAGTTGGGTGGATTTTTACATAGGGGGATACAAGGATAAGGTTTTATGTGACAATAATACCAATAGATGTTTTCCATTTGCTCTTGAGAAGGCATTGGTAGTATGATAGGAAGGCTATCCATGATGGGATGAAGAATACATATGCCATAGAAAAGGATGGTGTTTCTTACACCCTCACACCATTGAAGGATGAAAACCTAGATTCCCAAGTAGGGCCTAGTGTGATGTTGGTCAATTAAAAGGAGATCTTACAGACCTTGGAAGAGGAGAATGTGTAATTTTCTGTCATAGTAAGGCCTAAATTTGTCGTGGCCGCAAAAAAGAAAGAAGAGTTTCCTTTAGAGGTGAAAGCATTGTTGAAGAAATATGATGAAATAGTGGTTGATGAGATTCCTAACACCTTGCCACTTATGAGGGACATAATACACCATATTGATTTCATTCCAGGGGCTAGTTTTCCAAACAAAGTTTCTTACAAGATGACTCCACAACAAAATGAGTAAATTAAGAGGCAAGTGCAAGAATTACTTGACAAGGGGCTGATTAAGGAGAGTTTGAGTGCTTGTGCAGTTCCCACAGTCCTAGCACCAACGAAAGGAGGTGAGCGAAGGATGTGCATTGATTCTAGGGCCATCAACAAGATTACAATAAGGTATAGGTTCCCTATTCCAATAATTGAAGACCTAATGGATTGTTTGGGTGGTGCATGCTACTTTTCCAAGATTGATCTCAAGAGTGGCTATCATCAAATTACAATCAGACCTGGTGATGAATGGAAAAAATCCTCCAAGTAAAATAAAGGGTTGTATGAATGGATGGTAATGCCTTTTGGTATGTCAAATTCCCCTAGTACTTTCATGCACTTGATGAATGAGGTGCTTAAACCTTTCATTAGTAAGTTTATGGTAGTGTATCTTGATGATATTCTTGTTTTTTAAAAAACTAAAGAGGAACATTTACAACATTTATATTTGGTTCTAAGAAGGTTGCATGAAGAAAATCTAATGATAAACTTGAAGAAGTGCAAGTTATTGAAAATAGAGTTGGTTTACCTTGGCTCTGTGGTCACCAATGGCACTTTGAAGATGGATCCAAGTAAGGTTGTGGCTATCCTAAGATGGTCTACACCAAAATTAGTAGTTGAGGTAAGGAGTTTCCACGGTTTGTCTAGTTTTTATAGAAAATTCATAAAAGGCTTTAGTCATGTGTGTGCTCCTATGATTGATACAATAAAGGGTGATAAAAGAAAGAGGTTTGTTTGGTCTATTTAAGCTGATAGGAGTTTTGAATATTTGAAAATGAAAGTTGTTGAGCAGCCCATATTGACTTTTCCTAGTTTTGATAAGGTCTTTACCATTGAGTGTGATGCAAGTGGTCATGCTATAGGTGCTGTCCTAAGTCAAGAAAATAGACCTATTTCCTTTTCTAGTGAAAAATTGAATGAATCTAAGAAAAAATATTCTTCATATGATCTTGAGATGTATTCAATGGTAAAATAATTAAAGAAATGGATGCATTATTTTCTTCCTAAGGATTTTTTAGTGTACACTAACAATCATGCTCTCCAATTTTTGAATAGCCAAGATAAACTCAGTAGTAGGCATGTGAAATGGGTTGAATTTTTGTAAGGTTTTACTTTCATCATTAAGCATAAAAAGGGGAAATCTAACCAAGTGGAAAATGCATTGAGTAGAAAATCTCTCATGGTGTAGGAAATTCAATTGGAGAGCATAGGAGTGGATTCCTTGAAAGGTATGCACATTGATGATGTAGATTCTAAAGACATTTATGCAAGTTTTAGATAGCCTTGTAGCAACAATAATGACAAGTGGCTTGATTTTTTGATCCAAGATGATCTATTGTTCAAAGGGGCACAATTATGCATTCCTAAATGTTCAATGATGGATAATTTAATCAAAGAAAAGCACAGTGGTAGCCTTGTGGGTCACTTTGGCTTGGACAAGACCTTGGAGTAGTTGAAGAGGCACTACTATTGGCCAAAAATGCAAATTGATGTGAGGAACTTGTAGACACATAAAATATACTGATTAACATCGTGCATCTAGTCCTGACTTACTAACACCATTTCTTCTTGAATTGTCCCTCAGTCTAACCATTTAATAAAATTCCCCTATATACTTAAATTCATCAACTTTCATCCCTTAATTAAATAAATCAGTCTATCTGATTAAGTCATCTCTTCTGTAATTAAATCAATCCATCTGATCTAGTTATCCCTATTTAATTAAATAATCAATTTATTTGATTAAATCTCTAAAGTCTATCCATTAAATTAAATAAATTAAAACCTTATTTGATTTAATCTAACACCATCCCTTTTAATTAAATAAATCAAAATCCTTATTTAATTATTGTCTTATCATATTCCTCTCTTATTTGATTTAAATAAATCCATAAATCTAAGTCAAATAAGTCACACCATCTAACCTCTCTCATTAAATTAATTAACCCTTGATTAATTTAATCTAATCTCATGTCACATCCTCTAGATAATGCAAGTTGCACATGAAAATAGATTTAATTCATTTATTAAATCTCTATTTCCCTCACAAGGCATCTTTTAGAATATTCTCTCAATTCGAATTCAAAAATTCCAAGTCAACATGTACATCCAACAAGGCAATAACTTCCTCTTACATGTCCTTTGCCTTGAGCCAAGTGGCATTTATTGCATTTTCCCTTCCCACTTGCATGTCATTTCAACAAATTTGAATTTCAAATATTGGCATTTATTGGCACAATCCCCAAATATTGCACATCCTTCATCCATTCATAGCTTGACAAGTGGCATCATATCGGATGAATGTTAGTCCCACATTGTTCAAATTTAGACAGTCATCCATCTTGAAATCCTATAAATAAAGAGCTCATAGCCTCATTTGATCATCCACAATCCAAGCAAAGTTACCATGCTCAAATATCTCTTGAATTTCATCCATTATCATTGAGTCATAGCTAGGTTTTGCAGATTTTTGGCTTGGAGTCTTCATTCTTCATCAACAAAGTGGGTCAATCTCTTCAACATTCAAAGCTTGCATCTTAGGAATTGGGAAAGGGCCAATTTTCACATCAAATTGGCACCAATTCCCCCATGGGATAATGAGTTTGCATATTTAAATTAAGATTCAAGCTATTTCATTGTTTTTGGTTTGTTCTTCATTGTTTTCTTTCCTAGTTTGGGTTTGTAAATGGATTTCATGGGGAATCCTTGTTTAGGCTTGCAATATCTAACTTGAGGTGTTTATTCTCTTTGTTTAGTAGGTACCTAGGTTGGGGTTCACACATTTTGGCACTAGAAGGAGGGTTGTACATCATTATTTCTAATCTTTTTGTGAAATTTCCACTTTTTTCTTCACACACAGGAAATTCCAACATTGGGAGCTCAACATTGTTGTTTTGGCACCTCGGGCTCATCAACGTCGCTATATGGCACCACTTAAAATGCAAACTATGCCACTGGACTCGTCTCGCCAAAATATTTGAATTCTAAACTCCACCGCTAGACTCGTTGACTTGTAGGACTTTTTGAAATTTTTAAAAACAATGATGCTAGATGCAAACTGTGACACGTGGTGAAAAGAGTGATGCAGTTGAGCTCTCTGTCCCAACATAGAGCACCGTTGACTGGTAAGGGACACTGTGAGGGCACTATTGAGAAAACAAACTGTGATGCCATTGCGAGTTGTGATGTTGGGAGATAGTAAAAGGAAGAATTTAATTTTTTAGCACGTGCTTTTGATTTATGATTGATTTATCCTTTGTTTTTTGCTTTTTAATATTTGTGTTTTTCCAGAATCTGACTATTTTTCTCCTTTGTAGGTTGGAAATTGAAAACAAAGGAAGGAGGAGCATGGTGATGATATTTTGTCCAATCAAAGTGTTTTTAAAACACTTTAGTGTTTGTTTAACACTTTAGTGTTTGTTTAACACTTTAGTGTTTGTTTAACACTTTAGTGTTTGTTTAACACTATTTTGAGAATTTGTTATCTTTTCATTCTTAGAACACTAGTTTTCATTTGGGTTTAAAAAAAAGAACCTTTTGATTTCTTCTTGTGAAAAGGCTAAAATGAATTTTAGGATCACAACTTACTAGATTCTGTTTCATGGATTAACAATTGAACAAAATTTCTTTCACTGGTGATTTGGTGCTCTAAAATGAACTCACATTTTTCTTTGAGGATTTAAAAAGAACAAGTGCAAACTTTGTTTTTTGTGAGGGCTTACTTAAACTAAAGCCATTGAAAAAGGACGTATGCGCTTCTCTTGCACTTTATAGTGATCTTGAGAATCAAAAGGCCTTTTTCATGACTTTAGGGTGAGACAAAGTAACCACCTCCACACTTCAATTTGGGTTTAAAATTGAACATCTTGTGCGAGTGTGAGTGGGGGCATTGTTGCATATATTCTCTCTCTTTGTTTCCAACAAGGATTGATCGAGTTACAAATAGTGTTTCTCATTCACTTTTGTTTATCCTAGAGGGCTTGCCTTGGGGAAAAAGTACACACCCAAGATAACGACTCAATCGGTAACACTCTAAAGCCAAGAGTATTTCCAACTAGGATATAAATGTGGATATTGGACAAAATGCCAATATCACATGGTTGATTCTGACAAGATGGATCCGAAAGGGGACTCTTGCTATATGGGTCAATCTCCATGAACAGAAAGTCCTTATTAAAACCCATGTGCTAGAATTTTCCAGAATCCTTTTATCTATTTGTTGGTGCAAGAACGGTCGTTCTGAAGCCACCCCACACTTTTACGGTCTTCTAGTAGAAATGGAAAACATACCATGGAAGTTTCATGGGTGTTGATGCTTGGCTGCTCCGTATAAGTGAGTGTCGTGGAGGGGAGCTAGTGGGGTCAAGCATCTAACCATTTGCTAGAGATAAGCATAGTTGGACTTGTCCAAGTGGGAATCCAACAAATATTGTCTTACACATCCATAAGATTGTATTTATTCTTGGGTTACAAAATGCATTGCTTGATAAAAACATCATAGAAACAAACACTTAACATCATCCCAATTTCAAACCCTTTTAGAGACAAATACAATTGACTCAATCCATATGTTATTACTTTCCCTTGGGATTCACATCCTTAGAGGTTTCTAAGCATTGGATTATATCTCGATTTGTCTCCTTAAGTAAACAATAGGAAAACCCTTTCCTTAAGTTCATTGAATTTCCACATAACATATCTTGTGGGGTTTAAAGAAATGAAGACATTGGACATCTTAGTCTGAAAACCTAATTGAAGAAAAGTTTTTTTGGTAAAATAAAGACATTAAGCAAAGCTAAGCAAAATGAACTTTCATATGTGTTGAAGACTCACCATCCCAAAGCAAAAAATCATTAGATGGAAATCCGAAAGTGAATGTTCAAAGGAAATCATTTCTTGATCGCAAAGGTCTATAGGAAGGATTTGCATGCTCTTCAATACCTAGGTCTAGGAAAACAAAGTGTATCTTTTAGATTCACCTTAGGATGAAAACATATCAAAATCTTTTTCATCCATCCTCCAAAACATCAAAACAACATCATCTCACAATCACCTTTTGGGAAAATCTTGAAATCATCCTTAATACTAGGATTTGTGGCAAAATCAAAATCATCAAAATAATTGAGACTAAATCCTTGAAAACATTATCAAAAACACTTTTGGCTAGGCATGTGTAGATGCATCCTTTTTCATATACTTAGTCAAAATTATCAAAATCATCTTGTCTACCTTAGTATATGTAGATGAATCCTTCTTTATATACTTAGCAAAACAATCATTTTGTATTGGATAGCTATGGGTAGATACATCCTTCTCCTCACACATATTCAAATCATCATCCTTTGAACAAAACTATCCCTTAGATCATCATCCAACATCTTAGGGTCTTTTTGTTCAAAAGTCCAAATCAAAATCAAAATCAAGGACAAAATCCCAAAAATCAAAATAAAAATCCACAAGTCCTAAAAGCCTAGTATCTCATTCAAGATTTATCAAAAGCCAAAACACTCGTATCATCCATCCCTAACATCATCATCATATCATCACCTTTGATCCTCAAGGCATCCTAAAAACTTTCTATTTTGGGCATAAAATAAAGATCAATCTAAAGAATCAAGACTCATCTCCCATATTATTGAAAGTTGATCCTTGTTTTATGGTTCTAACCAGATCTCAATACAAGAAGAGTATGGAAGCCAACAAAGAAACACCTGCTTCAAGTGATCTTAGCCAAATAAACGTTGAAATAAATCTTGCTGAATCAAGTAATCCGTTAACCCTCTCATCGCAAAATCTGCAAGAAGAAAATCAAGGAGAGGATCTTACCTTTGGAATGTCTCACAAAGAAATGATTGAAATGCTCCAAAATTTGGAGAACCATAAAATCATCAACATCATGATGAGACTTAACCCTTCATTATACATGCTTGAGCTAGCAAAACAAGGAGCCAAGTTACCTTCAGATTTTGATGTGAGTACTATAGTGCAGACATCATTTCCCCCAATTTCATCCACCATCCCCATCTTATCTACACCCCCATCTCAAAAAATCATGCAAAACATTCCATAAATCACAACATCATTTGCTCCAACCCAACCCAATATTAATAAGGGAAGTGCATTTCTCAATGCACTTCAAACACACCCCCTTGTTAATAATCAGAATTTGGATGCAAAAACCACCTTGGAACAAAGCATACCCCAAAACCCATTACACAAGAATGTTCCTCTCAAATTCCATCATGATCCATCATGATCATTTTTTCATGCAGCACCTCAAACACCTCTTCTCACAAATTCACAAGAGTAGGGAGATATGTTCGGACCAGGGGGAATATTTGACACCACAAGATTCTCACAACAAATAACACCCCTTACATTTACACCACTTCCACCATTACCATCATCATTTGTACCACTCCTTGGTTTAGGGCTTCCTCCTCTACCAAGTATCAATCAAACCTATATCCCAACCATCAATCAAAGCATTACACCAAACACTCAAAATTTGTCGATGATATCACACCAACAAATGACAAACACACAAACAAAGGAAACATCATCAAACACCCCCATAACATCACAAATCATGGTCTCTCAAGGGCCAATCACATCAACGGCGCCACTCATCACTCAAACCATCACACCAACAACACCATCCACCAATAAAATAATCAAATGACATCACCATTCACCACTACCACAAAAGCCATTCCGAATCCACCACCACCCCCACCACCACCAACTCCCACCACATCAAGTCAATATAACGCAACATTGCAAGCTGCTTTTCAAAGAGGATACCAATAAGTGTAGAAACAAAAAGTTGTATATCTAGCTGCTCAACAAGCCACTCAAGCTATGCAAGTCACCCAAGCATCCCAAGCCACATTGCAAACACAACAAGCCCAAGCATTATTGCAACAGCAACAACAACAAGCCGCTCAAGCTGCCCAAGCATTGCAAGCACAAAAGGTCGCTCAAGCACAACTTCTATTGCAATAACAAGCAGTACAAACACAAATAGCACAAGCACAAGCTCAAGCTCAAACTCAATATCAAGCACATCAAGCACAAGAACAAGCACAACTTCTTGCACAAGCAGTGCAATTACAAGCATATCAACAAGCATTAAAGCAATATCAAGAGCAACAAGAAGTAGTAGAATTAGTAGTCCAACAACAAGCATTGTGGGAACAACAACAAGCACAACAACAAGCGTTGTTGGAATAGCAGCAAGTGCAACAACAAGTACAATTCTTAGCATAGCAACAACAAGATCAACATTATTCGTACAAAAGCAAGTAGAAGCCTACTTTGCCCACCAGAACATGTAGCTACCATCAAACAATGTACCGACCAACCCATCCATCCAACCAATGATTGAAACACCCCAAAACACTTTCATCCCACCCCCTGATCCACAAAATGATGTGATGACACAACTCAAGTTTCTCTCGCAACAAGTGCTCAACCTTCAATTAGAGTGAACACCTAAAACACCAAGCAACTTATGTCCCTATCCATTTGATAGGATCCTAGTCATGAAACCATTCCCCAAGGGATTTGAAATCCCCAAATTTGAAAAATATTGAGGGATGGGAAACCCTGAGGATCATATTAGGGAATTCCAGGTTCATTGCATGGAGGTTGCATATGACGATACTTATCTGATGCGGCTATTTCCTAGGAGCTTGGCAGGCCCCACTATAGAATGGTTCTCTCACTTGCCTACATGCATTAGAACATTCCAAGAAATTAGGGATGCATTCATTAAGAACTACACATGTAACATTGCAATGGATGTTAGTCTCAAAGAACTCTCATCTCTAAAACAAGGAAAGAATGAATCTTTCGCTTCATTCCTTCAACGATGGCGATCCAAGGCCAATCGGAGCAAGTGGACCATGCCAAAAGAACAAAAAATTTGCACCATCATAGCCAACCTTGAAGACCACTTGGCATTTCATCTCAAGGTTCAGGGCATCACCACATATGAGCAATTGATCTCCAAGGCACTTAGCATCAAAAGAGCCCTTACAACTCAACCTGCAGAATCAACATCATACCACGAACAACAAAATAACCACCCACCATCCAATTACAATGATAAACCTCACACATGGGAAAGGAAAAAAATAATTACTAATGATGGCATTGTCGATGCCAAGGTGGTCATTAGTGGTCCTTGCCAAAATACACCCACATTGTAAACCCAAACACAACACCAAAACAATCATCACGTGACATACTATCCAAGCAACAATCCAACCATCAATAATCTCAATGACCAAAGAGGACCACCCCAACAAAAAATTTATCCCAAATGAAAATACACCATTTTGGGGGAACCACTTGAGGACATAATGAAAAAGTTGATCGATGAAAAACTCATCAAGCCTCCTACATTTGAGAACTACCAAGAACTTGATGTCAAACCTCCTTAGTATAACAAGAATCAACTTTGCGAGTTTCATAAAATAAAAGGTCACACCACAAACAGTTGCATGAGACTCAAAAACATCATCCAAGATCTCATCGACAAAAAGATCATAAATGTGGAACAACCTATGGGAAATCAAGATCTTAAAATATACACAAATCTGATGTCAAATCATGGCAACAAAGGGAATAAAAATGATAAAGGGAAGGATAGTGTAAATCATGTGTATGAAATAGTCATTGCCTCCATAAACGAAGACTGTATGGTCATCACCGTCAAGGGCACCCACACCGAAGATTGTGGAGTCACCACAAGAGGCGGCAAGGTAACCATTACAGGATCATACCAACCAAATAGAGTCCCTTCATCTAGATCCATTCTGCATGGCTACAATGTCCTAGACAACTCAAGAGAATGCTAGCACACATCTCCATCATGGAGTTGTTAAAAATATCATCAAATCATAAAAAGATCCTTGAGGAAGCATTAGCCTCATCCACTGTCCCCACGGATCTTGATGTAGAGAAATTCCAAGCTATGGTCAGAAATATCATTATGCCTAACCTTCTTACATTTTCTGACCAAGATTTCCCCACCCAACCATCTCACAACTGTGCACTTCACTTGGTAGCCATAGTACACAAGAGAAAAATCAAAAGGGTCTTGGTGGATGGAGGTGTGGGCTTGAACATATGTTCCTTAAGCCTCATAAAGTAGTTGAAAATATAAGAAGATTCCATTGACAAAGGGAAGGGCATCACGATAAGAGCATATGATGACCAAGGAAGAGTTTCTCAGGGCATGATTAAACTTCCTATTCAAGTAGGGCCGACTCTCATGGAAACCACTTGTCAGGCCTTGGACCTTGACTTGCCATATAATATCCTCTTGGGATGCCCATGGATCCATGTGATTAAATCCATAGCATCAACCTTCCACCAATGTGTGAAATTCACACATAATGGACAAGAAATTACCATCCATGGAGATCCCGAACCGTTTCATATTGCAAAAATATTGAAGCAAAATATTACAAAATCCCCCAAGTGCCAAAGAATGATGAGGGCCCATACACACCATACATCGACCCCACCACTCTCGCGTCCACTTCTGCGATAGAGACACCCACCACTCCCGCCATTCCCACCATCTCTGACATCAAGCTCATCATCTAGGATGATGGTTGTGGAAGCTACAAGCTCCCTAACAATGCTTTTATGACAGGAGAGTTACCACAATCTCCTACATCACGGGAACGTCCACAAGAAAACTAAGCTTCCACATCACAAATGTATCTTGAAGACTATCCTGAATTCACAAGATGGGGAGACCTTGGCCATGAGGTTATTGAGGAAAATCCATCACACATGCTATATCAAGATGAAAGACCAACAACTAATTTACCAATGGATGAGACAAGCAAGGGCCTACAAATGATGCTTGCAATGGGCTACGACATAAATCAATGACTAGGACAAAATGAAAATGGCCTCATAATACTTGTCATGCTAGAGACGCGACCCATAAAATATCTTGGCCTTGGATGTACTCCTCTGAGCATAACCATACGTAGCCAAAGTCCTCCAGTTAGAATGGTTGCTATTTCTCCTCATCCAATAATAGGAGTACACTCACCAATATCCATAGGCAAAGACATACATAACTTTATAATTGAGGCCTATATTAGTAGTGATGATGAAGATACCATGACCAATCTACCTAGGTTATTTGAGGACACTACCCTATGTATGATTAGCACCATCTCCTTTGAGCCAAACCAATAGAATCATGACATTCGTCTAATCTATCCCCAACTCATTGACCATGACGAATGAGGACCACCGATTCTTGATACATTCGAAAATGATGAGGTGCTCTCAGAATTCATGGGATTGCAGGATAAAATTCCAAATGGGGATCACAAAGTAGGCTTTATAATAGAGTTGTACACACATGCCTATTATGGGGAAATGATTGAATCCTTCAGTCACAAAAGTGAGAAACTAAGAATCATATCCAAGTCCTTGAGTGAAAACCACACCATGGCACTCTCTGACAAGAAAATAGTAAAAATAAAGGACGTATCTAATGTTGAAAACCTCTTTGAGGTGCCCGAGGATGAAGGATTCAATCTTACTTTAAGAACTATTCATCAGGAGAAGTTATCAGTCTTGGCTGAAAAGTGTAATCTAGTCAACCTAGGAAAAGAGGAGACCCCGCATATCACATTCTATGTGGAATCACTATTATCAAAAGAGAAAGAACTCCTAGTAGCATTCTTAAGGGAAAGACAAATAAACTTCACATGGAGTTATGCTGATATGCCAAGACTTGATCCAAAGACTGTGGTCCATCATTTAGCAATGAATCCAGAAGCAAAATCGGTCAAACAAAAGCTTCAAAAAATGCATCCTCAAATCACCTTATTGGTCAAAATGGAGCTTAAGAAGTTGTTAGATGCAAGACTCATCTGACCAATCGATTATCTAGAATGGGTATCAAACTTGGTACCTGTTTCAAAGCCTGATAGGGCCATTAGAATCTACACAGACTTCAGAGATTTGAACAAGGCATGTCCCAAGGATGATTTCCTGCTTCCTAATATCGACATGATAGTAGACATGATAGCAAGACATGAGATGCTATCACTAATGGATGGATTTTTAGGATACAACCAGATCATGATAGCAAAAGAAGATCAACATAAGATGGCCTTTATTTGTCCATGGGGGACCTACTACTAGAACATGATGCCATTCGGCCTAAAGAATACAGGAGCAACCTATCAAAGGGCCATGACATTGATCTTCCATGACATGATTCATAAAAAAATTGAAGACTATGTCGACGACATCCTAGCCAAATCAAAAAAAAGAAAAGATCATATAGCAACCTTAAGTGCTATCTTTGACAGATTGGAGGTGTACATAGTCAAACTAAATCCCAAGAAGTGCATTTTTGGTGTACAATCAAGTAAATTGCTAGGATACATAGTGTCCATGAGGGGTATCGAGGTGGATCTAGAAAAAGTAAAAGCAATCCTCGAAATGGAAGCACCAAAGACATTAAAACAACTAAGAGGTCTCTAAGGAAGGCTCCAATCCATTAGAAGGTTCATAGCACAATTGGCAGATAAGCAAAACCCATATTCTCACCTACTCCACAAGGGGGTAGCATACAAATGGGACACAAAATGCGAAGAGGCATTTAACAAAATAATGGAATACCTCCTGACACCACCAGTATTAATGCCACCCATCCCACGAAAGAGATTGATCTTATATGTATCAGCAACAGCAGCAGCCCTTGGAGCTCTCCTAGCTCAGGATGACGAAAACGGAATAGAGAGGGCCATCTACTGTATCAGTAGGACAATGGTTGTACATGACCTAAAATACTCATTCATTGAGAAAGCATGCCTCACAGTAGTGTTTGCATCAAAAAAATTTAGACATTACATGTTGGCACATAAGATAAAGCTCATCACCAAAATTGATCCCCTCAAGTATCTACTATCAAAGGCAATGATCACAGGTAGAATGGAAAAATGGGTAATGATATTATTAGAATATGACATCGAGTATGTGGAGAGAAATTCCATTAAGGGACAGGTTATTACAGACCAACTGGCAGAGGCACCTATCTATTCTGAGAATCCTCTTGTCTCAGAGTTTCCAGATGAATCTATTTTTAACCTCAATGTAGCTTACCATTGGAAACTATACTTCAATGGTTCATACACACAGCACAGATCAGGAGCTGGTGTCTTCTTCATCACCCCACAAGGGGACTACATACCAAGGTCATACAAACTGGCATTTCCTTGCACTAACACCATCGCAGAATACAAGGCTTTGACTATAGGTCTCAGAATAGCAGTGCAATGGAACATCATGGCTCTCAAAGTGTATGGAGACTCTCAGTTGATCATAAATTAAGTCAATAATGAATATCAGACCAAGGATGATAAGCTCACTCCATACAAGAAATTGGTGGAGACTCTCAAAGAATCTTTCATAGAAATATCATTTGAGCAGATTCCTAGAACCAACAACAAAGCAACAGACACCATGGCGACAATCGAGTCCCTATTAGATATCCCCAACAACATTCCAAAACATGAATTCTTGATTGAGCAGCTTCTCATTCCTATATTTGAGGTACCATAATTAGAATTCATGTGTGAAATCGTTGGTCCTAGTGATCCTTGGTACCATGACATCTACACATATCTTCACATAGGAGTTATACCTGTTGACCTACCATCAAACCTAAAATGAACCTTTGTTAAAAAGGCATCTAGATTTGTCATCCTAGGTGATACCTTATACCGTAGAAGCATAGAAGGTACCTTGCTACATTGCTTAAATGTTGAGGAGGCATTAACTTCTCTAACCGAAGTTCATAATAGTATCTGTGGATGACACTTGAGTGGAATAACCATAGCCAAGAAACTGTTGAGGATGGGGTATTATTGGCCCACAATGGAAAGAGAAGCACATGATCACGCTAAAATATGTCTACAATGTCAGCAACATGGGGACCTCATTCATGCTCCAGCTCAAGAGCTTCATCCTATTATCACACCATGGCCCTTTTCACAGTGGGGAATTGATCTCATTGGGAAAATCACACCCACCTCATCCAATGGCCACAAATTCATTATAACTACAACTGAGTACTTCACAAAGTGGGTGGAGGCCATACCCATGATGTATATAACTAAGAAACAGATCTCAAAATTCATCCTGAACTATCTCATCTGTCATTACAGAGTCCCACAAGCCATTATCTCAGATAATGGGACACCATTCAAGAATCAGGAAGTTTGTGACTTGTGCCAGAAATTCAAAATCCAACATCGCTTCTGTAGACATGCAAAATTCACATTCTGCATTTGATCAGGATCATTTATTAACCGAACTAGACATTGCATTAGGACCATTCATCAATTAATCAAGTGCATTTTCATCCATTCATTTATCAAATAAACCTTATCATTCAACCTTCATCCTGCATTATCCATTTAATTAAATAAATCAAAAAGCCATTTAAATCAAATCTTAGATCATTTATCAAAGTCCAAAATGTCAACTCATCTAATCAGCATTAATCAGCATGATCATCATCTAATCCTAATCTAAGGCTAATCCCATCCCACTTGCACAATAAATCAATTTTATTGATTTATTAAAACAATCATTTTCTCTCAACCATGACAAGTCAAACATGGCATTTATTGCTGTTTTTCCTTGTCCCCCTCTCAGCATTTATGGCAAAATTTGAATTCAAATTTTCCCCCTCTTGGGCACTCTTCCCAAATCTTGCACACACATTAACTAATCACATGGTGACAAGTGACCTTCTATCATTGGCTTGATTTTTATCCCACATTGGTCCCTCTTCAACATTCAACATTTTGAAAATCTTTAAATAGGTGCATCATCCTCAAGCAAATCCTCCACAATCTTTATGCAAAGTCACTCTCTTCACATGGAGATCTGATTTTGTTCATCCACTCCACAATCTCTTCACAAATCCATCATCTCCACAATTTGATGCAAGGTCATTCTCTTTGAGAACTTATCTTGTCCATTTATCATCTCCATCTTCATAGCATTTCATCATCTTGAGCTTTTTATCAAGGATTGGGAAAGGGTCACTAGCACATGTGACACCAATCCAATATGAGATAGTTTGCATCATGTTTTCTTATGCTTTTGCTTTAGATCCTTTGTCATTTGTTTGCATTTTGAACATGATGTATTATTTCATAAGGATGTTGAATATCTTGATTTGTTGTTGAAATACTAATGATTCTGCAGGTTTTATTGTTAGTTTTCTAATCACATTTTGCAGATTTTAGCATCTCACATAGTGGCGCTAGAAGGAGGGCAATACTAATGCATTTCATTTATTTTTTGGCTTGTCTTTGAAAGTCATTGCTTCATTCTATTTTCTATAATATGAAATAGAAATTTTGTGATTTCTTTCAATTATTTTGATAGCCAGCAAACTCTTTGTTCATGATTAATTCGTAAAAAGACAAATATTGTTTCTGTTAGACAAATACTATGAACACAGCTCTGCTTTCTTCTTGGAACTCTGGCCTTTTGCACCTCATGCCTGTGTTTTGAAATCTGCTTAACAGAAAACTTGTGGAGGTAAAGGAAATAAATGTAATCTCCTGTTATTGCGTGTGGAATAAGATTCAGTGGAAAGTATGCTTACTATGTTTATTCTTATTTTTATTGCTAATCACGGGGAATGGCTGTGTCTTCCTATAACTTGCTGTCCAAATAAAGTTGAGTATATAGACAACTAGTCCGTATACTTCAACTTCACTCGGGAATGGTAGGTATCGAATTAGCTTTAAATATTCTAATGACTGGTACATTCTCTTGTTCTTCTTTTGTCCAAGTTATCCTCCCAAGAATCGTGGATATTACCAGCCATCAATTGTTGGAACGAAGCACAAAGTGATGAAAGCTGCAAAGACAAGTTGCGTGTGAGATAAATGCACAGGCCTATGCATGGAAGATGCTCCTGGAACTGTCTTTCACTTCTCCAATTTGTTGAATAACTGCCCCATTTTCTGTAGTGCTGTCCTTCCTCGAAAGCCTATCTGAAGAACGAGATCTGGTCGACTTCTTCCCAAACAGCAGAGTTTTGAGCCATTTTCCTGGAGACTTCCCCATATCTTCCACAGACGATCGACCAAGCTCAGAATCCCTGCAACACTGATTGTTATTCTATGTTATGTTTTGTTGGGTTCTTGTTTTCTCACGGGCAATGCGGCTCAGCAATACCACATAGCTCGTGCCATCCACCGCTACTCTGAACATTCATAAATACACAAAAGCTACATTCACCCCACCATTACTCATTCAATCTTCTAATTCACTCGTACCCACTAGACAAAAAAAAAAACACAGAAAACCACAACGTTGCTCCAAATATGATTTCCATTCCATTGCAGAACATGGAAACGTTTTGTTTCAGAAGCTGGTTCTAATCTGCTCTGACACTCAGGCTTTTTTAAGTATTGATTTTCAGCCACTGCTTCTCTTTGATTATCATTTTCTTCGTCGTCAGACACCAAATAGATTGGTAGCTTTCTGTTCATAGATTCAATACTGTTGAGACTAACACTCGCAGGAAGATTATCAGGGCATAGCTTCTACATGACTTAAAGTGGCAAGTGGAGTATTGGTTGGTCGAGCCCCATCTTCATTTTGGAATCTGTGTGAAGGAATAGTTCACAATTTTAAATCTGCGCACATATCCCCCCACACGTACATCACTTGTGTGTCTATTGCAAACATTAAAGTATCAAAGAACACTCTTTGATCAATGTATTCTGGTCAGGGTCGACCTATCTATTTTTTTTTAATCTGCACTGCAAACGTGTCACGCTTGTCATAATGCTTTGTATGCTTTGTATGCTTGGTGTAATTCTAAGTCTCTGAATAAGAGAGGTCTGTGGTCATTATTTCCTATGAAAAATTCCTTTCACCTGCCGATCTGCATTCATTGGTTTACCTTTACTTGCTGCGCAGAATAGATCATCGATAGGTAAATCTCATTGCAATCCAGTATCTCTGACACATTTATTTCTTGCAGGCATCGATGATGGCATAGGAAGTGGAGTTGGTGGTGGTATCTAGCATTTCCTGACTTTACTTTATACCTGCTAGTTGCATTAACCTGAAAGTCTAAGCCATTTGCCTCCTTCTTTATGCCTTCCAGCTGCGTTTATTCCCCCAACGCTAGATTTAAGGGATTTCTATTTACATCCATATCTCTAGAAGATTTGTTGTGTGATGAGCAAATGAAAGGAGTAAATGCCAACGTACGCTTTTTTGGTGGTCACCCCAGCTAGCTATAATCTTGAATTTGATGCGAGTGCAAATCAAATATATTTGGTGTCCTATAAGATTAATGCAAGCAATTAAGGAGTCCCTAGTTGTTGTCGCCACTGTAGTAAATAACTTTTTGTCAAGCCTTATCTTTGTCATTTTTTTAGCATTAACAATGAATTAAAGAGACTATTTTGGAATTGGTTGCAATAGGTGATAAGAATAGGCAAGTGTCTTTCAAGTGTGGAAATAAGCTTTGGTGGTGTTATTTTTAAGGGTTATGGTAAGGTGGATACAAGAAGCAACGAAAAGGTTATTTGTATCAATTGTTATCTATCTTGGCATAACTTATGTTTCATAACTATCAACTATTGTTTATCTCTATTTTCTTGAAATATCACATTTCTTATTGATGATAACTTTATATTGTTTGTAGGTTGACATCGGAAGTGAGCATTAGACTTAATCACAAGCAGATTTGAGTTGGAAAAGAGGACATTAAAATTGAAAAAAGCATTTTTAAATGCTTATTGTAATGGCTTGAAACGTCCATTTCATGCTTTTGTTTTCTGTTTCAAGTCAACTGGATCATTGATTTTCCTTTTGAAGTTGGTTTAAAATTGAACCATAGAAACTAACTAGACTTCATTTTTTGGTTTAAAATTGAACAAGGCAAACTTCACACTTGATTTTGGTGCTTAAAATGAAGTCATCATTGCTTTGAGGCTAAAACGAACAAGTGCTTGATTGTGTTATTTTGTCTTTTGAGTGCGTATCCTCTCCCCTTGCGCTTCGTGCGATCTAGGGTGCAAGAGAAACACTCAAAATACATTTTATTGCTTTGAAACACTTCATTTTGGGCTTAAAAATTGAACAATCTTGTGCGAGTGTGAGTAGGGGCATTTTCGCGTACATTCTCGTTCTTTGTGCCATCAAAGAATCGATCGAGTTACGGAT
Source organism: Sequoia sempervirens (assembly GCA_007258455.2). Lineage (NCBI taxonomy): Eukaryota > Viridiplantae > Streptophyta > Pinopsida > Cupressales > Cupressaceae > Sequoia > Sequoia sempervirens. Next base: position 559,025,196 of record VDFB02000017.1, read on the forward strand.
TGTGTCTTTGCTCGCTTTTGTTTATCTTAGAGGGCCTGCCTTGGGGAAAAAGTACTCACCCAAGCGACGACTCAACCGGTAACACTCTAAAGCCAAGAGTATTTCCAGCCGGGATATAAATGAGGATTTTGGTTAAACGCCATAATCACGCGGTTGGCTCCGACAAGATGGATCCGAAAGGGGACTCTTGCCACGTTGGGTCAACTCCTACGAACGGAAAGTCCTTACTAGAACCTATGTGTTAGAATTTGCCAAAATCCTTAATCTGTTTGTTGGTGCAAGAACGGTGCTCAAGCCGCCCCACAATTTTACGGCTTTTAGTAGAGATGGAAAACATGCCATGGGAGTTTCATGGTGTTGATGCTTGGCTGCCCCGTATAAGTGAGTGCCGTGGAGGGGAGCCAGGGGTCAAGCATCTAACCATCCGCTAAAAGTAGGCGTAGCTGGACTTGTCCAAGTGGGGACTCAACAAACATTGTCTATCACATCCATAGGGCTTGTAATTATTTTTTGTTTGAAAACACAGTGGGTATTCGAAAACATTTTGCAAACAAACACTTAAACATGATCATGCAAATTTCAAACCCCTTTTGATAGAGCAAATACCTTTTGACAAATTTAAGTGTTGTTGCCTTCCCTTGGGATTATGTCCTTAGAGGTTTCTCATCACTTGAATTTATATCGTCATTTGCTCTAACTAGGGTTAACCTAGGAAATCCCTTTGCCTCAATTTCTTGGAACTCCCACACAACACTTTGTGGGAAGAAAAGGAATTTTGACATAGGACATCTTTAGTTTGAAACATAATCAAGAGAGTGTTTTTTGTAAAAAGAGCTCATTAAGCAAAGATAACGAATTGGACCCCATACATGTGCTTGATATATCTTGGTCATATTGGTCTTTTGATTGCTCTTAGAGAAAAGTATGTTCTTCAATACCTTGGCCTAGTAAACAAAGTCTTTCTAAGTCTCTTAGGATCAAAATCCAACACTTCATTCACCTCAAACATTTATCAACATCATACCACAAACAACTTTAGATCTTTGCAAACATCATTACCTAGACTTGGGTACATTTCCAAACCAAATCAAAATCATTTGTTTAGTTAGGTGTGTTTGGATGAATCCTTCCACGCACACTTAGTTAAATTATCACCTCTTTGAACAAGTTCATCCTAAGATAACATCCAACATTTTAGGGTTTACAAGTTCATGATCCACATCAAACAATCAAAATCAAGCCCTAAGTCTAGCATTGATTCAAAGTTCCTAAACGTTCATCACTCATATCATCCACCTTTCATCCTCCATCTTGCCATTGGTCCTAAGAACCTTAGAAGTCACTTTCATAACAAGGTCAAAACACAAGAGGAACATGGAATATACATTTGATCCATACATCTTGAGTAATCTAAATCAATTGAATCCTCAAAGCCTTTCATTTCCTATCAATTATCAAATTCCATGCATAGGATCATTGCCTTCGACAAATGTCAATGGTACAACAAGTGTGGGTATGCCCAATCTGAATTTTGGAACACATCTCCCCATGATAGATTTCAATCAAAGTCCAAACTTACAAGTCTATCCTCCAAACAATCAATACATGAGTCTTCAAACGAGCAACATCATTCCACCAAATCCCTACAAACCAAATGTGGATGTACCAAATGCATTTTTTCGAAACATGAATCCTAACTCGGAAACCTTTGGAAAAATGATTCCCAATACCAACATTGTTCATCCTATCATGCCAAATCAGAACATTATCCAAAGTCAATTTTCCCATAATCCCATTCAAAAATCGCAAGCATGCATGCCAAAACTACTTGAACACAAGCCAAATCAACTATCTCAAGTGAGTCAAAATCAAAATCAAGAACAAATTTGGCGAGATCAAATTGCGGAACTTTCCAAAATAGTTGAGGCATTGCGCCAAGGGAAATCTCCACCACCATTACCTACATCATTCCTTGGTTTAGGGATTCCCCCTTTACCTAACACCAATCATTTCACCCAAATCAATCCACATAACATCAATCAAACCATCACGACAAATCCTTTGAATATACCATCGACATCACACCAATGGATGGTATCTAATCAAACAACAACGTTGATCCCAAATCAAAATACGGTCTCCCAAGGGCCTATCACCTCGGTCAATCCAACCATCACTATCCCTTCAATCATTCCAAACACCACTATCACTCCCATCACATCTCAACCCCTCACTACCATGATCGCTCCGAGCGTATCTCAAACACTTGTCACTACATCCAACACAATTTCAATCCCACCACCATCACCATTGCGACTAAGCCAAGTAAGCCATTACAATGCTTCATTCAAAGCATACCAACAATTGCTCCAACAATATGAAACAATTCGGCAAGCGCCTATAGCCACGCACGCTTCTCAAGCTTCACAACAAAATCAAGCTCAAACATCGCTGCAACAACAACAAGCAACACAAGCTCAACAAGTGCAACAATCCTTTCAAGTTTCCCAAGCCTCTCAAGCTACCCAACCAACACGAGCACAAACACAAAAGATGACAACTATTGAAAACAAGGATCAAGATCAATCCATCACTGAGCACATGTTTACTTCATCCAATGATCAAATCGACAAATGTCAAGAGTCACTTTTGAATCACGATCAAAATCCACCAACAAAACTCGACAATGAGCCAATTCAAGAAATGTCAACATCGTTTGACCCTATGGTCAAAGACATTGAAAATCTCTCCACCGCAATTGTCGAAAACAATGATCAAAACCTCTCCATCGAGGAGCACATTGAAGATATATCTACACAAACCGATGATCAACTCACCATACATCAAGAGCCACTTTTTAGTGATCTCTTTCAAGGAGTGTTAGGACTATTTGATCCAATTGACATAATGCATGATCCATCGACCTATGATCATGTTGAAAATGTCTCTACATCGCCTTATGAGTTAGAGGACATATCTCAAAAAGTTATTCCAAAGCAAGATCAAAATCTTTCACTAAGGTCTAGCAATGATCCTTTTCAAAACATGTTGATCCCCTTTGACCACATGGTTACAGATACTGAAGGAACCTTGAACTTGACCATGCCTAATGTCGACATCCAAAAGTCCGTTGTAAGAAATCCATCATTTGAAGCTACCCCATGTCAAGAACTTGATCCAAAGCATGTCAAAAGAAACTCCGAAATTAATCAAGATCAAGAATTTGTATCTCTAAGATACTACAATAATCTAATGAACACTCTCTTATCCATGCAAGATGATCATATTCATACTCCTCCATCTACCCATGAGATGCTTTCTACAGATGGGCACGTAGATGATCTTCATCTAGAACAAGATTTTGTTACACAAAAAGAGCAGATTCTTAACTCCTACAATCAAATGGAGTTGTCAACATCAAGATCGAATATGTCCCAAACTCAGATTGAGGACATCATGAATAAAGATATCCATTATTATCTACCCAAGGAAACAAGTCAGATAGAACATCCAGAGTTAGCCAAGCAGCAAATTGAACTAATGTCATCTACATTGATCATTGATCAGAGAATTCATTCTGAACAAGAGCTCTCAGCACAAGCAGAATCAAAGCATGAATGTGATACTATCACCATACTGGGGGCAACTTCGTCTCAAGCAAATGTCAACATAGGGAGCACGAAGAATCCTTATGATGAAACTGATGTCAATACTACAACCAGTCATGTCACGAATCTTCATCCACCCATCACCCCATCCACGAATTGGGACCAACATCAAAGGAAAGATTTGAATCAAAGTACAAAGAATGTTATCAAAGCAAAAGAAGCTGATAAGCATAATGGACAAATCAAATACATATGGATACCGAAGAATACAAAGAAAGATCATCCCTATCAAACTCCATCAGTCAAAGAAACTATGGGGCAAAATAAAAGAGGGAAAGGTATCCATCAAAAATGTCCGCAAAATCAAAAGCAGGCTTTTCAAGCAATGTACAAAGTATATCAAGCAGTTGGTCCTAATTCCATGCACACTTCCGTATCCACCCATCATTGCTCATCTTCCCAAGTTTGGAGAGTCAAAGGTTCCAAACTGCCAACCAATCCATCTCTTATCCCTAAATGCACTCCATCCACACCTCCACGCATGATATCCAGTTCTTACATTGACCGTGTATTGGCAACGACCCTTCATCATAAGGATTCAGAAGGCAATCTATCGCGATGTGCGCACAAAGAAAAAGTCAACCCTGGTATCGACGAAGCAGATCAAGAATCCCAGAAGTGGCATTCAAGTGCATGTATCTTAGCAAAGCAGCTCCTTCAGGCAGGATATCGATGGCACATTATGACAGAAGCGTCTACATCAACACCACCAAGTGGTTTAGCATGAATCTTTCAGAAAAATACAAAAAAATCAAAAATCCAAAAAATCCAAAAAAATCAGAAAAAGGATTGAAAACAGTAAAGAAAAAAATCGTCCTCTAGTGAAAACCGCATGGGCGGCACTTTGGGCAAGACCATGACGAAAACCTGGCAAACAGGCATCATGTGTAGAATCGAGCATCTACGTGCGCCACTTCAGATGAAAGCATCTCATCCCATCCATAATAAATTGAGCATTCCATCCATCTTATCCATAATAAATCCATACATCCATAAGCCTTTTATCTAATCCATTTTCATCCATATTCATCCATAGTCCAAGTTATCTTGATTTTGATGAAATTTTGGGGCACACCTTACGCTTGCTTACGGTAAACATCTTGACATGGGCCGTTTTCATTAATCCTATCCTATACAGCATTATCTAAGCCATGAAGCATTATCCAAATGAGCACTTGTTATCCGAACACCTTATATTATCGCAAGATAATCCTTGGCATACTTTGCGTGCTTACCATATCCATCCATCCATACACTTATCCGAGCATCCATCCATTGCATTCCATACATTGCTAGACATTGGGGGCAGATATATCCATCTTGCTTTGAAAATAAATCTTGGTCTATGTCCTCCGACTTATGTGGCGATCCGAACATTGGCAAACGTGAAACCAAATTGGTCAAACCACTCGTGAGCAAAAATCCGAATCACTAGCCCATGGCACATTTTGACGAAAACAGTCCTTATCAAGCTTCATCTTTCATCGAACATCAATCAAAACAATCGATATCAGTCGCATCTAAGCTACACGTCAAACGTCAACATCACATCATCCAAACATCTTTTGTTTGAAACCAAGATTCATCAATCATGATCAATCAAAATCCAGTCAAAAAATCATCATCTCGAGATATCCTTGTGTTGCTTAGCACTATCCTTGCATTGTCATGTATCCTTGACAATGTTATCATTATCAATCCTGATCAATCCAGCCCTTGCATTGTTGTGTATCCTCAACAATGTTATCATCATCATCAATCCGTCGATCTGATCAATCCACCTTAGCTTGGTTTTCCAACAAAATCCCAAACAGAGCACTGATATCATCACACACATCCATATCCAAATCGTCAAAATCATGCGAAAAATCCAAAAACATCCAAATAATATCAAAAATCCAAAAAAACTCAAAAAGCAGAAAACATCAAAAACATTGAAATCCGAACTACGTCGTCTCTGAGCTTAAACGTAGGCAAGGCTAATCTTCGATCAGCCCCCGAGACATCAAAATCCAAAAACATCTGAAAAACATCGAAAAATACCAAAAACAGCCTCAAAACATTCCAAAAAAAAGTCAAAAACATCCAAATATTTGAAAAATCCACCCGTCTTGTTTCGCTTTCACCCGCAATAATCAATCATCCATAATAACTGATCACCATCTTCATCCTTTGGCAACGCAAACAGAAACAATCACAGCAGTCAGCAAAATCAATCTTCAATCGTAAAATCAAAAGCGAACAACAAAACATTTAAAACAAAATCAAAGTCTTGATCATTTTCAAACATGTCAGTCGACCTTATATCAACAGCCTATCAATCAACTTATCAAACCATCATCATCCTATACAAAGCATGTCCTAGGATCCGTTCCGACAATGGGCACTTTTATCAAATCAACCACTTTGGGTAAACAAAACGACGTGTCATTAACATGTCCTAGGATCCGTTCCGACAATGGACATTATCTTTTGGCAATAAGTTTTGGCTCCCATCTTTTGAAACACATTCCTTTGGCTAGAGGTATGAAGAACATTGGCTTGTTTATGCACTTGATCTTTTCTTTTGATTTATCTTATTGCGCTCATTCCAAGGACCTCTCGATGATATCCGAACGAAGGATTTAGAGAGATAGGAATGGGGCAACGATCATTATCTTTTGTCTCCGTGTGCTTGTTGGATACCTTTGTAATATAACTCCGGCAATACTTGCTTTGTTAGGTACCAGCAAGGTTTCCCGTATGTCAAGTGTGAACAAGAATACTCCTATCCTTGTCGAGTCAAAGTCCATCACACTAAGTACAACGCCATCCTGGTCCTTTATACCTTGATGCATCGTACTTAGGCGTGTTATCAAAAATAAAGTAAGTGATCCTTTGAAAATCCTAATCCTTGATAAGCAAATCATCATCCATCTATCATCATCATCTCTAATAAAGTCTCGACCAATCATGGACTTGTTGGATCCTCTTGTCATCATCTCATTTCCACTAACATCATGCATCCATCATGCATCCATCATGCATCCATCATGCATCCATCCTGCATCTGCAAACCATCAATAAACTGTCTGCATACCACATATCATTCATATCATACATAATAGGAAATATCGATCATTTCACATGCATTGCATTTGCATCATCATCAATCTCATCCATCTCATATCATATCATCATTTAATTTGTTTAGAATAATATAGATTTGTTATTCTAAGCATCTTGAAATCTCATTTGCATCGTCATCCATAATCACCCATTTTGAACCTCTTTATCGCGAGATCGACCCTCAAATCGAATCTTTTCGCTCGATCTCTCGAGGGGGCAATGTACCAGTGTACTTCTTTCCGCTGGGGCATCTGAAAAATCATGAAATTTTTAATTTCGATTGCGGCAAGTTTATTCTTTGAACCAACGCAACAAGTACATTGCTTCAAAGAGGGGCAAAATGTAGACATGCAAAATTACATTCTGCATTTGATCAGGATCATTTATTAACCGAACTAGACATTGCATTAGGACCATTCATCAATTAATCAAGTGCATTTTCATCCATTCATTTATCAAATAAACCTTATCATTCAACCTTCATCCTGCATTATCCATTTAATTAAATAAATCAAAAAGCCATTTAAATCAAATCTTAGATCATTTATCAAAGTCCAAAAAGTCAAATCATCTAATCAGCATTAATCAGCATGATCATCATCTAATCCTAATCTAAGGCTAATCCCATCCCACTTGCACAATAAATCAATTTTATTGATTTATTAAAACAATCATTTTCCCTCAACCATGACAAGTCAAACATGGCATTTATTGCTGTTTTTCCTTGTCCCCCTCTCAGCATTTATGGCAAAATTTGAATTCAAATTTTCCCCCTCTTGGGCACTCTTCCCAAATCTTGCACACACATTAACTAATCACATGGTGACAAGTGTCCTTCTATCATTGGCTTGATTTTTATCCCACATTGGTCCCTCTTCAACATTCAACATTTTGAAAATCTTTAAATAGGTGCATCATCCTCAAGCAAATCCTCCACAATCTTTATGCAAAGTCACTCTCTTCACATGGAGATCTGATTTTGTTCATCCACTCCACAATCTCTTCACAAATCCATCATCTCCACAATTTGATGCAAGGTCATTCTCTTTGAGAACTTATCTTGTCCATTTATCATCTCCATCTTCATAGCATTTCATCATCTTGAGCTTTTTATCAAGGATTGGGAAAGGGTCACTAGCACATGTGACACCAATCCAATATGAGATAGTTTGCATCATGTTTTCTTATGCTTTTGCTTTAGATCCTTTGTCATTTGTTTGCATTTTGAACATGATGTATTATTTCATAAGGATGTTGAATATCTTGATTTGTTGTTGAAATACTAATGATTCTGCAGGTTTTATTGTTAGTTTTCTAATCACATTTTGCAGATTTTAGCATCTCACAGCTTCTCCACCCCGTATTATCCCCAAGCCAATGGCCAAGCAAAAGCTACAAACAAAACCATCCTCAAAATCCTCAAGAAAAAATTCAATGACGCAGGTCGTGATTGGCATCTGCAGCTCAATCCTACCCTCTAGGCTTATCGAACTAGCATCCACATGCCCACTGGTGCCACCCCTTCTCCTTGTTCTACGGATCAAAAGTCATACTCCCCATTGAGATCGAGCTCTTATCCCTCAGGATATCACTGCAAAACCTCATCACTGATGAAGAATACTGGGTATCAAGACTAAATGAGCTGGAGTTATTGGATGAGAGACATATCGATGCTTTAAATCATTTGCAAGTCTATAAGAATAGACTCAAACGGAGCTACAATAAGAAAATCAGAAGCAGGATCTTCCAAATCGGAGAACTGGTCTTAAAAGAAAATCAGAAGAATGTCCCAAACCCAAGCAGCAAAGGAAAATTTGAACCCAATTGGCTGGGACCATTCGTCATCACAACAAGTTACAAATCAGGGGCATATCAATTATCAACACTTGAAGGGGAACCTCTGTAGGAGCCCATGAATAACTCCCATCTCAAAAAGTTTTATGCCTAAATATTTCAAGGTATAGAACCAAAAAATATAGAAAATTTCTTGAAAAAATGGTTACCTTGGTGAAAACCTGCCAAATAGGCATCTTGGTGACAACAAAAACAACAAAAAAGAAAAAAATCAAAAAAAATCAAAAAAAGGATTGAAAATAGTAAAGAAAAAAATCATCCTCTAGTGAAAACCACTTCGGTGGCACTTTGGGCAAGTACCTTGGTGAAAACCTAGCAAATAGGTGCCTTGTGTAAATAAGAAATTTCCATCCACCAAGATCTATATGGCTTGTTTGGCATCCCCCCCCATTTCACATCCATCATGCATCACATTCAAATCTCCATCCATCACTCATCCACTCGCATTTGCACCATAGCTTGGTCATGTTTTCATATTATGATCCCTCCTAGTACTACTCGGCCCATCGTCAAGGTCAGTTTGTCTGGCCTTTATTGTAGTAATCTATTACATCACACTGGGGTACATTCTCATCAGATCAGATTCGTGTATGATCTTAAATTCCCCAAAACAAAAAATCCAAAAACATCAAAAAATTAGAAAATCCAAAAACATCAAAACATATCAAAATCCAAAAAAAAGTCGTCTTGTCAAACTACGTCGTCTTTGAGCTTGAACATAGGCAAGGTTGATCTTCGATCATCCCTCAAGACATTTAGGTTAGTCCTATAGGAGTTTGTCATAATAAACTGACATCTCATCATGTATATCATCATTTGTAAATCAGTCAAGTCATCAGTTGAGCTACGTGGTCTCTGCGTGTATAACGTAGGCAAGGCTAATTTGTTGATCAGCCCTCGAGACCCCTAGGATAGGTCTTTAGGTTAGTCTCTTGGTCAAAATCTTAGAAAATCCCAAAAACATTGAAAAATCAAAAATCAAAACATTTGTAAAACCTTGAAAAATACCAAAAATAGCCTAAAAACATTGCAAAACATCAAAAACATCCAAATATTTGAAAAAATCCATCTGCCTCATCTCACTTGCACCCGTAATAAACACCATCCATAAGAAATTGATCGTCATCCTCAAACATTAGTGAAATAGTTATAAGCAAGTCTAGCAGCTTAAAAAGTAAAACTCCAAACATCAAGTCTTAAGTCTAAGTCAGTGCGTAAGCAAATTGGTCATCTCTTGGTATCGGTAACGCGTCATTTGAATTGGTCCCATATCAATCATCCCTTAGAACACTTTGGGTAAATGAAATGACATGCTGCCATCCACTAACATGTCCTAGGATGAATCCTTCCTACAATGGGAATTATCTTTTGGCAATAAGTTTCGGTTATCATCCTTAGAAAACACATCCTCCTTTTGTTAGTGGTATTGAAGAGCATTAGTTTGTTTGTTTACTTGGTCTTTATCTTTTGACTTATCTTATTTTTTCTCATTCCAAGGACATCTCGATGATATCCCAAAATAGAGGATTTAGAGAAATAGGAATGGGGCAATGATCATTATCTTTTGTCTGCTATGCTTGTTGGATGTTCTTGTAATATAACCTCGATGAATACTTGCTTTGTTAGGTATGTATGGAAGAGGTCTAGGGCAACTTGTTGACTATTCCAGGGATAGGTTTACCTTTCTATGTTTTGGTCCGAGGTGTTTGAAATTTTTGAAGTGCATCCTAGCAAGGTTTCCGTATGTCAGGTGTGAACAAGAATACTCCTATCTAATTGTTAAGTCAAAGTCCATCTCACTAGGTACAACACCATCCTGGTTTTTTATACCTTGATGCATCGTACCACGTGAGTTATCAAACATAAGAAAATTTGTCCCTTTGAAAATCCCAATTCCTCGGCAAGCAATCATCATCATCATCATCATCATCATTTACATTTATGTCATCTTTCGTCTTGTTGAAATGACTTCTTCTTTTCTTACTAATCGCGCTAACAAGGTACTATGACAATTGACTATTATCGCCATCATCGTCATGGATCCTGCATCCACAAATCATTAACATATTTCATAAAAATATCATATAGGAAACATACACATTGCATTTTTTAAACAGGTTATCATAAACATTCTTCATAAATAGGTGCATCCATGTCATTGCATTTCACCCATTACATTGCATCTCATACCATTATATCCATCATTTCATAAACATGCATTTGCATTTCATAACCATTTCATATTACCATCTATCATATAAATCATTGCATAGCATCTACGGAAGCATTTCATAATCATTTTTCACATAATCATAAAAAATATGTATATAATCATCTAATTCATTAGGCATACATACTTGCATAATATCATGACATCATATCATCACTTTTATTTTCACATCGCATTACACATCAACATATCATTTTGCATTAACATACCATTTCATCACACACATAACTATTTATTACATTTAGGATAATAACATTTGTTATTCTAAGCATCTCATAAAACCATTTCATTAGGCATTAACACCATTTTATTGGCATCATATCACATCCACCCATAAATCATCTCATATATAAGCATTTTTCACACATCATTGCATATACCATAGATCATATCACTTTACATATTAAAAATCCATATCACATATCACATGAGCATAAAATAAATCACCATATAGATAACATCATTGCACATCATATCATAGGTGAGCATAAAATCATAACCATCATGCATATAGCATATAGAAATAAATGCATCCATAACATATCGAAATAGAATCATACATGCACAAATAAAGAGTATGCATTTCATCACATCAAAATTGGTTCATATATATCATCACGCAACTGTCATAGTACAAGAATAAATTGGATCACTGTACATATGTTTTAATTGATACAAAAGGCCATCGGGCTATCAAAAACGAGCCCATAAGGTACAAAAAGTACATCATAAATATATCGATCAAGCTCGGTCCCTGTGGATACTATCCTCGCCCTTGTCACCATGACCCTCTGGTGGTCTCTGGCTAACTCACTCTGAGTACTCTGGGACCCAATCTGCTCTGGGTACACTATCATGATAAGCCTGATGGTAGTACTCTACCTCTCGGATGGCATCCCTATAAGACCGCACTGGCACTATACCCTGAGAGGAGGAGGCTGTCATACTCTTGATTTGTTGTCTATAGCCTAGCTCTGTAGCTGCCTGTAGCTCCGTAGCCTATCTCTGATGCATGACCTGATCCCTCTTGGCCCTAAGTTGCTCTCTCTTAGCCCTCTCCTGGTCTCTCTTTGCTGTCACCACCTGAACCTGAGCCTGTAGCTGCAAAATCAAGGTATCCCATGCTTCTGCCTGTCCTGCTAGTTGTACCTGTGGCTACATGTGAGGCTGATCCTCACCCTCAGCTCATGGTGGTGGGACTGGTAGATCTTGCTACTAATTCTACATGTGAACATCCCCATGACCTGGCGGGACTGGGGGCATAGCTGGTGGATCCTATTTGATCTCAACCCTCGGTCCTCTCCCTCTGCCTCTAACTCTATGTGGATCTGGATCCTCACCTAGAATGGTCAACATAAGTGGAGGTCTGAACCAGTCCCTGTAGGCCTAACTGGTGCCGGGATCTGCTAAACCCTAATCATAAGCCCACGTTCAGGCTACCAAGTGCCTGAAACTATCAATTGCCTTTGAGGCAGGAATTCCATGTCCCCAAGACACCTATGTCATGCTGCGTGTAAAGATGGCTACATATTTATTATCAGGTCAATCTTGCAGCTCTCCAAACTGATGTTGTACATGCCCAGGCAAGTACCTCTTGATCATCGTGTGCTCTCATCCCTGCATGTATTGGTCCTAGTGGAAATAAAGAGTTGATCAACATCATCGGCCCATCTGGACCGACCAAGGTTTAGTCTCCAAGTGAAAACAAGCATCTCATCTAGGACCCGCCTCTAGTAGGGGATCCCGTGCTCCCTAGTGTATGTAAAGGACACATCGCCTCTGTATCATGCCATGAGGGCATCCTCGACCCCCATCAGAACTAGAACAACATGTGGCCATAGCACAAAAAATTTTCTCCCATGCCTAGACGTGAACTAAGGTCACTCCAGCCCCCATTGCTCTGCTTGTGAAAATCTTTGTAGACTGAAGTCAGAAGGATAGGTCCCCATGCAAAGCGAATTGGCCTGTCCTGGACCATCCGCTCCCAGCAATAACCCCAGTTAGGACTGAAGTATTGCCCTTGTCTATCTAGGGTAACAAGACCTGAAATGATAGCTGTAACTACCCAACAAAAGGGAGGTGCTATAACCCTATAGCACTCCATCTCAATCTATCCCTCATAGTAGATAATGTCCCATGTAGCAAGGACTCTGATGTAGCACTCGCGTCCCTCATCCATATCAAAGATCACCTACTGGCTGTGAATGGGAAATCGTAAGATCCACCAAACGTCCTTCAGAGTGATGGTGGCCTTGCCAATAGGGAGATGAAATGACGATGTCTCGCTATGCCACCTCTCAGCCAGCGCTAATAACATCCCTAGGTGGGTGTGCACGGGCGTTGCATACGCAATGTGCCATAATCCCACAACCCCTAGTCGATCCTAGTCCCTATCGCTCAAGTCTCGTAAGACGCTAGCCAAGTCTTGTGACCAGTGCTCTTGAGAGTAGAGCTCCCTCGCCGCATCCTGCACCAAGGTTAGCATGTTAAATTTTTTTAAAATTTCCTGGTTGAACGCTCCAAGCTCGTCCCCAATGACACAGTTTGTGATGGCATCGCAATTTGATTTTACTCAAACTCTGACGTTGGTGCCCAAAAGGAGCCAAATGGTGCTACTGCGGTGCACTTTTCCTTCCAACTTCACATTTTGCGTGAAAAGGGTGCCACCATGACACACTTTACCCAAATCAACCTACCGAGCCTAAGCCCAACATCGGAGTTTATAAACCCTGAACTGCACTGCTACAATGCAAAATAGCACCACTAAGGCGCAAAATGGCACTATGCGACATAGTTTAAATGTCGAGCAGTGCTATATAGTGCCACTGGAGGTGAGCTCCCCTTTTAAAGCATTAATTAACGCATTAAATGAAAAAAAAAAGCTTGCATAAGGATCACATACAGGTGCCTCGATGCCAGGTGGCCGCTGGTAGGTCTGAACTCAGTTGGTGATATGCAAGGGAAGCTGTCATTGCGCCATATCACCGGAGAGTCATAGCTCAAATCTCAAGGTTGCTAGCGGAGGTGTGTGAAAATGACTTAAAAGTGACCCCTCGGGCCCCTTTTGAGCCTAAAAATTAGGGTTTTTTAACCCTAAATGGCTATCCTGCTAAGGTTTTGGACCCCCAAACCTGTTTTTGTCTGTTTGAGGCTTGTTTTTCATTGTTTTAACGTGATTAGACACATTTTTAGCCTCTTGAATCCCTTTCAGACATGTTGGGCACTTTGTCACCTTTTTCGCGAGATCGCCTAAAAAATTAAAATTTTTGTCTGATCTCTTGAGGGGGCATTATAATGGCATGTTTTCTCTCACCATGTAGTAGTGGGGAAATTTTTTGAATATTGAAAATGTTTTGGCTTTGATTGAGATCATTTATTCTTTGAACCAATGCAACAAGTGCATTGCTTCAAAGAGGGGCAAAATGTAGACACATAAAATATACTGATTGACATCGTGCATCTAATCCTGACTTACTAACACCGTTTCTTCTTGAATCATCCCTCAGTCTAACCATTTAATCAAATTCCCATATCTAATTAAATTCATCAACTTTCATCCCTTAATTAAATAAATCATTCTATTTGATTAAGTCATCTCTTTTGTTAATTAAATCAATCTATCTGATCTAATTATCCCTATTTAATTAAATAATCAATTTATTTGATTAAATCTCTAAAGTCTATCCATTAAATTAAATAAATTAAAACCTTATTTGATTTAATCTAACACCATCCCTTTTAATTAAATAAATCAAAATCCTTATTTAATTATTGTCTTATCATATTCCTCTCTTATTTGATTTAAATACATCCATAAATCTAAGTCAAATAAGTCACATCATCTAACCTCTCTTATTAAATTAATTAACCCATGATTAATTTAATATAATATCATGTCACATCCTCTAGATAATTCAAGTTGCACATGAAAATAGATTTAATTCATTTATTAAATCTCCATTTCCCTCACAAGGCATCTTTTAGAATATTCTCTCAATTTGAATTCAAAAATTCCAAGTCAACATGTACATCCAACAAGGCAATAACTTCCTCTTACATGTCCTTTTCCTTGAGCCAAGTGGCATTTATTACATTTTCCCTTCCCTCTTGCATGTCATTTTAACAAATTTGAATTTCAAATATTGGCATTTATTGGCACAAACCCCAAATCTTGCACATCCTTCATCCATTCATAGCTTGACAAGTGGCATCATATCATTAGATGAATGTTAGTC
Organism: Sequoia sempervirens; assembly: GCA_007258455.2. Taxonomy (NCBI): domain Eukaryota; kingdom Viridiplantae; phylum Streptophyta; class Pinopsida; order Cupressales; family Cupressaceae; genus Sequoia; species Sequoia sempervirens. The sequence goes on from VDFB02000017.1 coordinate 559,040,291, forward strand.
CCACATTGTTCAAATTTGGACAGTCATCCATCTTGAAATCCTATAAATAAAGAGCTCATATTTGTTATGCCTTGCATAACCACCCCACTTTGATCTGGATCAAAATGGGTCCCCCTTCTCTTTTGGTTTCTTTGCTCTGGGTATTTACCTTGCTCTTGGGATTGCTTCTGTCTTCTGCTTGAGTTTCTCTTCTAGTTTTGTTAAAAGCTTTGGTTTTGTTTCAGCTCAATTTGGTTCCCTTCTTGCTAAATATTCAATAAAGTAATCACTAGCCTAAGTGTATCATATGATAATGTATCTTATCTCCTTCTGATGACTAATGGAAGCATTTGTTTTGCAAGATTAAAATCCTACACTTGATGATATTCACTAAGGCAGCTCGACTGCAATGCATTCCCCAATCTAGTTGGCCATGAAAATAAACTAAGGCAATAGTTAGAAAGACCCTACAAATGTCCTACCAACTACCAGTGCTCTCTGTTGAGGGGCGTCTGTGTTGCCTATCACCAAGACTTCAGGATTTTCATCGTGAGTGGAAATTACATACGGGCTCTATCAGCAAGACATAGGGCGTCCTTTTGGCGACTGGGAAATTCCTATCAACATGAGGGGTTTCTTTCCGAAAATGGTCATGGCAAGGTCTTCGGGTATCACCAATTATTGCACCACCAACCAAGACTTCGGCCAAAGATATTGAATTCAAGAAGAAGTCTTGCTAAGAGCCTTATCTCTCATCGACAATGAACATGGGAGGTCTATCGGTAGGACCACAAAAGGGTCTTGGAAACATCAGAATTTAGAGAGAGGGATTGAATGTGGTGTGAGGTCTCATCGATGATCTAAGGACATGCCGAGGATGAAGCAGGGCTCGGTAAGAAGAAAGGAGTTCGGGGTAAGGTCTCCCCGACCCTAAGAAGTCTTGCCGACATGACATAAAATTGCCGAAGGATCCAGAGTTTGGGGTAATCTCTCACCGACTTGTGAGGTTCACGCCAATTCAGAATGTGCTCACCAAATCAAAAGGGGTTCCCTGGAGGTCTCACAGATCGGATGTGGTCTCAAAAAAAAAAAAGGAAAGGCATCGGCATAGCTATTAGAGCTTGCTAAGAAGTCTCGACGACCCTGAAGTGTCTTGCCGATGGAATCAAACAATTTGGCAGAGGAAGAAGACCTCAATATAAGGTCTTGGCGAAGGAAGGGAGCCTTGCTGATAACAAGGGAAGGCTCAGTAAGAGAAGAAACATCAGGGTAGGGTCTCCCCAAAACCATGAGGTCCCCCCCAACAGAAAGCAAGACTCACCCAAGGAGTCTGGCGTTGCCATAGCTCTCGCCAATGCAGAACGAGCTCGATGATAGAAAACAAAAGCTCAGCATGACGTCTTGCCGACTTGATAGGATCTTCCTGATGCAAAGTGGGCTCGGCGAGAATGAAACGGAGTTTGATAAAGCTCTTGTTGACATGAAATAACAGGCATCAGCAAAAGGGGATTCCATCGCCACAAGGTCTTGGTGAGGTCTTTATGTCTCACCAATAGGATGAGCCTCTAGGGAGAATGAATGCATTCACTGAAAGGAAAACGAGCTCTCAAAGATGTCTTGGTTAAGGGAATTGGTCACACCAAAACATAGGGGAGTGAGCTCAGTGAGAACAGGAGGAAATCAGCGAGACTCCATACGAGTGAGGAGACTTCGCTATGAGGTCATAACGATGAGCGATAGTCTCCCCGACATGAAAATGAGATCGCCATGGAATCCTAAGGGTCACCGAGATTTTTTTCCAAGAGCATGAAGTCTTGTCGATAGGTTTTGTGAGCTCGATGTGACTATTGTGGCCCACCAAAACATTTCACCGAGTGACCCATACTATGCCGATAACTGTTATAGGATGAATTCACATTGGGGAGACATTGATGGCATCTCACTGACATGCGATTCAAGGTGGACCACTTTTGACTATTTAGGAATCTGGCATAGTGTGTGATCATCCAATGAGAGGGGGGCTAACCTACGATAGTTTGATCAATTGACTGTCACTATGTAAGAAGACCAACATGATGCAAATGACATGGATTCCTTCTCGAATCCAAAGGAAATGGATTGACTCAAGTGAAATATCTAGATCTACAAGCAGGCCCGATGATGCTTCTAGAGAGTGGTCAATATGCTGAAGGAGTCCAAAATGCGAAGAAGACCAAAAGAAGGGCAAATGAACTATGACTCATAGGGACAACTGTGGCCACTACTGATAGAAGGTAGCTCAATATTAATAAGGATATTTTGAGCATTCAAGATAGATTGCCGCGGGACTTTGAAGATGGACATCAAGACAGAGGAGTAAATGTAGTAGTTGCAAAAATATCAAAGGGACTTCTCTTAAGGATAGAAATCCTTCGTGAGCATGGACAACAGGGCTTCTTTATTGAATACACATTGACTCTCTTCAAAGGATCTGAGAGCCGACCCTCCCAGGTGTAGATATTTTGTAAACCCTAGTACAGTAGACAACACATTCAAGTTGGTACATTTTTGTATATAAGGAAAGCTTGCCTCTTTGTAAATGTTAGACAGTAAGGGATTAGAATTTCCAGAGATTGAAAATATTTTATATTAAGAACCCTTCTAGAATTAGAACTGTGAGGAGTTAGTGAGTTAACAGAAGAAGGTAGAGTTGCATCTCAATTCTCAGTAATGAGAGCTTCTCTTGTCTTCTTGGTTAGCAGTAAGGCTTTTGTACAGACTATAATGTATTTCCTAAGCTCTCTTAGTGTAGTTGGAAACAATCTGGAGCCACAGATTCTTTGTACACTGGTGATTGTGACAGCTTTGTAAATGTTGTTTATTTGTTTTAATAACAGTAGAAGTAATCAAAGTTTAATCTACTTCATGTTGTGTTCCTGAATGATATTTGTCTTAAATTGATCATTTGATTTGTGAAGTCTTCAGGGAATGAAATATTATTTTGTGTTTTATTTGAATGGTAATTAAAATCTGCTATGCGAATTAGCACTGTGAATGAAGGAGGTTGTGTTTCAATCACAAGTTTACTTTGTTCTACAGTTTTGGTTTACAAATTCCTTAAAGTTAACAAGTCTGATTAAGATTGGATGAACTATTGTTATTTTCTATTTCAAAATCATGACCTATCCTTTGACGTTTCTTTAAAACCCCTATTAGAGTAGGTTTTATTTCATGCTTGATCTTAGAACAATCCAGAAGCTCAACACCAACAAGCCCCTTGAATATTACTGTTGCATCAGCCACTGAGTAACATCAGCACAATTGATACCCAACTACAAGGACCTTGGGAGTTAAGGCATCCATGTGTTGCCTTTCTCTTTTAGGAGAAGCAAAGTAGCAATATTCTACTTGCATTGTTGTGGTGCCAAAACTACTATCAATAGGAACTGGTGCTAAAAGGAGGGCCTGAGAAGGGAAAGCTAGATAAAGCTAGGTTTATATCCCTAGAGACGTCCCACAGAGTTCTTCGATCAGCTGAAAATCCACCACCTTTGATAGAACTCAAGACCCCAATAAAACATAAGAGTCATAAGACTGGGGCAACTATCATACCACCCTTGTCAGCTCCACTCACTCCACCAGGCTTTTCACCAATACCTCAGTGGATACCCATCAATCCACCACCCAATCCAGCTCAATTGTCATCACAACTAGTTCAACCCATTCAATAGTTGGCTCAACCACCACCACCAATGGCCTTCTTCCAGAATAATCCCTCTCCATTAGGGACTATTCCTGGAGGTTTCCATGACATGCCTAAGAACCCTGAGAGGTTTTTCCCTAAATACATCCATGGTGAATGAAGGAGTGTTGAAGAGCACATACAAGATTTCAAGGATGCTTGTACTTGAGCTCAAATAGCTCACCATGATGTAGTCTATAGGTTGTTCCCTTATTCCTTCAGGGACATGGCATTCAATTGGTATCTCAATCTTCCTCAAGGCTCTATTCTGTCCTAGTTAGATTTGGAAAATGCTTTCATCAACCAGTTTAGAGTCTATGTGGACCCAACTCTTTTATACCACCAATTCACTACCATAAGGAAGGAGCCATGTGAATCCCTGCCCTTGTTCAATACTAGGTTCCAAAGAATGTATAGGAGGCTACAAGATCCCTATCTAGTTACCGAGGACAGTGCCATTCAGGCATACTTTAGGGTTATAGACCCTTTGCTAGGATTTTTCTTACAAAGAACTTATCTGTTAGCGGATATTGATACCCTATCCAAGGTTTATCATTTAGCCATTAGGTTGCAGCAACATACCAACTCTCAACCAGGTTTGGGGGGAGGTTTTCCTTTAATAGGGTATCAGACACCTAGTATACCCCCTTTATTCAATACTATTCTAGGGATGTCACCTTCCCACTATGGTACTACATATGAATTACAAACCCAACCACTAATTACATTCTTTACTAATAGGACTACTGACCACTTTCAACAACCCCAGGGTCCCCAAAGTCTTCATAACCAAGTTGGAACCACAAGCCATGTTGATCAGCCGCCTATGGCTAAAGCTGTTGAAAGTGAAAAGACTATTCAGCTTACCAATGAAGTAGAAACCTTGAAGAAAATGTCATCCCGAGTAACTAATGACATGGCTTAGCTTAGGTTGAACCCTTCTCAGAATTAGGGTAATTACCCCAATCAGAATAATAACAACTACAACCAGAGAGGTTATCAAAGCCAAAATAGAGGGTATAACTAGAGAACAAATAATAACAGACAATGGAATACAGGGCCTAATAACGATGGAGTTCCTCACAAATATCAAGCAAAAGAGGATAGAGCACATACTGTGAATGTGGCTGACCTAAATTTCATGACTAATTGGTGTAGATTGCATGATACCGCAACCCATTCTGAGGTAAACTGTCCTCAAATGGAGAAAATTTTCAAAATGGCACATGAAGATGCCCATACATTCCAAGGGAATTCAAACAAAGGAGGTGACTCAATGGATACTGCCATGAATTATGAGCTCTTTGAGGAGGAGCTTTCATTCTCGAGACAAGAAGAAAATGAACCTGAGGAAGACTCATATGATGCCCAAGCCTTTCAATCAAAAGGACACTTCCTAAGAAATCAAAGTAAGGGTCCATTTACTACATCAACACCCCCTAATCACATGGTGCCCCCAAATCAAAGTACTGATAATAATCCTTCTCCACCAAAGGGGCCTTCTGACCTCCATAACAAGGGTAATCCCTTTGCTGTTTTGAAAAGTAATGCAAGTTTTAATGTAGAATTTGACATTGTTTCTGAGATGCAAAAACATAAAACTTCTTTGTCATATTTTGACATTTTGAAGTGGTGCCCTACTCAAAGGGAGATAGTGTTGAAATCTCTAGAACAAGCAGATAAGGAAAAAGGAAAGAGCAAGGTTACTTCCCCTAGAGACATGAATGCATCCTTATACAGAAGTAAAGTAGGTACTCCCCCTTTCCTTTTAAGTTTAAGAATTTATGGCTAGAACTTACATAATTGTTTATTGGATTCAGGAGCTTCAGGAAATTTCATGTCATTTTCCATATGTAAGAAGTTAGGATTAAACGCCATTCAAACCAATAAAAAAGTCATTCAACTAGACAAAATAGAGGTCAATGTAGTGGGGGAGTTCAAGAACATACATGTCCAAGTTGGATCTGATCCTAGGATCCTAACAAACATTGACATTCAAGTAGCAGATATCCCTGAGACCTATGGTATGCTGTTAAGCCAAGATCTAATGAAAAATTTAGGAGGATATCTCTCCCTTTACTTTTCACATATGTGGCTATCATGGAAGGGGATTCCTAATTAGATTAGGATTGAAAGTGAGCGTCGCCTCAAGCATATCATGACCGAGTATGATTGTCACAATGAGGTAGCTTACTTTGAGACTAAGATGGGGGTTTATAAACAAGAAGAAATTCTAACCTTCTCGGTTCTCAGTGTTGAAGACATGTCAAAACAAAAAAATGTTGACCCCACCATTGGTGAAAATCAACAAGGCTTGATTAAAAAGCTGCAACAAGACCAACTGGTCCTAGGGAAAGACACTGATTTGCTAAGCCTTTTTCTCCCTAATTGGTGTAGGATACACTATCAAAACCACTCAGAATTGACTTGTCAGCATTGCATTGACATTTTAAGTCAGGTTTCCCAAGTTGAGGAAGCTAGCACAAGTCGTCCTAAGAGCCCTGTAGACCACTTTCCATTTGAAGCCCAAGAGGAAACAATGCTAACCAGGGATAGGGTGCCTTCATTAGGAGTTCTTTCTCAAATAGATCCCACCCCAGATATACTCCTAAATCAGCATGTTGATAAAGAGCAGCCCCAAGGATTGTTTGATACCCCTACACTCATAAATGAAACAAAGCTCAGGGAATCAAGTCAAGGGACTAGTGACTATCAAAAAGATAGCCACAGGCTAGATGATACAACTGAGCCAAAATTGCAAGGTATACCTAAACAACCTATAGAGAATCCTTTCCCTATGTCAAATGCAAAAGATCAACGGACCCCACCCTTGGTTAATCCTATCCAAATACCTGAGAAAATTTCAAAGGGATTCCCCCCTAATTCTGATCAGTTGTGGACCCCAACCTTTGATGGATCTAAGTCCGAAACTGGTTGTGGTGTTGGAATTGTACTAACCAACCCGAAAGGGAAAGTTTTCTTTGCTTCTTACAGGCTCCAATTTGGGTGCACTAATAATGTGGCTGAATATGAAGCTCTAGCTCGAGGATTGATGTTTGCACACAAGAAGAGGGTCACTGCCTTGCTGGTCCAAGGAGATTTAGAGGTAGTTATTAAGCAAGTGCATAGCTAGTACACCTACCACAATAAAAGGCTGGCAACATATAGAAACAGGGCATGGAATCTGATCAAAGAATTTGATGCATTTGGGATCAGCTTAATCTCTGGAGAAGAAAATCAGGTGGCCGATTCATTGGCTATTGCTGCAAGCACCTTGGAGCCTATGCAAGGCTCCAAATTCAAAAGATTCTCAGTAGAGCTGATGTCCACCCCAGCTATTCCTGACAATGTCAAGAACTTCCAGGTTTTTGATGATGATCGGCATATCCTTGCTTTCCTAGCAAGTTCAGATGTTTTTGAAGGACAAATTATAGATGAATCCAATAGGGATCGGGGAGATTGGAATCCTAAGGAATGTGATACAGAAGGAGTCCTTAATTTGAATAGTAATAGCATTCCCAAGGAAATGGTGGCATTAGAGAGAATTTTTGACTTAGATCTGAAGGCTCGAGAGAAAATACCAATTGAAGGAAAGGGAGGCGAATACGAAATTGTTAACATGGCTGATTTTGGCCCTGAAAGGAATGTTTATATAGGGAAGACCTGCCCTGAAGCAATTAGAGAAGACATATTGAGGGCACTAAAAAGGGACATTGCTGCAATTACCTGGTGGTATCAAGACCTCCAGACATTTGATTCTTCTGTCATGACCCACACTATCCCCTTAAAGCCTGAGGTTAAACCTTTTCAATAGAAGCAGTGCCCTATCAATGCCCTGACTGAGCCATTGATCTACAAAGAAGTTCAAAAGTTATTGTCCGCAAAGATAATCTTCCCTATGCGCCATTCAACATGGGTAGCCAATCTAGTTCCATTCCGCAAGAAAAATGGGGAGATCAGGCTATGTGTTGACTTTAGGAATCTAAATAGAGCATTAGAAAAGGATAACTATCCACTTCCTTCTCTAGATGAAGTCTTGTATACTGTCAATGGGGCATAGATGATGTCATTCTTGGACGGCTACTCTAGATACAATCAGGTGACAGTCAACTGCGAGGATAGAATGAAGATAGCGTTCACTACCAAGTGGGGAATGTTTTCTTACAGGAGGATGCCATTTGGCTTGATAAATGTTGGGGCGACCTTTTAGCAAGCAATGGACATAGCTTTCAAAGACCTAATTGGAAAATGCATTATTGTTTACATTGATGACTTGACAGTGTTCTCCAAGGATCACCTCAATCATGCTGTAATTTGGCTAAGGTTCACCAGAGGTGTATTCAATATGGCGTCTCCTTGAATCCCAACAAGTGCATGTTCAGAGTTTCTGAGGGAAAGCTCTTGGGACATATAATTTTAGAAAGGGGAATCTCAATCAACATAGATTGAGTTGAATCTATTTCGAAGATCACCCGGCTAGGAAGCAAGAAAGAAATGAAGTCCTTCTTTGGGAAAATTAATTTTGTGAGAAAGTTCATCATAGGCTTTGCAGAGATTGTAAAGCCTCTCAATGAAATGATGAAAAGGGACACCAAGATAGAGTGGACAGAGGAGGTGAAGGTCTCATTCGTGTAGGTTAAGTGCTCCATTTTAGAAGCACCCATGCTTACAAGCCCAGATTATCTCAAGCCATTCTACATTTACTCTTTTGCCTTTGAGCATTCATGTGTGGCTATATTAACCCAACGACAAGAAGAGGTCAAGGAAAAACCAATTGCATTCATGAGTTCTTCATTCAAGAATGCAGAAATCAAATATTCACCTCTGGAGAAGCAAGCCTTCATGCTGGTTTGAGCCATCAAGAAATTTTGACATTACATCCTTCAAAGTCAAGTCGTCACTATAGTTTGTGATGCTGCTGTGAAGTCCTTGCTGATGCAGAGCGAGCTAGGAGAAAGAAGAGGCAAGTGGATGGCTATCTTGCAAGAATTTGACCTGGAGATGCATCCCATGAAACTAGTCAGGGGCATGGGTTTATCTCAGTCCATGGTGAATGCTAGTGATAACATTTTCTGTCAACAATACATAGACCAATCCTTTTCTGATGATCCCTAGTATGCTGATGTTGTCCACTTGATGCTTAACAATCGATGTCTAGACGGGATGAATTCAACTTAAAGGAGAGCTCTGAGACTAAAGAGTTCTCATTATATGTTCAAGGGAATTTTTCTTTATAGGAGGAACTTCAAAGGAATATACCTGAGGTGCCTCGATCATCAAGAGGCCAAGCAAGTGATCTCTAAGTTTCATGGGAAACATGGTACAAGTCATGGTTCTGCAGATTCATTGGCACACCAGATTCTTTGATCTAGTTATTATTGGCCCTGTGTATTCAAGGACGCCCACCAACATGTGAGGACATGTCACACTTGCTAGGTTTCTGCACCAAGGGAATGCTATGCAGCCATGCCACTACAGCCTGTTAACGAGGTAAGGCCATTTGCCCAGTGGGCACTAGATTTCATTGGAGTGATTAACCTGAATTCCATTGTAGGACATAAGTTTATCTTTACTGCTATTGACTGCTATATGAGGTGGATAGAGGCCATACCTTGCCAAAATAGCACAATAGAGGTAGTGATCAAGTTCCTCACCAAATGCATCACTACAAGGTTTGGGGTACCCTTCACTCTAGTATGTGATAATGGTTTCACTTTTTCTTCTGCTAAGTTTATTTCTTGGGCCTATGATCATAAGATAGTCTTGAAGTATTCCTCAAACTATTATCCATAAGGCAATGGAGTTGCAGAGTCTACCAATAAGAATCTATTAGGGGTGATTAAGAAACTGTTAGAGCATAACCCTAGAGACTGGCACACCCAGCTTAGATTGGCATTATGGGAAGATAGAACTAGGATTAAGGCTGCCTTAAACACCTCACCATTCAAGCTGGTATATGGCCAAGAGCTTGTCTTTCCTATCCATCTGCAAATACCTATTCTGAAGTTCATGCAAAAGTTTTACTCTAGTGACAATAGGATAGAGGTAAGACTAGCTACTCTGTTAAAACTAGAAGAAAAAAGAGATGTTGCTTTACAACAGTTCTTTAGAAATCAGGTTGTTGTCAAATGCTGGTTTGAAAAAAGAGCTAAGATAAAAGCTTTTAGGATATCAGACCTAGTACTGTTGTGGGATAAGGCTAGTGAAAAGAAGGGCAGTCACCAAAAATTTGACAAACTCTGGCTAGGTCCTTATCAAATTGTTGAGATCCTAGGGGAAAATGCTTTCAGACTGAGTAGCCTAACTAGGGAGCTAGTACCTTTGCCTATTAATGGGCAGTTCCTTAAGCACTATTTTGAATCATGAGGCTTGTTAAATTTTTGTTATGAATATAAGTAATTCATTATTTTCTTTATGTAAGTAGTCTATTTTGACTCTTGTTTGTAAATAATCTACATCTGTATACATAGCTTTTGTGCTTCTATTTGTAAATAATTTTTCCTTTATATAAATAGCTTGCTACTTTTTGTGTAAGTAATTCGCTCTTTGTCTCTTTGTAGTCAGTTGTTCTTTGTTTGAGTTTGGCTTGCTGTTTGTATATTTGTTTCGGTCTCCTTTTGTTTTATCTATTTTCTATTTGTTCTGCTCTTTAGGTTTTGATCTATTCTTTCCATCTGAAGTTGTTGGTTGTTATCTGAAGCATACTATGGTCATTAGGAGAGAAGTTGTTTAGACATTTTCAGGTTATTTGATTCACTGATTCTATCCTAAATTCTTTGTTTCATGTTTATTTTCAATAAAGGTTGTGGAAAGTGTTGAAGACAAGGTGCCAAGTAAGAAATCCTTCATCAGATCCCCTGAATCTATCACAAATCATTAAAATCATCTCCTCTTCTAGTGGTGTATTTGTCCTAGGATGATAGTGTTGTAATATTTTGAGTGAAAAAATCAACTTCTAAGTGTTGTTATGAGGTCTAGTGTAGTTTTCAACCCAGATTAGGTGTTAAGTATCTGACATATAAAAAAAAAGAGACAGCTAAATGAAATATTTGAAACTCCAAAAGAAGAGAAAAGCATTATCAAAAGAAAAGAGCATTCAATATGAATGGGTGATTCTAGTATCTCTACCGGGGCTATGGATGCCTGATCGGCAGTAGAGCAATGCTATGAGAGAACTAGAGGTATCTCCGTCAGGGCTACGAATGCCTGACTGGTAGCGGAGAAATTCTCAGGATATCATTGCACAAAGGAAATCAACTCATGTAGCTCAAATCTTACACATTATTGTTCACAAGATGAAGAAACTTTGTGAAAGGATTGATGCACCATTAAGCACACACATAGATTCAGGGGGTAGCCTTTGATTGACTTACATTTGAGATTCTAGCTCTACCTTGCTTCTTGTAGCTCACCCAACTAGAGTTGTCCTAATCATGAACCAGGAGTTCTGGGTAGCTGAATCTTTCAGATTCATGAAAATGGTTAAACCATTTTCCTCAGCCGAGTCGCCATTTTTTATGCCTTCCATAACCACCCCACTTTGATCTAGATCAAAATGGGTCCCCCTTCTCTTTTGGTTTCTTTTCTTTGGGTATTTACCTTTCTCTTGGGATTGCTTCTATCTTTTGTTTGAGTTTCTCTTCTAGTTTTGTTAAAAGCTTTGGTTTTGTTTTAGCTCAATTTGGTTCCCTTCTTGCCAAATATTCAATAAAGTAATCACTAGCTTAAGTGTATCATATGATAATGTATCTTATCTCCTTCTGATAACTAATGGAAGCATTTGTTTTGCAAGATTAAAATCCTACACTTGATGATATTCACTAAGGGAGCTCGACTGCAATGCATTCCCCAATCTAGTTGGCCATGAAAATCAACTAAGGCAATAGTTGGCAAGACCCTGTAGATCTCCTGTCGACTACTAGTGCTCTCTGTTGAGGGGCATCTATGTTGCCTATCGGCAAGACTTCAGGATTTTCATTGCAAGTGGAAATTACATACGAGCTCTATCGGCAAGATAGGGGTGTCCTTTCGGCATGAGGGGTTTCTTTTAGAAAATGGTCATGGTGAGGTCTTTGGGTCTAACCGATTATCTCACCACCAACAAACACTTTGGCTAAAGATATTGAATTCAAGATGAAGTATTGTTGAGAGCCTCATGTCTCACTGACAATGAACATTGGAGGTCTATTGGTAGGACCACAGAAGGGTCTTGGAAACACCGAAATTTGGAGAGAGGGAATGAATGAAGTGTGAGGTCTCATTGATGATCCAAGGTCACATCGAGGACAAAGTAGGGCTTGGTAAGAAGAAAGGAGTTTGGGGTAAGGTCTCCCCGACCCTAAGAAGTCTTGCCGACATGACATAAAATCGCCGAAGGATCCAGAGTTTGGGGTAATCTCTCACCAACTTGTGAGGGTCACGCCAATTCATAATGTGCTCACCAAATCAAAAGGGGTTCACTAGAGGTATTTCCGATCGGATGTGGTCTCAAAAAAAAAAGGGAAAGGCATCAGTGTAGCTGTTAGAGCTCGCTAATAAGTCTTGGTGACCTTGAAGTTTCTTGTCGATGGAATCAAACAACTCAGTTGAGGAAGAAGACCTCGATATAAGGTCTTGGTGAATGAAGGGAGCCTTGCTGATAACAAGCGAAGGCTTGGTAAGAGAAGAAACATCAAGGTAGGGTCTCCCTGAAACCATGAGGTCTCCCTCGACAGAAAGCAAGGCTTGCCCAAGGAGTCTGGCGTCGTCATAGCTCTCGCTAATGTAGAACGAGCTCGAGGACAGAAAACAAAAGCTTAGCATGACATTCTGTCAACTCAATAGGATCTTCCTGATGCAAAGTGGGCTCAATGAGAATGAAATGGAGTTCGCTGAAGCACTTGCTGACATGAAATAATAGGCATCAGCAAAAGGGGATTCCATCCCCACAAGGTCTTGGTGAGGTCTTTATGTCTCACTAATAGGACAAGCCTCTGTGGAGAATGAATGCATTCACTAAAAGGAACAGGAGCTCCTAGAGATGTCCTGGCAAAGGGACTTTGTCACACAGAAACATAAGGGAGCGAGGTCGATGAGAATAGGAGGAAATCGGGGAGACTCCATATGAGTGAGGAGACTTCGCTATGAGGTCATGGTGACGAGCGATAGTCTCCCTGACATGAAAATGAGATCACCATGGAATCCTAAGGGTCACCGAGATGTTTTTTGAGAGCATGTAGTCTTGTCGATAGGTTTTGTGAACTCGATGTGACTGTTGTGGCTTGCTGAAATGTTTCACCGAGTGACCCATACGATACCAATAACCGTTATAGGATGAATTCGCATCGAGGAGACACTGATGGTGTCTCACTGACATGCGATTCAAGGTGGACCACTTTTGACTATTCAGGAATCTGGCATGGCATGTGATCATCCAATGAGAGGGGGGCTGACCTGCGATAGTTTGATCAATTGACCGTCGCTATGTAAGAAGACCAACATGATGCAAACAACATGGATTCCTTCTCGGATCCAAAGGAAATGGATCAGCTTGGATGAAATATCTAGATCTACAAGTAGGCCCGATGATGCTTCCAGAGAGCAGTCAGTATGCCAAATTAGTCCAAAATGCGAAGAAGACTAGAAGAAGGGAAAATGAACTATGACTCATAGGGACAGTTGTGGCCACTACTGACAGGAGGTAGGTCAATATTAATAAGGATATTTTGAGCATTCAAGATAGATTGCTGAGGGACTTTGAAGATGGACACCGAGACAAAGGAGTAAATGCAGCAGATGCAAAAATATCAAAGGGATTTCTCTTAAGCATAGAAATCCTTCATGAGCATGGATAGCAGGGCTTCCGCATTTTATACACATTGACTCTCTTCAAAGGATCTGAGAGCCGACTCTCCCAGGTGCAAATATTTTGTAAACCCTAGTACAGGGGACAACACATTCAAGTTGGTACATTTTTGTATATAAGGCAAGCTTGCCTCTTTGTAAAGGTTAGATAGTAAGGGATTAGAACTTCAAGAGACTAAAAAGATTTTATATTAATAACCCTTCTAGAATTAGAACTGTGAGGAGTTAGTGAGTTAATAGAAGAAGGTAGAGTTGCATCTCGATTCTCAGTAATGAGAACTTCTCTTGTCTTCTTGGTTAGCAGTAAGGTTTTAGTACAAACTATAATGTATTTCCTAAGCTCTCTTAGTGTAGTTGGAAACAATTTGGAGCCACATATTCTCTGTACACTGGTGATTGTGCCAGCTTTGTAAATGTTGCTTATGTGTTTTAATAATAGTAGAAGCAATCAGAGTTTAATCTACTTCATGTTGTGTTCCTGAATGATATTTGTCTTAAATTGATCATTTGATTTGTGAAGTCTTTAGGGAATGAAATATTATTTTGTGTTTTATTTGAATGGTAATTAAAATCTGCTATGCAAATTAGCACTGTGAATGAAGGAGGCTGTGTGTCAATCAAAAGTTTACTTTGTTCTGTAGTTTTGGTTTACAAATTCCTTGAAGTTAACAAGTTTGGCTAAGATTGGATGAACTATTGTTCTTTTCTATTTCAAAACCCTAACCTATCTTTTGACGTTTCTTTAAAACCCCTGTTAGAGTAGGTTTTATTTCATGCTTGATCTTAGAACAATCCAGAAGCTCAACACTAGTAGGCCCCTTGAATATTACTGTTGCATCATCCACTCAGTAACATCAGCACAGTTGAGACCCAACTACAAGGACCTTGGGAGTTAAGGCATCCATGTGTTGCCTTTGTAGACACCTAAAAATGACCTAGGCTTGCAAGCTTCATTTTTACCACTTTCGTCCTAGCATAATTAAGACATTTAATTATGTCCTTGGTCCACATTCGACTATTGATTAAATAATTCATAATTATTTAATTAATTCATGTCAGTTATTCTTCATGATTATTAAATAAATAAATTTTAATTTATTTATTAAATACGTCATTAATTGTCTAAGTCTTTCTTTAATTAAATAAATTTCCTAATTTATTTAATTTCCCTTTCTACATTTAATTCTTCCTAATTATTAAATAAATAAACTTTATTTATTTATTTAATACGTCACTGATTGTCTTAATTAAATAAATTGATTAAGTTATTTAATTAATTAGTCTTATCTGCTAAATTAAATAATTAAATTTAATTATTTAATTGCCAATTAATATTCCTCTCATTTTAAATAAATTAAATTATTTAAAATGTCATCTCAATCTTAATTGTCAGTCTATTTTGATAAATAATCTGAAAAAGATTATTTATTATCTCATAAAATCCATAATTTGAATTAATTTAATTCAAATTGGCAATTAATCTTCCAAAAATCAAGCAATTGGGCAGATTCTTGATTTTCCAAATCTGATCTTTAGTCCAAATCTTATCTCTTTGATTTTTTGAATCTTGCAAATCAGGCAATCTTATCTTCTTGATTTTTCGAAAATCTTTATTTCTTTAATTAATTTCCTCATTTATTCTCCACTGTCGATCCAATTATCTAAGATTTTATTTTGACCGTTCGATTAAAGAATTTTCCCTAACCCTAATTAGGGATTCTCAGGCTTAATCTGGATTGCTCATTTTAGGTTCTCATAATCAATTAATCTCGTCCGTCCATTCGAAATGGCATTTTCTATAAAATGCCATCTTCTTCTCACTTTTCGATTACACGCTAACATTTTAGACACACACATAATATAGGCATTTCACTTTTACACTTGCATTCTTAGATTTCTCATAGCATTTATTATTGTCATTTTGATCAAATCTTAACATTATTTAGGCATAGGCATTTTCACATGTATTGACATTGTCATAGGCATAGGCATTGAGATTTTGAGTAAATCCTTCAAAACTTGCTTTAGTCTTGTCACTTGTCATAGTTGCTCATACACAAATCTGAGGGCATCTATATTTACTGCAAGCTAGGAGGTGTAACGAAGGTGAACCATGGAAGATGGAGAATTCCGGTGATATAATTCCCTTTTTTTTTCATTGTATTCCTTTGTGCTTCGTTATTTTCAATGGATTTTAATGTTATTTGATCTAACCAACTAACAAATCTATTTTTCCCTTGATTACAGCCTTTCTCTTTCAGGAGAAGTAGAGTAGCAATATTCTGCTTGCATTGTTGTGGTGCCAAAACTGCCATCAACAATATCCTCATTTGATCATCCACAATCTAAGCAAAGTTACCATACTCAAATATCTCTTGAATTTCATCCATTATCATTGAGTCATAGCTAGGTTTTGCAAATTTTTGGCTTGGAGTCTTCATTCTTCATCAACAAAGTGAGTCAATCTCTTCAACATTTGAAGCTTGCATCTTAGGAATTGGGAAAGGGCCAATTTTCACATCAAATTGGCACCAATTCCCCCATGGGATCATGAGTTTGCATTTTTAAATTATAATTTAAGCTATTTCATTGTTTTTGGTTTATTCTTCATTTTTTTCTTTCCTAGTTTGGGTTTGTAAATGGATTTCATGGGGAATCCTTGTTTAGGCTTGCAATATCTAACTTGAGGTGTTATTCTCTTTGTTTTATAGGTACCTATTGACGTGTGTTTTGGCACAACAACATGCAAACAAAATATTGCTACTCTTTTTCTCCTGAAAGAGAAAGATAAACCACAAATATCTTAGCTCCCAAGGTCTTTATAGTTGGTTCTCAACTGTGCTGATGTTACTTAGTGGTCAATGCATCAGTAATATTCAAGGGGCCTGCTAGTGTTGAGCTTTTGGATTGTTCTAGGGTCAAACATGAATTTAAATCTATTTAAACTGGGGTTTTTTTAAAGAAATGGAAAAAGATAGATTAGGGCTTTGGGATAGGAAAGAATGATACTTCATCCAAATTAACCAAACCTATCACCTTCCAAGGAATTGGAAACTAAAACTGCAGAACAAAATTAACTCGTGACTAACACACAATTTCATTCATTCACAATGTTGATTTCAATAGCAGATTGCAAGTTACCATTTAAACAAAAAATAAAAGCCAAACTTCATTCCTTGAAAACTTCTTAAATCAGATGATTAGTTCAAGACAAACACCATTCTGGAACACAACATGAATTAGATTAAGATCTGGTTACTTTTACTCTTAGTGAAATAGATAAGCAATATTTACAAAGCTGGCACAATAACCAGTGTACAAAAAATCTGTGACTCCATATTGTTTCCATTTATACTAAGAAAACAGAATGATACATTAGTCCATTCTGAATCTAACTCCTACTCTAAGAAGACAAGAGAAGGTTGTATTACAAAGAATCAGGATCAGCTTCTATCCCCTCTATTCCTATTCTGTTGACTACTAACTAGAAGTTCTCTATCTACCACTATGTATCTTGGAAGTTCTAACCTTTACAAAGAGGCAAGAATACCTTATATACAAAGCACATCAAAAAGAATGTGTTGTCCCATTGCAATAGGGTTTACAAAATATCCGTTGCCAGGAGAGTCGGCTCTCAGATCTTTCGAAAAGAGTCAATGTTGCGTTCAATGTGAAGCCCTGCTATGCATGCTGATGAAAGATTGTTCTAGAAAATATCTTTAGATCTTTTGCACCCACAACACTTACTTCAGGCCTTCGTGTCCATCTTTGAACTCCATCGAGGTTGCCTTGAATGCCCCTGAATATCATCATTAATACCGATCTGCCTCCTTACTAGTGGTCGCCACAATCGTCCCTGTAAATCATAGTTTCTCTTTTCCTTCGGCCCTCCTTGTGTTCTAGACCTCTTTTACATGTTGACCATCTTCTGGAAGCACCATCAGGCCTCCCTATAGATTTGAACATTTCACCCGAGTTGATTCATCACTTTTGGATCTCAGAAGGAATCCATTTCGCTTGCATTCTATTGATCTTCCCTCGCGGGAACAGTTAATTAGTCAAATTGTTGTCAGTCAGTCCTCTTAGCCTCTTTCAATTGGTCAGAAACACGCCATGCGAGCTTCTCAGGTGGTCAAAGGTGATTTGAATGGCATCACATGTTGGTGAGACACTAATCGTGTCTCCCCAATGTGATTATATCGCTTTTAGCAACCATCGGCATGACATTAGATAGTTGGTAAGATGTTTTAGCAAGTTGTAGAAGCCATATTGAGCTCGTGAAAACCATCAGCAAGATAGTCGCTAGTCATTGGGACATCATAGTGAACCTCAGGATCCTTCGGCAATCGCTTGTTGCTGTGACCTCATGGTGAAGTCTTCCTTATCTCTGGGCGGGCCCATTCTCATGTCAAGGAGACCTCATCGTTTCGGGGAGATCTTACCCCAAACTCCTCTTTTCTTATCGAGGCCCTCTTTGTTACCAGCAAGACCAATGCACTCGGGAAGACATCTCCCTGAGTCCATCCTTACTCCCCCAAGCCTGAGTCCTTTTGCTTTGGTGTGAATTTCTTTTTTTGCCAAGAACTTTTAGCAAAGGCATGATCCTCCACTGAGCTCCATTTCTTTTGGTGGGGTCCCCTTTTTGTTGACAGGACATTCCATGGTTGGGTAGACATTATAGCAACCCTTTTGTTTTCTCCCCAAGCCCATTCTATTTCAGTGAGACTCTCCATAGTTGCCCAGACCTTATGGCAAAGGAAATATCATTTGCTAAGCTCAATGTCCTTCAATGGCACCTCCCTTCATGTCGGCATGACTTTCTGTGGTCAGGGAGACCTCTTATCGATCTCCTCTTTTCTTGCGAGGCTCAATATGCTTCAGTGAGACATCCACCATTCGAAAAGACCTCTCATTGATTCCATACCCCTCAACGAGATCCTATCAAGCTGAACTTCTTTTTGGAAAGATCAACAACCATCGGTTAGACATATCACCAAGTTCATTTCACTTCAGCCAGACTTTGTCTCCTTGGCATGACATCACATCGAATCTCCTTAATCCTCAGCGAGCTCCCTCATGTCACTGAGACTTCCCTCGGTTAGTGAGACTTTACACTGATCGAGGCTTCCTTTCACTGAGCACAAACTTTCTCTGGGATCCTCCTACCTTTTCGGCAAGACATACGCTAATCAGGTAGACCTCCTGCCAAAGGAAAAATTATCGTTGGGTTTCAAACTTTGGTGGGGCCTTCTTCCATTGGGAAATTGGGTAGAATTATGGTGATATCCCTTCCATGTCACCCATACTCTAGCACATCAGCCAGTCTTCATGCCGATGGTGAACCACTCTCCCTGAAACAAAATGTCCCTCAGTGTGACTTCCTTGATTCGGCCAAACATTATGTCAAAACGACAACCTTTTTCCAGACCATGTTGTCACCAAGACCTCCCTTTAGTCACACCAATATGCATCCTTTCATCTGACATGTGTTACTATAACATCCTCCTATCGGGGAGACATCATGTAGTCACCTTTTGTTTCATCGAGGAATCTCCATAGGTTCACCTTTTGTCACCGTGACAATCTGATTCTCTCCCTAAAGAAGAAATATGTTGGTGAGAGTTTTTGGGTCAAAAAGACTACTAGACCTCACCCTGATAGACCTCCTCTTGTGCCTTGTCGGCAAGACCTGACGCACTCACCAAGACTTCTCCCCACCACAAAGGTTTCTCACTGAAATGTATCCCTGAAGACCACCGATAGAATCCCCTTGCACTATGTCGGTGTGATCTTTCATAGTCTCTGAGACTTCTCTATGAAGAAAAGTCTCTCACCGAGATGAATATCTTTATCGGTGGTCAGTGAGACTTGAAGCTTTTGGCAAGATCATACACCGAAGATACAACTCTTGCCGAAATTTCAGCTCGGTCCTTGCTAGTCAGTGAGACTTCATGAATTTTCTGATACTTCTTGGTGAAGAGGAAACCTCCTGCTGATATATGGATCCTTTTGCCACTGGTCAGTGAGACATGAAAATCTCGCCGAGACCTTTCCCCAAAAGAAACTTTCATGCCGATAGGAAACTCGTACCAGGATGATGATCAATGTCTTTCTGATAGATGCCTGTATATGAATTCCACTCGCAATGACATCTCTGGGTTCTTGCCAATAGGCAACACAGACGCATATTGACAGAATGCACTGGTAGTCAACAAGACATCTGTAAGGTCTTGCTCACTTTCTTCTTAGAGGAGAACTGTGACAACTGAGCTCCCTTGGAAAATATCATCATGTGTGTGAATTAATCCTGCAAAAAAGAGTCCCCATTAGTCATAAAAAGGACATAAGATATATTATCATAAGATACACTTTTGCTTGTGATTATTTCATTGAATTCCTAGCAAGAAGAAAACCAACTTAGATTGAGACATAACCAAAATTAGATCAGACAAAACAAAAGACAAGCAGGTAGAAAACTAGAAGGAACCCCAACAGCAAAGAAAATAAACAAAAGTAAGAAAAGCAAAAGAAAAGGGGGACCCATTTTGTTCCAAAATAAAATGGGGTGGTTATGCAAGGCATAACAAATGGTGACTCGGCTGGGAAAATGGTTTAACCATTTTCAAGAAGTTGAAGGATTCAGCTACCCAGAACTCTTGGTTCATGAACATCACAACTCCAGTTGGGTCAGTTGTAACAACCAAGGTAGAGCTAGAATATCCAATGTAAGTCAATCAATGGCTATCCCTGAATCTATGTGTGTGCTTGATTGTGCATCACTCTTTTGTAAAGTTCTCTTCATATTTTGAACAACAATGTGTATGATTTGAGCTACATGAGTTTATTCCTTTTAGCTGTCGTGCAATGATATCCTGGGAATTGCTCTGCTACCAGTCAGGCATCCATAGCCTTGACGGAGATACCTCTAGTTTCCTCACATCATTGCTCTACTGCTAGTAAAGCATCCATAGCCCCAGTAGAGATACTGGAATCACCCATTCATATTGAGTCCTTCCTTTCTCTTTTAGATAATTCTCTATATATTTTTTTTTATAGAGTTTCAGATATTTCATTTAATTCCTTTTAAATATGTCAAATGTTTAACATCTGATCTAGGTTGAAAACTACCATTGACCTCATAACAACACTTGGGAGATCAGATTTTTCACTCAAATCATACAATGCCATAGTCCTAGGACAAATACACCATTACAAGAGGAGATGATATTAATTATTTGTGACAGATTCAGGGGAGCTGATGAAGGTTACTTACTTGGCACCTTGTTTTCAAAACTTTCCACAACTTTTATTGACAACAAGCATGAAACTACGAATTGAGGACAAAATCATGCAATCAAAAAACCTAAAAATATCTAAACCACTTTTTTCCTAATGACCAAAGTATGCTTTAGATAACAACCCACTATTTAAAGATGGAAAGAAATAGATAAAACCCAAAGACCAAAACAAAATAGAATCCAAAAGACCAAAGGAAATAGAAATATAGAAAGAAAAGGACAAACAAGCAAACAACAACAGAGCTATTTACAAACAGAAGCAGAATATTTACAAATAGGAAAAAACTATTTACAAACAAAAACAAAAGGAACAGGAAAGGAAAACAACAAAACAAAGGAAAACTAACTAAACCAAAAACTACCACTAACTAATCCTAATCCTAAACTAAATCCAAAGCTAAGCCTTGCAAACACAAGACTGTAAAAAAAATTTGTACATTGACTTGACTGATTTTTCATTATGTGCAACATTCTTAACTTACTAGGCACAGTTCTAAACCTAGCAAATTTATCTTTATACTCAGAAATATGAAGTTTATAGGCAATAGGTTCATTCTGAGGGCATAAAGCTTGAAATATTATTAGTTGTGGGTTCTCAGTTTTGTCATGATTTACCCACAAATAGGTTTTACTATCCTCTACACCATAATCAAACTGAAAATTATTAAAACATAGAGGATAATGAAAGGACACCACCCGATCCTAAAGATTTCTAGTTGCTAATGCAAACTTTTGGTGTATGACCTCCTCTTCACAAGGTTTCAGCTCATGGAACACCACTAAATCAAGGTTCATCTTGTAGTTAGGATATTCACTCACTAGCATCTCTATATTTATCTCAAGCATAGAGTCAAAAAATTTCTGAATTTCTTGAGATGAAGTCTCATTTTCAACATTCTCTTGAAACATGTCAACCCCAATGGTTTGAGAATCTGCCTCCAACTTATCACCATTAATGTTAGGCACAATGGCACATGGTGAACAAGGATTACCTCTAAACTCATTTGAATGAATAGGAACAAAGCCAGGAATGCCCTTTCCCAATTCACATTCCTGCACATCATCAACAAGAACATGCCATTCAACACCAAATTTATCATTATTAAGATCAAATTAATTTCTAGATGCTAAGAAAAGACTTTCCTCAACCAACACATTTGAGTAAACAAAATCAAAATCAAGAAAATACTCCCTTGTCTCATTCTTTTCATCATATTGAAGAGATTCAACCTCTGAGATAACATCATGGTCCTTTCCTTGGCATTCCTCTACTTCATCCAAATGTACCTCGTCATGAATTTCTTCAGGGAACACTTGACTGATCTACATGTCTACTCAGACTTCTTCTCTTAAGATTTCATTTTGGCATTTAATTCCTTGTCTTTGACCACCAGGTTCATTAGCAATCTCATCTTGAAGGGTGTTATCTATTTCAACTCGTTCACTACTTAAATCAATAGAGTCATCTTCTTGCACTAACCCACCAAAGTGTGTTTCTTCCTCATTCACCACCATGAAATAATCTATGAATGCATCAATGAATCCATTATCCACTTCTATCAATTCTACACTAGGTAGAGGAGTTTCATCAGTTCTTTAATCCATCTCACTGCAAGGATCAAGGTCATCAAAAGATAGGGAAGAATTGAATCTCCTCACACAGTCACTCTCATCATTTTGGATGAACTGGTTATCATTTTCATACGTGCCAGTTGTTTCATCCTCTTCATTGGGGGGATACGTACTCCAAGGATCCTCCATAAGTATTCCCTCAATAGAGATCAGTTGCTTGAAATACAACTCCATCCTTCCTAGGAAGACATGGCAATCCATCTAAGAGTTTTGATCTATTCGATGTATCCTACATCCACTTGGCCCAACAAGCTCTGATAGTTTCAAATCTCCCAGCTCTTCTAATTTTTCCCTTATTCAATTTTTCATATGAGGGATATCAATCCAACCTGAACCATGCTCCTTTATCCATTCCTCATCACCCTGATTCTCATCTTGATCAGAAGAGTTGCTCAAATAGTTGGAAGGCATTGTTGATTTCTCATGACAATAATCTCGCACTAATACCTCATCTCCTTTAAAGCCATCGTTAGTACTAACATGTTCAACAAAGCTAGATTCTATCTTGAGATTTCCACTATGCTCTAAATTTACATCCATTTCATGCTTTTCACCAAACAAGTCATCAAAATTATATTCTGGCGAATAAAATGTTTCATTTAGAACTTCATTGTGATGTAATGGACTATGCTTTGGAAGATGACTGAAAAGAGATGATATAGTCACAACTTCATTGAAAAGTGGAGTACTTAACTCTATGATTGGATTTTGCAAGGATGAGTTCTCCTAGTGGTCTTGTGTGTTAGGACCAAACTGATCTAAGAATAAGATTTCTAACTCTGCCCATGAACAAATATAATTTGGTGGAAGATTAACATACCATTTCCTTGCTGAACCTTGAAGTGTTCTGATGAACAATTGATAGATGACATCCTCATGCTGAACTTGGAGAAAAGTAAGTACACGCCTACAAATTCCAACATGTTCAGAAGCATTTTTCCCATCGTTAGGGAAAAATAAAGGAAGCCTATCATACAAGTGACTAGGGATTTCATGGACAAATCCTGGTGTATACAAAGGGATACCCATTGGAGTTGGGTCCTCCAAAATCTAACCCACTCCAACTCACAACAATCCACAATTACTCAAAGGCCCTCCCTCTAGTGCTAGTTCTTATTGACATGTGTTTTGGCACAACAACATGCAAATAGAATATTGCTACTCTATTTCTCCTGAAAGAGAAAGTTAACACATGGATATATTAGCTTCCAAGGTCTTTATAGTCGGTTCTCAACTATGTTGATGTTACTCAGTGGTCAATGCATCAGTAATATTCAAGGGGCTTGCTGGTGTTGAGCTTTTGGATTGTTCTAGGGTTAAACACGAATTTAAATCTATTCTAACCAGGGTTTTTTTAAAGAAATAGAAAAAGATAGATCAGGTCTTTGGGACAGGAAAGAATGATACTTCATCTGAATTAACCAAACTTGTCACCTTCCAAGGAATTGGAAACTAAAAATGTAGAACAAAATTAACTTGTGACTAACACACAGTTTCATTCATTCACTGTGCTGATTTCAATAGCAGATTGCAAGTTACCATTTAAACAAAACATAAAAGACAAACTTCATTCCTTGAAAACTTCTTAAATCAGATGATTAATTCAAGACAAAAACCATTCTAGAACACAACATGAAGTAGATTAAGATCTGGTTACTTCTACTGTTAGTGAAATAGATAAGCAACATTTACAAAGATGGCACAATCACCAGTGTAAAGAAAATCTGTGACTCCAAATTGTTTTAATTTATACTAAGAAAATAGATAGATACATTAGTACATTCTGAATCTAACTCCTACTCTGAGAAGATAAGAGAAGGTCCTATTACAAAGAATCAGGATCAACTTCTATCCCCTCTATTCCTATTCTACTAACTACTGACTAGAAGTTCTCTATCTACCACTTTCTAACTTGGAAGTTCTAACCTTTACAAAGAGGAAAAAATGCCTTATATATAGAGTGCATAAAAAAGAATGCATTGTCCCCCTGCATTAGGGTTTACAAAGTATCCACTGCCAGGAGAGTTGGCTCTCAGATCTTTTGAAAAGAGTCAATGTTGCGTTTAATGCGAAGCCCTGTTGTCCATGCTGATGAAAGATTGTTCTAGAAAAGATCTATAGATCGTTTGCAGCCGCAACATTTACTTCAGGCCTTCGTGTCCATCTTTGAACTCCATCGGGGTCACCTTGAAGGCCCTGGAATATCATCATTAATACTAATTTGCCTCATTTGCACTGGTCACCAAAACCATCCCTGTGAGTCATAGTTTCTCTTTTCCTTTGGCCCTCCTCGTGTTCTAGACCTCTTCTGCATGTTGACCATCTTCTGGAAGCACCATCAGGCCTCCCTGTAGATTTGAACATTTCACCTGAGTCGATTTGTCACCTTTGGATCTCAAAAGGAATCCATTTCGCTTGCATTCTATTGGTCTTCCCTCGCGGGAACAGTTAATCAGTCAAACTGTCGTCAGTCAGTCCTCTTAGCCTCTTCTGATTGGTTAGACATACACCATGCAAGCTTCTCGAGCAATCAATTTTGGTTTGAATGGCATCGCATGTCGGTGAGACACTAATTGTGTCTCGCCGGTGTGATTATATCACTTTTAGCAACCATCGGCATGACATTAGGTAGTCGGTAAGATGTTTCGGCGAGCCGTAGAAGTCATATCAAGCTCGTGAAAGGCATCAGAAAGATAGTTGTTAGTCGGTGGGACATCATAGTGAACCTCAGGATCCTTCAGTGATCACATTTTTAATGTCGGGGAGACTATCGCTTGTTGTTGTGACCTCATGGTGAAGTCTTCCTTATCTCCTGCTGGGCCCATTCTCATGTCAGGGAGACCTCATCGTTTTGGGGAGATCTTACCCCGAACTCCTCTTTTCTTACCAAGCCCCTCTTTGTTATCGGTAAGACCAATGCACTCGGGAAGACATCTCCCCGAGTCCATCCTTACTCCCCCAAGCCCAAGTTCTTTTGCTTTGGTGTGACATTCTTTCTTCACCAATACCTTTTGGTGAAGGCATGATCCTCTACCGAGCTCTATTTCTTTCAGTGAGGTCCCCTTTCTGTCAGCAGGACATTCCATGGTCGGGGAGACATCATAGTGACCCTTTTGTTTTCTCCCTGAGCCCATTCTATTTTGGTGAGACTCTTTGTAGTTGCTGAGACCTTATGGCGAAGGCAATATAATTTTCCAAGCTCAATTTCCTTTAGTGAGACCTCCCTTCATGTCAACATGACTTTTGATGGTCGGGGAGACCTCTTATCGATCTCCTCTTTTCTTGCAGGGCTCAATATGCTTTGGTGAGACATCCACCATTTGGTGAGACCTCTCACCAATTTCATACCCCTCGGTGAGATCCTATCAACCCAAACTTCTTTTTGGAAAGACCAACAACCATTGGTGAGACATCTCACCGAGTTCATTTCACTTTAGCCAGAGTTTGTCTCCTAGGAATGACATCACACCAAATCTCTTTAATCCTCGGCGAGCTCCCTCATGTTGCTGAGACTTCCCTTGGTCATTGAGACTTTACACTGATCGAGGCTTCCTTTTGCTGAGTGCAAACTTTCTCCGGGCTCCTCCTACCTTTTCGGCAAGACATACACCAATCGGGCAGACCTCCTACTGAAGGAAAAATTATCGTCGGGCTTCAAACTTTGGTGGGACCTTCTTCCATCGGGCAGTCAGGTAGACTTATGGTGATATCCCTTCCATGTCACCAAGACTCTAGCATGTCAGCCAGACTTCATGCCGATAGTGAATCACTCTCCTCGAAACAAAACCTCCCTCGGCATGACTTCCTTGATTCAACCAGACATTATGTCGAAACAACAACCTTTTGCTGACCCATGTTTTCACCAAGACCTCCCTTTAGTCACACTAATATGCATCCTCTCATCTAAAATTTGTCGCTATAACATCCTCCTATCGGGGAGACTTCCTGTAGTCACCTTTTGTTTCACCGAGGAATCTCCATAGATTCACCTTTTGTCGTCGTGACAATCTGATTCTCTCCCCGAAGAAGCAATTTCGGTGAGATTTTTTGGGTTAGAAAGATTGTCAGACCTCACCCTGATAGACCTCCTCTTGTGTGTTGTCGGTGAGACCCAACACACTCGCCAAGACTTCTCCCCACCACAAAAGTTTCTCACCGAAATGTATCCCCAAAGACCATCGATAGAATCCCCTTGCGCTGTGTCGGTGTGACCTTTCATAGTCACTGGGAATTCTCTTTGAAGAAAAGTCTCTCACCAAGATGAATATCTTTATCGGTGGTTGGTGAGACTTGAAGCTTTCGGCAAGATCATACACCAAAGATACAACTCTTCCTGAAATGTCAACCCGGTCCTTGCTAGTCAGTGAGACTTCATGAATTTTCCGAGACTTCTTGGCAAAGAGAAAGCCTCATATCGATATATGGATCCTTTTGCTGCCAGTCAATGAGACATGAAGATCTCATCGAGACCTTTCCCCGAAAGAAACTTTCATGTTGATAGGAAACTCGTAGTCATCGGGATGATGATCAATTTCTTGCTAATAGATGCTTGTATATGAATTCCACTTGTTGTGACATCTCTAGGGTTTTGCCGATAGGCAACACAGACGCATATTGATAGAATGCACTAGTAGTCAGCAAGACATCTACAAGCTCTTGCCGAATTTCTTCTTAGGGGAGAATTGTGACCAACTGGAATGAGGAATTCATTTCAATTGAGCTCCCTTGGAAAATATCATCATGTGTGTGATTTAATCCTGCAAAACAAAGTCCCCATTAGTCATCAGAAGGACATAAGATATATTATCATAAGATACACTTTTTCTTGTGATTATTTCATTGAATTCGTAGCAAGAAGAAAACAAACTTAGACTGAGACATAACCAAAATTAGATCAGACAGAACAAAAGACAAGCATGCAGAAAACTAGAAGGAACCCCAAGAGCAAAGAAAATAAACAAAAGTAAGAAAATCAAAAGAAACGGGGGACCCATTTTGTTCCAGAATAAAATGGGGTGATTATGCAAGGCATAACAGTACCTAGGTTGGGGTTTGCACAAAAATTTCTAGATAAGTGTACTATTTGTCAAAGAGCTAAAGGATCTAGTACTAATGTAGGGTTATATCAACCTCTCCCCATTCCTAATAGACCTTGGGAATCAATTTGTATGGATTTTGTGATGGGGTTGCCTATAACTCAAAGAGTTTTTGATTTAGTGTATGCTTTTGTGGACATGTTTTCTAAAATGGGACACTTTATACCTTGCAAAAGCACTAATGATGCTTCATACATTACATTAATCTTCTTCAAAGAGGTGGTAAGAATCCATGGTTTACCTCTTAGTATTGTTTCAAATAGAGATAACAAATTTGTTGGTCACTTTTGGAGAACTCTATAGAAGAAACTTGGCACAAATTTGAGTTTCAGTTCTGCCCATCACCCTCAAACTGATGGGAAGACTAAGGTGGTGAATAGGAGCCTTGGAAACCTCCTAAGATTCCTAACAAAAGAGCATTCAACTCAATGGGATTTGGTTTTTCCTCAAGCTAAGTCTACATACAATGATTCAGTAAATAAAAGTGTTGGAAAAATTCTTTTTGAGATTTTTTATGGTATGAAGCCCAAGGGTGTTTTTGAATTTAAATATGTTAGTGGGATGGAGAGGATGAGTGCTGAAGGTGAACAATTTTCTGTGGCAATGCAAGAAATCCTCCAATAGGTTAAGGAGAATCTTCAAAAGAATGTTGACAAGTATAAGCATAATGTTGATCTAAAAGGGAGAGAGGTTCATTTTAAGGTTGGAGACTTGGTTTTGGCTAACTTGAGAAAGAAAACCTTTCCTAAAGGGAAGTAATCTAATATGCAAATGAAGAAGATAGGTCCATGTAAAGTGGTGCACAAGTTTGGAGAGAATGCATATGAAATTGAACTCCCTCCTGGAGTTACCATTTCTCCTATTTTTAATGTTTTTGACCTTTACCTTTATAAATGGGATGTTGATGTAGGTGATCATGCAGGTTCTTCAATGCTCTCATATGAGGATTGGATCAAGGATCTTCCACCAAGCCAACCCTTGGAGTTGGAATGCATTTTGGACAAGAAGGAGCTTAAGAAGACAAGGAGAAAGGTCTACTATCAATACTTGGTCAAATGGTGAGGTCTTCCTATGGAGGATGCAACTTGGATGATTGAGGATGATATTATTAAACATGGATGTACAATTGTAAGTCTTTCCTCAAGTGGAACTTGAATTTTATTTTCCTGGGGAGTATGGTGTAGGGGCACCCATGGGTTTCCATGCCTCCAAGGGGGGTCAACAGTTGATCTTTTGTTCTATTTGAGTTGTTTGAATGTAATAAGGTCTTCTAAGACCATTTCATATGTGTTTGAGTTGGTTTTGATTCATTAAGGGTGAGCTAGGTTCTAGATGTAAGAAATTGTCAAAGTTACACAAATGTTGTAAAAGCAACTTTTGCAACTTTTTGTCAAAAGTGCTCATAATGGTGTTTAATTAGTTTGTAATTTGAAATATGGTTATGAACCATTGAGAACATGTTGGTGAATGTTTAAAAAATTCCTTTTGTGGTCGAAGGAAAGTTTGGTTGATAAAATTTTGAAAGATTGGTTGTCTAAGGTTGTTTTGAGTTTGACTACCCCTACTCTACATCACCTCTGTAAGTCGTTTCCCAATCCCAGCTCAAAATCATACCACACATCTCAGGGATGTCCTCAATATACTACTAGATGCTAGGGCCTAATAAAAATTTTATGAGCACATCTTTCAATTCTCCCACAACATTCACTTCAGTTTTATTAAGTTGTATGACCTTTTTGTGGGTTTGGATTGGGGTCAGGACTAATTTCTTATAGATAGAAAATGGAATGAAGTTTCATAAGGCCCTAGAATCTATTAGAAAATTGTGCAAGTTTTTTCCAAATATTCTCAAACTCAACAAGGAGGAACTCCCATCTTTCCCCTATATAGGGTTGCATTCATTTCCATAGCAGGAGTAACCTTTGATTTTCCCCTCATCTGATCTTCCTTAGCTAAAGATTTCAACAAGAGTTCATGTTGAGTAGGAAAACATTTCAAAATATCAAAGAAAGATAAGGAGGTCATTTTTTTCTACATTTCTTTAATCATGTTATGCTCCATATTATTACTATATTGTTGTTTAGGAGCAAAAGTAGGATTCCCTCTACTAGGACCTTCAATTGGTCCCTTGGGTGGAGGAGGATTATTTTCTACTCTAGGATTCAAGGGTACCATGTTATTAGTGGGAGGAGTAGATGTGGTAAATGATCCTTTTTCTTTATTTCTCAAAAAGTGGCTTCCCTTGGATTGGAAAGCTTGAGCTTCATAAGTATCACCCTCAGGTTCATTCTATTCCTTAAAAAAGGAAACTTAAACTTATCATAAGTTTCAAAAACCATGGCAGTATCTATGGATCCACCACTCTTATTAGTAGTACCTTGGGCTGATTGGGAATCATTCTAAGCTATCTTGATTGTCTTTTCCATTTTTGGATGGTTTACCTTAGAACGAGTAGCAGTCTTGTGTAACCTACACCAATTGGTCATGAAGTTTAAATTTGCTACATTTACAATATGGGTTTTATCCTCATTAGCTTGGCTGGTGTTTGGGATGTTAGAAACCAAGATCTGATTGCAAACCAGAATAGACCTTCCATAGAAGAGGAAAATGAAAAAACAAATATTTGCATAAAAACACACAATTTGATATATTCGAAGTACAAAATAATACAAGAGATAATTTGCTTTATAAAAGCGAAGATGCCAAAACCTAATCTTATCTTGAGCAAGAAGATAGCTCAAAAGATAAAGATAAGATCCTATAACTTAGGAATTAAATAATTACCTAAGTAAACTTATGCAAATGTGTAATTAAACATTAATTACACCAACACCCCCCCATAAGTGCAACTTAGGGAGAAGTAGATTATTATGAAAATATGAGTCCCAACAACAAGGCCTGATCAGATACTCATGTACAAATGTAAAGAGAGAGAAAACCCAGTGGGAAAACCCCCCCTTCAGTGAGATGAACTGCTGCAAAGAAGCACTGGAAGAACTCTGAAGAAGCAACACTAGAACCCCAAATCTGGCAAGCAAGGAAAGATAGTTTTGTCTACAATTGAAACCAAAAATGGAATCACAAATGTAATAGTAGACCCGATGCCAAGGAACACTAGAAACTCACATACTGGATCAACTCTGGAATCTGTAAGCAATAGTAGATGAAAGGATGAATGGACCCATAATGATGACAAATTTGGAAGTTGTGTCTCATGAAGCCAATGACAAATTGAAACTAAAACTACCCATAGGATGAGTACCATCAAGATTCTAGAACATTAACCATAAAACCATGGCCTTCAAATGAGAAAGATCTGAACCAATGTGGATCAAGAACTATAAAATCCCAGTGTGAAGTGTGAACCGAAGCAAACCAACAATGTGTCCAGCTAAGCAAGAAAGAAGGTAGAAGGAGACAACAGGAAACTAGACAAACTCATGCAAGTTGTCACCAACATGAAATATGGATGCAAGAACCCCCCTTAATGCAACTTTATATTATTTTATTATTACAATACCCAATGATTGCATAAGGAGATAATGCAAAACTTCATAAACATGAGTGAAAATGCAAACCTAAAGCATGAAAAAAAAAATGAATGCATGCATAAAATAAGTTACACATTTTCTAGAAATGACCTCATACCTACATAGAGGCTGAAACCAGCTTTTTGACACTGCAAAAATCACAAAAAAAGGATAAGTGAGTCAAAAGATATGCTTCCCAGAGTGAAAACGGAAACATCTAACTTCCAAGGCCGAAAAAGACATCAAAAAAACAAAACCAAAAAATCAAACCTATACCATTGTGTAGAGTGTTGAAACAGATTTCTGAGGATATCTCGTTTGCAAAAAAAGGATGTCATATGCCCAAGTTACTCCCATTTCCATGAAACTGCTCTGATTCTACCCAATAAGACTCCAATAAGCCCTTAGGGGCTAAAAACATTCGGCCCTTGGTTGCATGCAGGACCAAGGGCTGGTGGCTAGGGGGTTGGGCCGAAGCCCTTGGTTGCTCATATGACCATCTGGATGGGGATAGATTAGCACAGGGGCTAAGATCAGGTGGCCAGAACTCCCATAAGACCCTGAGCTTAGTAAATAAGCCCACGGGGGTTGAGAAATGGCTAGCAGTGCTGTGGTGGTGGACGCTAGTGCCGATGGTGGACTGGCGACCACTTGGTGGCCACCCAGTGGCCACTAGGTGGTGGGAGCCATTATTACTAGAAACACCAAAAACCATAGGTTTTTTTATTTTTTTGAAATTTTTTTGATATTCCTGCCTCGTGAAGCATGCTGGGGAGGTCGTACGACCTTCTTGCAAAAAAATTTGCCTCTCCGGATGACTGTGTCCAAATTGGATAAAATTTATATGAAAATAGGGGTTTTTGGGCACTGCGAATCCAACGGCAGGGTCCATTTGGGCCCAAAGTGCTCCAAAAATTAGGCAACCCCCAGATCTAACAGAAAAATCACCAATCTTACAACCCTCACAGATCTGGCAAATAGTGACGGATATGAATAAAATGAAAGTTATTTCTAACTTTTTCCAACACTCTAAATCCAACAGAAAACCCTAATCTAATCCAAGACATTGTATAATGATGCTCAAGGATTGAAACCCTTGAGGGACTTCGAACGAGCTCTGCAATGAAATCCTCCAAAAAGGCTGAGAAGGGGTTGTGAATCAGGCTCTGATACCATGTTAGAAACCAAGATCTGATTGCAAACCAGAATAGACCTTCCACAAAAGAGGAAAATGAAAAAATGGAGATTTGCATAAAAACATGCAATTTGATATATTTGAAGTACAAAATAATACAAGAGATAATTTGCTTTATAAAAGCAAAGATGCCAAAACCTAATCTTATCTTGAGCAACAAGATATCTCAAAAGATAAAGATAAGATCCTATAACTTAGGAATTAAATAATTACCTAAGTACACTTATGCAAATGTGTAATTAAATATTAATTACACCAACATGGGACCCCTCCATTATTTGGCCTTGTATCCCATTGTATATTATTGGGATAATTATTCTGATTTTGATAACCCCCTTGATTTTTTTATTGGTTTTGGTTGTGTAGATGGTTAAGTCTAAGTTGGGCCATCTCTTTTGTAGCTTGAGATAGTTTTCTTCAAGGTTTCCAACTCTGTTGATAGAAGTGTGGTCTACTCACTATTTGTAGTAGTTCTAGTTTGGTTGGTTTGTTGTGCAGTTGGTGAGTTTACTTGAGTATTATGTCCTCTTGGGTAATTTTGAGGGTGATCTTGTTGAAAGAAATCTATGATCCTAAGATTTGATGTCACATTAGTTTGAGTTTGATTGTTTCTATTAGTAAACCATGACAATTGGGGTATAGGATGTATCTCAACAAACAAGCCATATGCAAAATTATACATTCTTGGAGCAGTATTCATCAATGGGGTTCTATTGGCAATCACATTGTTAATTGCATTCATATGGTTACACATCCTAGAATATCCTAGTGAGGGAAATGTACCTCCCATACTGCCTAGTTGAGGGGTTATTTACTGTTGCAATTTGATAGCTAGATGGTATACTTTGGCTAAGGAGTCAATTTCTATAGGTGGGTAAGTTCTTTACAAGAAAAGACCAATTAATGGGTCTATGGCTTTGAGGTATGCCACAATTACATTATCAGCAACTATGTATGGTGGTTGTAACCTTTGATACATCCTCTAGAATTAGTTGTTATAAAGGAAATGGTTCATGAGATTCCTTCCTAACAGTAAAAAATTGATGATATAGGATTGTGGGGTCTACATAGACCTAAAATTGGTTAATAAAAGAATTCTCTAAATCTACCCAATTGAGAATGGACCCTGTTGGTAGGTTGAGGTACCAATTATAAGCCATATCTCTCAGTGAATATAGGAACAACCTGAAATATTCATCATGGTGTTCTATCTAAGCCCTCATGCATGTATCTTTAATTGCTTGGATATGTTTTTTAGCACTTTGTGATTCCCCATGAGCGTACCTAGGGCATAATTGTTCTAGGGTTTTGGGCATCTCATGAATAACTCTGGGAATGGTTCCTAGTGGGGATGAATTTCCTAAAAAAAAATCCATTAGTGGAGGTTGATTAGGTAATGGTAATTGTGGTATGAGTGGAAACCTGGGTGTTGTTAATGGTGGTGGACTTTTGTTTCCATGAGTGGTTTTGGGTCTTGTAGGAAATTATAGTTCAAAAAGTGGCTCACTGTGAAGAGTTGATCTCAAGACTTTTTCAAACCTCTCAAGTGAAAAAAGAACTGAGTCACTCCAGTTTTTTTCCTAAGATGTCCTCCTTCTAGCACTAGTTTTGTTGATGGCCAAATTGACACAACAATGTTTAAGCAAGATATATCTAACCTGCTTCTCCTAAAAAGGATAGATAAATATAGAAATCAAATGTCTTCCAAGGTATCGATAGTTGGTTCACAACTATGCTGCTTTACTTATGGTCAACATGACTATAATGTTCAAGGGGCCTTGCTAGTTGAAGATAACAAACTAGGTATTCCAAATATTTCAATTAACCACATATTTTAAATAAACAACAAAAGAAATATTACAAGGTTTCTAGAACAAAAAAATCTGAATAGATACTATTCCTATAGTCAAACATGCAATTTGGTAACAAGATTTTAAGTCAAACAAATGAATGAAACAACTCATAAAGATTTATACAATCATATCCATTCATAGTGTGGATTTGTTAAGCATGCTTTTAATTTGTTTCATTATAATCAATTTCATATAAGATATATTCAATTAACTCATCACAAATTTTCATATCAACAAATAACAAGAAAATACCATTCACATATGACACCACATATAGTTTTGAATTTGACTCCTATTTATTTTACTCAAATAAGTAGCAATTGATCCTAACAAAATCCACTAGTGCATGAAAAACCATTATCTTTGATATCACAACTAAAACTAAGAAATTCATAAACTTTAACTAATTGCATAAAATCATAAGATAGTTTTTGTTCCTAAGGTGCTACAAATTTGAGTTCAATTTTTTGAACTTTATAATGAGGATATTTTCTCAATATATAGAAAATCACAACATAGAAATCTCCTTCCAAAATCTGAGATCCTAAAAAGTAGGGCACCTAGATTCCAGATCCACAATTATAGGAATGTTTGGGTGGCACTGCATTGAACAAATGGTAAAAACTGGATGCATAGGGAAGTGATGCCTCCTTATAAGTTTTCTAGAGATGATCTTCAATTGAATTGTAGCACCCTCCTATTTTATAGGAATTTCTCTAGAAGTTGTATCTTTGACCTTATTCTGGTCAAAACAACATATTCCCTTTTCAAAATTTGAATTGCATCTTCTTTATGTTTCTATATCTTCTTATATTCCTCATAATTGGCCAAAATTTGTGTCCACGCCTCTTCAGTATGACCATCTAGCTAGTCCATTCTAAACTTTGTCTTTCATATCTGTTTGTAGACATATTAACAATATCTTTAAGTTTATTGACATCACCCATAGAATGATGAATATAAAATTTGATGCCTATAAACCTATTTAAGATATTTTTTTCATCATTTGTAACACTTATCATCTACCTAACCTATTATTCTATGCGTCTTTTACAACTTGTAGCTCTCCTAGTTTTCCATTTGATGGAAAATCTTGAATAGTAATGATCGTGACAATTTCCTCAAATAATACTATTTGTTTTAGGATCTCCTATTACAATCTAAGCAATATTATCCTTTTCTCTACCATGATTTCCATCTTGAACAACAATATCTTACTACATTTTTCCACATAATCTAGGCTTTCATCCTCCATAATTCTTTCTTTATTGATTTCATCCGCACTTATCTTTCTCATTTCTTTTAGCTTCCTCAAGTACTCTTGGTACTTTTCCTCCTCATTCCACATGTTCTTTGAATATTCTACTATCTGCTCTTCTAATGTACATGCATCTTGGTAATACTTGTACCTAGTGTTTAGGAGTATGTCCATTTCAATTTTCAACTAATCAACAAACTTATCAAATAGGTGGGCTTTCCTTTTTATTCCTGTAAGATCTTCAACTTCCTTCCTACTTATCAATAGTGGTACCTCAAAATAATATGGTTTTTCTAATATAGGAGAGGTGGGATCTTTAATAAATATCTTCATCTATTTAACCTATGCCTTCAAATCATCTTTTGCTTGTTTTTTCTTTTCCATCCTAGACTTTATTGAGGTGTCAGCTATTGATATTATGGATGCACAGTCCCTGAAGCTCCAAAATCTTCAATAAAGGACCTTTGCCATGAAAGATAATCAACCACAAAGGAAAGTGTTACAACTATGGAATGTTGAATAAATATTCTATATTTATATGATATGATGTGATGATATGTTACAAATGAACAAAATTCCTGATTATATAGGCAAGAAGGAAAACCTAAGATGCAAGAGATGTTGCCATGTGTCATGATCTAACAACATGTGACAACATGTGAACCCTATCTAGAAATTATTAAATGTTGAGATAAGTTCTAGAAGGAAAACTCATCTTCTAGAAGTAATCTTATCCCTACAAACATGGAAGGGAATATTACCCTATTTATCAAATTAGTTATTAAAATATAACCTAGGACTAAATGATGCATGACCTAAGTTAACTTATGATAGTGTAATAATTAATTAATTACACTAACACCCCCCATAAGTTCAACTTAGGGAGGAAAATGCAATGATTATGCAAGAAGATGATGGGTCCCGGCTACGAGAACATGTTAGGTACCCATGTACATGAAGATGTAGAAAATATGCCACAACTAGAGAAAAGGGGAAAACCTAGTGGGAACAAAACCCCTCTCCAAAAAGGAGATGAGAAAGAAAAAATGTGAGATAGGATGGGAAGGAGAGGAATCCAAAATACCCCCCAAGTACACTATCTATCACATGGATACAAAAAATTAGCCCCCCATAGGGAGGAAATAGAGAGACTATATAGCCCCCCCAAAAGATGTGATCACCTGCAAAAATGGCAAGTGTCTAAAGACAAAACATGATCCAATGTTGACAAACAACTTGTCTCACTTTCAGAAGAAACAAAACCAAGTGCAAGTGTAGGGATGCTTCCCATTCCAGATAGGAATTGAAGGAATGAAGGATGTATGTTGATGATGATGGTGTCTCTAAACTCTGCTCAAATTTCTCCTTGTCTGAAGATGAAGATGCCACAATCAATGAGGAGGGTGACAAATTAGGACGATGCAGAAACTAATGTTGAACAATATCCAAAGACAGTGTGATGGATATGATGGAGACCTAATAACCCCCCCTGAATGAAGTGTCATCAAAACCACTAAAAGAAGTCTGAAGCCAATCCAATGGTAGATGCTAAAGAAACCTCAAATCCTGAATGGAATGACAAGGAAGAAGTCTCATACATGAAATATCTGAAGAGAAACCAAGTGCCTCCAAGATAGTCTCAGGATCTCCAATCAAGGTTGAGAAAAAAGGATGAGGAGACTCAAGAAAACTCTCCAAAGTAAGATCTGAATAGAGGAGTGATATCCCCTCAAGAATGTTCTCCAAACCTGTAGAAGTAGCCAAGTCAGTGATACCTGAAACAAAGCCATCCTATGATGCCAAGTCTAAAAAATAGAATGTATCTTGATGAATGATGATAGTGGAAGCCTCAATCAATGAATCTAGACAAGGAATCACTGATTGTGAAGGGATACCAATAGTCTCTGATGGAGAAGAAGCATCTGAAGGAACCTTGTCAAACTCTTCAGAAGATTCAAGGAAATCAACTTCCTACACAACTATATCATCATGGGGTACCTGATCTAAAGAATGACATTCTGAATCTTGACCATCGGAGAATGGTGGAGTGTCTAAATCTCCATAAATTTCCCAAAGCTTAGTCCAAATAATGTGAGGAAAATCACAATGATCAATAGTAATTAGAATATCACAATCAACTTGCATCTCAATGATCTCTAAAATAGTGTATCTGCTACAACTCCAAGCAAGTTTCATGAATACCTTCAGTTGGATAAGGAACTATACCAAATAGATGTGGCAATAAATCAAGTG
The DNA here is from genome assembly GCA_007258455.2 of Sequoia sempervirens. Classification (NCBI taxonomy): domain Eukaryota; kingdom Viridiplantae; phylum Streptophyta; class Pinopsida; order Cupressales; family Cupressaceae; genus Sequoia; species Sequoia sempervirens. Next base: position 559,077,949 of record VDFB02000017.1, read on the forward strand.
ATTGGAGATGGTGGATGATCCCATCCTGCCATTGCTGATAGTTTCCCATGTGCAACATAACCAAAGAAGGAGTATATGCAAGCCACATAATGAAATTTCTCCAAAAACACGAAGACAAATGACCTTCAACAACAAATAGAAGCTTCCAAAATATGATGTGCAACTGAAGTGATGCTACCCGAATCAAAAAATATTTTCCCGAGCTATAGGATATCCAAGTTATTGAAAAAATGCACCAAACTGAAAAAATAAATGCAAGAGTACCTAGAGCTGAAACTGATCAAGGGGTTTGTACTGATGAAAAAAGCTCAGAATCACCTTCCTAATGTCGCTAGAATCATTGAAATCTGATGAACGGTTGCAAAGATATGAGCCTTTATGTCCAAATTAGGGTTTTGAGTTCAGTTGGCTATAGAATTTTTTGCGAGAATTTTTTTTAGAATGGATGTCACCACTAGAAAGTGCTTGGAATTCTCTTTTTGATGGTATCTTGTTTGCTGAATTTTGATAATGTGGGTGAAAGTTATGATAAAATGAAAAAAATGCCTAGATTAGGCACTCTGCAGGCTAACGGGGTGCAAAAATAAAGCCCCTCCAGGCTGGCACTTGGTCGTTGATGTGACCTCGGCTATATTTGTGGAAAAAAAAGACTCCCCTTCGAGAGTGGCAGTGGGGCTGTTGATGAGCGATTGAGTGGGAGCACTGTTGGAGCAAGGTGGAGCCTTTGATTCTTGATGTGACGAAGTCCTCGGTGGGGGAAAAAAACATAGGCGCTAGCAGGAGAATAGTGACAGTTGATAGGAGCAGATAGGATGGACAGTGAGAACAATGGGCCCAGCGATGGAGGCCAGTAGTCAAATCACCGGCAATAGGGACTATGATCGGTGACACGGTAAAGAGAAGGCACTGGTGGTGTCGGAGAGAGGACACCAGCGGAGGTTGATTGGTAGACGGTTGGTGGGGTCTTCCCCCAAAATGGGCCAACAATGGTACCTCGCCCCCTATCAAAATGTAAATGTCACCGAACCCCTCTGTACATGCTTTGAATGTGGTCGATGATGTTTTAAGTCTGCAGACTTTTGGGGCCGACAAAAACAATGTGATTTTATTTTTCAATATTGCATAAAATGCAATTAAAAAATCAAAGATATTCAAATATTTTTTGCTAACTATAATATATGTATGCAGAATAAAACAAAAGAATATAAGATGTCGACCAAGGAGAAATAAAAGCCCAATGGAAAAAATATTTGATGTCGACCAAAAATATGAAGCCCAAATTATATGCATAGAAAAATAAATATGCCAACTGTGTATTAAAATTGCAAGTCGCCCGCAGAACATGAAATTTTTACTGGAACTATATAAAAAATTTCCCAAAAATAGCAAGAATTTTTTTAATTTTTCTAAAAAAATTTGTCTTTGAAGAGGATTGAGAGGGGTGATTTTTTTTTGCAGATGTGTATGGATAGTACAAAAAATGCAAACCCTAGATTGTACCTCAAAGGCTCCCGAATGATATGTCTCCAATTTTGATGATTGAGCAGGCGATCTATGGGTTTTGAGGTCTTTTAGATGCAATGGAGAGGTCAGAGAGAGCTTGATGTGCACCAGAAATCAGCTTGGCTCCTGAGTAGAACCATCTAGCCTACAACATAAACTCCAAGCCTACAAAAATATTGCACTCCAACTTCCTTGATCAATGGTTGATGTTTCACTGGACAAGCTCTGATACCATGTTGATATTATGGATGCACAGTCCCTGAAGCTCCAAAATCTTCAATAAAGGACCTTTTCCATGAAAGATAATCAACCACAAAGGAAAGTGTTGCAACTATGGAATGTTGAATAAAGATTCTATATTGATATGATATGATGTGATGATATGTTACAAATGAACAAAATGCTTGATTATATAGGCAAGAAGGAAAACCTAAGATGAAAGAGATGTTTCCATGTGTCATGATCTAACATGTGACAACATGTGAACCCTATCTAGAAATTATTAAATGTTGAGATAAGTTCTAGAAGAACAACTCATCTTCTAGAAGGAATCTTATCCCTACAAACATGGAAGGGAATATTACCCTATTTATTAATTGATTTATTAAAATATAACCTAAGACGAAATGATGCATGACCTAAGTTAACTTATGCTAGTTTAATAATTAATTAATTACACTAACATCAGCCAATTCAATGAGTTTCATTTTCTTTGTACGATCCTACTTACCTAAATTAACCATTGTTAGCTGATAATCAGTTTCTTGGAGATCTCGGTCATCCCTGTACACCATTGGTATGGATATTTTAGATACTAGCTCCCTTTCTTCATTCATTCAATTTGAGTGTATGATCCTTGACTTCTTTCATCATTTCTTCCCAATTCAAGGGTTCTACCACTACTTGCTACCTCTTTTCCAAGTTTAGTTTCAGCTAAGTAGGAGCTCCTATAGTTGTGGCCATTTGTTGTTCTTAATTATGGGGATATTCTTCCCCTTTATAAATCTCTATTTGTAGTTGTTGAGATTTCTCCTATTCTAACTTTTCTTTTTCAACTTTCTCTTGTGCAAGCCTCTCATTTTTAGGTCTTTCTTCCTCAAGCTTCTTTTGTTCAATTTCTTTCTATTGAGCCTCTTCTTCTTCAACCTTTCCCTTAGCTGCTTGTCTTTCTACTCTTTCAATAATGTATTTTTGCTCTCTTTTTTTTTAACAAATTCTCAATATTTTCTTCTCCAAGACTACCCTCTCCAAGCCCAATGTCTACTTCTTCAAATTTTTCCTGCTCTAATTCCTTTTCTTCCTCATGTGGAGGAGTCTCTTTAAAATCTAAAGAAATGGGAGACTATGTGACTTCAATAATAGGGGCCTTTTCTCCTTCTTTGGTTGTTGTTTTAGTTGTAGGTGTAGTAGAAGGAATTTCTTCAGTTGTCTCCTCTCCTAGATATATTGAAAAAATGGGTTGTACACTAAATCTTGATACCACTTTTATAGAAGCAGCCACATATGTAACCAAGGCCTTTTGGAATGCCTCTGTTATCTTTTCCATTATTGGCTCTTACTCTTCAATTACCTACTATTCTATTTTCTTCTTGAGCCTCTTATATTCTTTTTGTGGAGGGGGAGAGGAAGTTTTCCCCTTTACCCCTTTCCTTTTCCCATTGGCTTTGTTCTTTTTGTCCTTTAGGTGTTTATTGATCCAATTTAAATTTTTTTCTATAACTGTTAGAAAGATATCTTCAATTTTACATTCATCTCTTTCCATCCAATTGATGGGTTCTAATGTCTGAGTATCAACTTGTTGTTGTCCATATTGAAGATCAAGAGTCAAACTAGTATCTAACATTCCTTTAGGAATGTCCTCTTTTATCTTGAAGGCCTAAATTTTAGGAATAGTTAATATTTCATACTTCCTCTTCCTTGCCTCAAACTAATCCTATACATCTACCCAAATTTCCTCTATATCAGGCTCATGAAATGGAAAGAGGGATGCATACAAATTGTTCATTTCTCTCTTAGGATCAAAATCCTTCCTCCTTTTATACAACTTGAGGTTTATTTCCTGTGATTGTTGAATGGTAGAATTGGCAACCCCAATTGATGGAAATTCATAATAACCAAGGTCAATAGGGTACTTCACTTCTCTATATTTGTGCTTGCTATAAAATTTGAGGTCAACTTCCCTCATTTGCTAGGAAAACTCAATTAAAATTAACTTATCACTACAATAACTTGGGAGAAAAAATGGGGCTCCATCAAATCTTAACAGATGAATGTATGTTGACTTGGGGTATTGAATAAACTATTTTCCCCATTCTCCTAGCAATGCTATTATCTCCATACTTAGGTGTAATCCTACATCACCTGAGAGTTGAGTAATTATTGCATAAAGAAAGGCATCATTCACCCTTTTAAAATGATTCTCTAATGCCTTTATCTCTAGTTGGTCATAGTATTCCCATATCATATTCTCATCTTCTCCTTCACCTCTGACCCCCACAGTATTTAGACCCATGAAATTCCCCATTCTAGTTGCACAATACACCAAATACGAGGTCATATAAAATTCCTTTGTATCCTTTACTTTGGTGAGCTAATTATATATAATATCTAAAAATATTTTCCCCATATCCAAATAGAACTCTCCCTTCAAAGTAACCTCAATGAAATGAAACATCCAATGCTCATACATATGAGAGCTCTCTTTTCCCACTGCTTTTCTTAGTAATGTAATTATACCCTAATTTAGAGTAAAAATTTAACCTTCTAAGCTTCATGGGTAACTTAGTGATTGATTTCTTACCTACCTTGAGCCATTTCTTATGCATATCTCTTTGGTGATTACTTCCTTCTCATATTGTTAGACTACCTTAACTTTTGTTATGATCTTAAACTAAGGATATGGTGGTAAATCAAAGACAATTTTTACTATGGCAAGATATAAATGAATTATCTAATGTCCTCATTGGTCAATGAATCTATGTTGTATAGGGTTGTATGCTTAAACTGTTGTAAGTATATGCTATAGATGTTGGGAAACAATAGGAAAAGAAGTAACATGAGAAAATCCTAACATTGCTATATTTTTAGCCCTTGGATTGGCTTTGTAGATTTCAAAATTAAACCTATGGAATTACCCAAGTTCACCCATCCACTTACAAAGGACGTCACCCAGGGGCTACTAGGAAGTAATAAATTTTCACCATGTCATTCAACACATATACTTGAACATACAAAAGAGTCCTCAAACATCATGCCAAGTCTTTCAAGTCAACCATGTCATCCACAACCCCTTGAGCCAATTCAAGAGTCTCCCGTCGTAAGTCCAATTCACCCTCTTTCATGCTCCTATGTTGTTGACCATCAAGAACATGTCAAGTATCTCCATGAGAAATCCCCTTCCACCTTCATTCAAATAAGTCATGAGGTATGTCAAGAGCACAATCCTCAACATGAGGAAATATTACCCCCTCATCCACATAAAGATCAACACCCTCCTAATGATTTTGCTCATAAAGCACCTGATCCTATTCATGATCAATCTTCCATCTCTGATCAAGACCCCTTTTATGATCAAGAAGACCATGATGATCCTATTAGCCAACTTTATGCATTCCATGGTCAAGATATTTCCACCTCACCCATCCATGATCCATCAACATCCACTTCCCTTGATGAGACATATGCCTCCCAAGCACACATAGAAGATCAAACAAATACCTTGGGTCTAAGTGAACACAATGCTAATCAATATCCTAATGATCCTCCATCATATCCTATTGGTCTTTCTACCCTCATTCATGAATGTTCCTCCCTAGAACAACAACAACCATTATCCTCTCCATCCAATAAGGAAATTGTGTCTAGTGTTCCACCTACACCTAGTCCCATTGTCCATTTCATACCTCAAGGACACCAATCTCAAGATGTTGGTACTTCCTCCATGCATCCTAATTCCACCTCCTTCCATCATAAATCCTATCATATTCCTAAAACATATGTTTCCATCCTTCCTCCATCATCCTGCAAATTTCAAAAGCATGTGACCATACACATTCCACTTTCCACTTTTCCACCAGTACTTCCAACTCCTAATATTCCTCCATCCACTTTACCATGATTACTCCAAACACCTAATATCCTTATCATCCAATTCTCTTATCCATTTATCCATAAATACCCTAACATTCCTAATCATGACCAACAAATGCACACATTCTCTAAAAATGAAGCTTCCATTCATTCCACCTATCCCATGGGATTCAAAAGAAAAAATTTCAATGCCTCTACCTATAAAGTAAAAAATCCTAAGGACCCTCATGCCCTAGGACATCAATACAAAAATTCAAAGCAAAATACATTAAAAAAGTTATATAAGCCCATACCTCCAAAAGTAAAGGCCAAAAATAAAATGGTTTGGGTCCCTAAGAAAAAGGAAAGTGAGTCCAATGTGGCATCTACATCACGAAAATCCCAACCATCCCCTTCTATCCAAAATGCACATTCTATTCAAAAATTACAAAAAACCCACAAGCCAAACAAAACTCATAAAAATACTAAGTCTATGTGGGTACCTAAAGCACTTCATCACCCACCTCCTAAGCAAACATCTCCATTGCTTTCTACACCCCATCTACATCAAAAGCTTCAACGTTTATCACAATGTGTGCAACCATTGGTCATGGTTCCCTTCCATTTCACAAAAATTCCACATACCTCCATCTCCTCACTCTTCACTCATTATCCTACATATCTCCCCCACCACCTTCCTATGGTCCATGATTTTGGCTAAGCCTCCCCATTCATATCTTACATAAAGTCCCATATAATCCTTATCATCTACCCTACGCAATCTACATCATAATCCACTATTTTCCTTCATAATCCATTATCTACCTACTCCAACTCCCTTCCATGTCATCCCTTAACAACATATATGAGCATAATGACATTTTACATTGTCCATACGATGACAACCATCTCTAGTGGGACTATCACATTTCATGGAACTAGACACTTGAGTCCCTCCTATGCATAGTCCAAACACCATTCCAACAACAACACATTCAACCACAATCCTATGTGTCACCTTCATCATCATGCCAACCTAACCCATCTACCTATCATGTCAATACCACATAAACATATTCACCCATATCACAACAAGAAGATAGGAGCCCAAGTCCACCCTAGCAACAAAATCAAAATCCTTTCAATTCTCATGTTCCATTTGACAAGGGGAACACCAATCTAGTTCATGTAGCCTTACCACCATCCAATGAAATGCCTATCTCTAAGCCACCGTGTCCTAGTCCTAATTCATTGGCCTCTCCACCTTCTAACAAATAAAATTCTTCATTACCTCAACCATCATCTAATCCTCCATCAATGATGGGTCTCATACTAGTCATGGCTTGGGGGCAAGAATATTGTTTATCACTCCACAAGGAGACTTCATCCCTAAGTCATTCAGCATAGCTTTCCCATGTACAAATAATATTGTAGAATATGAGGCACTTGTGACAAGACTCAGAATGGCCATAAAATGGAAAATTAGGACACTTCATATTTATGGAGATTCTTAGCTAGTCATCAACCAAGTTAATGACAACTATGACACCAAGGATGAGAAATTTATTCCTTACAAACAAATGATTAATAGATTTCAAACATATTTTCACATGTTGACTTTTGAACAAGTTCCAAGAGAAAAAAATAAGGCAGCATGCATAATGGCTACAATTGGCTCTCTCCTAGACATCCCAAGCAATGTGCCACAATTTGAGTTCTTGATAGAACAATTGTTGGTCCCTACATATGATATTCCTGAATTAGAGATGGTTTGGGAGCTTGTTGGTCCTGATTCTCCCTAGTATCAAGACATTTATGACTATCTCAAGTCCCAAGCTCTTCCCCCCAACTTATCCAACAACCAAAAAAATTCCTTTATCCGAAAATCTTCATGATACACCATCATCAGTGACACCCTTTATTGTCATACCTTCAACAACACCCTTCTTTGATGTCTCAACACTAACAAAGCACACACAACCTTACATGAAGTACATGAGGTTATATTTAGGTCTCATTCAAATGGTCCTACTCTAGCCAAAAAGATAACAAGACTTGGGTATTAGTGGTCGACCATTGAAAAAGATGTACTTGAGTTTGTTAAGACTTGTCGCCAATGTCAAATACATAGTGATTTAATTCATGCTCCAGTACAAGAACTTCAACTGATTACATCTCCATGGCCCTTCACACGGTGAGGACTAGACCTCATGGGAAAAATTCACCCTACCCCCTCCAATGGCCACAAATTCATTATCACTACCACTGAGTACTTTACCAAGTCGATCGATGCCATCCCCCTTACATACATAACTGGAAAACAAATTTCCAAGTTGATTCTCAACTACATCATTTTATTGTATGGTTTTTTGTAGTCCATCATCATAGACAACGAATATCCATTCAAAAATAAATATTTTCATGAGTTATGTGAGTGATTCCATATTCAACATCATTTCTCAACACCATATTAACCGCAAGGAAATGGTCAAGCTGAGGCGTCGAATAAAACCATCCTTAAAATTTTCAAAAATACTGTCAATGATGTTGGCCATGACTAGAACATCCAACTCAACTCTCCTCTATGGCCTTACTACACCAGCATCCATACACCTATAGGAGCCACTCCATTTTCCTTGGTCTTTGGAGTTGAAGCCATATTTCCCATCGAGGTTGAAATTCCATCCTTAAGAGTCTCCATGAAGGGTCTGATAGATGATGAAGAATACAGACAATCGCGACTACATGAGCTGGAGATGTTAGAGGAAATAAGACATAATTCTCTAAACCATCTACAGGCGTATCAAAATCAACTTTGTCATAGTTATAACAAGAAATTCATGGTTAGGAAGTTTGACATTGGTGGTTTAGTCCTCATGCAAAATATTAAGAATCAGGCTGATAGAGAAAAACCTAGCAAGTTCGAACCAAATTGGCTAGGTCCTTATGTCATCATATCCTCATTTGGTTCTAAAGCATATTAGCTAGCTACTCTAGATGGAAAACAACTAACAAAGCCTATCAATAGTCTACATCTTTGCAAGTTCTATGCATAGCATTAGAAAGTCAAGCCAAAAACCTTAAAAATACAAAAAAAAATGAAAAAAATAAAAAATCATCACCCTTATAAAATCCTAGAAAATAGGTGTCTTGGTGACACCAAAAAAATAAAAAACTGACAAAAATAGTAAAGAGAAATAATTCGTCCAAAATTGAAAACCTAGTAAATAGGTGCTTTGAATAAGTACCATGGTGAAAACCTAGCAAACAGGTACCATGCATAGTTGGTCATTGATCTACCATCTACTGTCACTCTATCTGCCTTAGTCCATAATAAAAAATCACCTTTCTGAAACCACCTTGACACCCATCACAAAAACCCCTATCATTTTCTTCAATGACTAATAATGATTGACATCAAGTCCTGCATATCACTCATCCACCACCCCACACATGTCCTTTTTGTATTCATCCAGTTGGCTAGTCTTGGACCTAACTAGGGGAAAAATTTCATCATGTGATTGCAGTGGGTATTGCACATGGCCTTGACAATCAAAAAAAGTCCTAAAAACAATCCTAAAAATCATAAAAAGTCCTTAAAAAAATCATAAAAATCATAAAATGTCATGAAAAAATCATAAAAATCATAAAATGTCTTAAAAAAGACCTAAACTTTGAAAAATGTCCTCAAGAAATCCAAAAAAATCAAAATATTTCCAAAACCCAAAACTTAATGTCAATCAAGTCAGTCATATCAGTCTGTCTTAGTCATTTGTTTGAACTACGTTGTCTCTACACATTTTCTATGTAGGTAAGACTCACCTTGGAGCCCCTAAGACATTAGGTCAGTCCTTTTAGGTTGTCAAAATAAAAAATCATGGCTCAATATTTTTTCATCAAGACAAAGTCATTGGTCATTTTGAACTATGAGGTCTTTGAGTGTATGATGTAGGCAAGGCCATCAATTGATGAGCCCCTGAGGCCGCACTAGGTCAGTCCATTAGTGTTCATGACACTACACTGGCACACACATCAAAATGTCTTTAAGTCAAACAAGTCATCTCAAAGTAAATTACTGCAACCAAACTTTGGAAATTATTCAATAAACACATCAAATACATCAACATGTCAACATTGACATGTAGTCAACAACAGTCAACTTTTTTTCAAGACTTCAGTCAAACTTCAAACAATTTCTATCAAAATAAATCAAACTCAGTCAAAAATAGTCAAACAGTCAACTCTTGGTCTTTCTTCATATGTGTCTTCCTGAAGAATGGCCTCTAACATTTGTACCTTAGGATGCATCCTTCCTAGGTACTATCACCATCATCTAGAATTTTGAGGGATCCTCTTGAGATTTGAGGATTGATCCTCTTGGCATCAAAATTATTTAGGATGTGTCCTTCTTGAACTTTGAGACATCATCAAATAGGATACTTTTGACATTTGACACTTTGGCATTGTCAAACATGACATCCTTGACATTCAACAAAGTTGGCACCTTTTGGCATTCGACATCATCAAACTTGACACCATGATATCAAAACACCTGGAATTCAGACACACTTGGCAAACACTTGGCACTTTTCTTTGGCTTTTTCATCATGTTACTAGTTTCTCAGCAATGTCCTAACAACAAGATTTAGAGAAGCAACAAAGTATCATGATGATTATCTTATCTTGTCTTTTTTAGGTAGTCATGTTGCTAGTTCTTCAAGGATTTCCTGGTAATAGAACTTAGAGGAGCAATGACGTTTCATGACTTGTCTTTCTTGTCTTTTTATGCTCATGGTTGGTTATGAAAAAATACTGGGGCAATTGCGCTCTTAGTATGAATCATGATCATCCTTTTCTATGACTGCTTGTCTCATGTGATGGTACGACCTTGCACACCTTGATCTACATCATATCATGGTGTTTTTTGGCCATTACAATAATCTGCCCAATGATGATTAAGAGCAATAATTATTAAAGTCCTATAGTAATATGTTGAAGGATTTGGTCTTCACGCTAACATTCATCTTCTCTTCTCTTTTCATCTCATCTCGTCCATCTCATGATGACATCCTATGACATACAAAAAAATAAGTGCATACATGATCATATAGGCATTGCATTAGGTCCATACGTACATCATCTATATCATTAAAACCTCGCATCGCATATTGCATCATACATGCATCAACATAATCATAAACATGGCATCCATTCAAATTAATACATTATGCATATCATCATTATTCATGGAATAGCAACATCATGACATATAAATAAACATCACATTAACATAACATCACATTATAAATGCATAAATGACATGGCATATAAATAAAATCATTATCATAGGAATCATAAATGCATAATTCACATAGGCATCACATGATCATCATAACTGCATCATAACATAAACATACATCATAATACATAAATCACATCACATCACATAACACATAGCCATATCAAAACTGCATCATATATATATATATATATATATCACCTCAAAAACAATGTCACAGGATAGAGTCATGAGATATCCCAAAAATAAGAGCTCATAGGCTCAATGGTCAAATATAAATGTCATAAGTGTTTGAAATGTCCTAATGCAAGATAATAATACACATGGCTATGATGAGCTCTCCTCATCCCCTCGAGGAGAATATCTAGGAGATCGATGCTCTGCCAAGGGAACAAATGCCACCATAGGTACTGTAACCTATGCCTGGGATGTTGGAGGATCTATCACTGTAACCTGTTCCTAGGAAACAGATGGATTTGTTACTGTGACATGTACTGATGACATCATCTCTATGGTAACATGAGGCTGCAAAGGCACTGCGACTGATGGATCTATCACTAGAGGTTGGCTATGTGCTGACCTATGCCCTGACCCAATGGAACCATGACTATGACCTGACTTGTGACTTGATGCATGCTTGTGGGAGTGGCTAGACCTGTGCCCTGATGAATGTCTTGAGGAAGTGGATCCCCCTACATTGCTCTGACTCTTGCTGCTACTGCCACTCCCTAACCTACTACCACTACTCATCCTTGTCTAAGATCATGTCAAGGTAGGATTTCACCTCTCAGGTGGTACCACCTACTCATATAACAACCTATATCATCCAAAATGAGTGCTAACCCTAGAGAAATCTCAAGCTATATATGCTAACAATCCTATGCATAACCATGCAAAATCTATTACACCACTAAGTCGAATCCTATTGGTGGATCACTGCCTGATCTTGCTCTACTTTGACCTCTTCTAGCTCTGTCTGCAAGGCCTTGACCTATGTTGTGCTCTCATTTAACCTCCTCTAGCTCTACCTACAAGGCCCTGACTTGCGTTGTGCTCTCATTTAACTTCCTCTGCAGGTCTGCCACCCACTGATCTGTAGTTGCATCATGTGGAAGTGGTGATCCTGAAGGTGCATCCTCCTCCCCCTCTACCATCCTCCACCTCAGTAGTCACTCTGCCTCATCTATAGCATCATCGTCATCCTTGACATCATCCTCCTCTCCAATGTCCTCCTCTCCTCTGACTCCCTCATCCCTCAGCATCTCAACCTCCATCTCCATCTCTTGTTTGGCCTCCTCCTCTGCCACATGCACCTTCTGTTTGGCCTCCTCCTTTTCCACATGCTCCTCATGTCTCTCATCCTCTACCACATGCTTCTCCTACCTCAACTCCTCCTCTCTCTCCTCCTCCTTGGCTACCTTTGGGATCAATACCAAGGGAACTCGTTCTACCTGTTATCTCACTCTCTTGGCCTGCCTCCCACCATCTCCTCCTCTCCTCCTCCTCTTGCCATCTCCCCCATCATCTCCGTCATCTCCATCTCTCTCCCACCCCTACCTCCATCTCTCATTTGTCCTCTACCTCTCCCCTATCTCCAACTCTGCCTCCCTAACCACCTCATGACACATGTGGTATGACTGATCTCCTATCAATAGGTATTGGTCCATCTGGATCTATCAAAGGAACTGGGAAATGAGTTTACCAACATAAGTCATAATTGGCTATGGTCCCTGGATCTGCAATCCCTCCACTCCATCCCCACTATTGCACCACCAGCCTATCCATCTGCTGCTCTGTAAATGGCATGGATATTGGTGGACCCCATGCTAACTCTCTAGATGACTTGGCATACTCGATTGTACCCATGGGAACACCCTGATGCTCGCTGAACTATCGTAGTACCCTTTGGGGCAAGTACATCTCTATGATGAGCTAACTGCATAGTCCTGCCAATCAAATATCTGAACTTCTTGCAAAATCTGAGATGATCAGTCTCATCCTCCCACTACCTGCAGTCCTTGTAAGGCCTCTAGATGAAAGATATCATGGTATCAATATGATGAGGCCATAACCTATCTCACCAACTCGGTTCTACTGCAAAGCACCCACATAATAATAAACATATGGCATGCCATCTGCCAGTTATGGTCTCTAGATGGGTAGTCGAAAAATAGCAACATTCTCCCATGCCTAGATCATCAAGAGTTTTTTCCTACAGCCAATGCTCTATGCTCTCCCATAGGACACCTCATGTAACTGATAATATAACATCCCCAATAGGCAAGGTCCCCAGGCATACACAATCTTGTCTCGTCTCATCTCGATGAGCACATCACCCCAGCCAATGGGAAATCTATGTCCTTGGTGGTCAAGAATCAGTACACCTCTGATCAATGTCACCAATAGGGCATCGAATCACCCATAAATAGCCCTCAATCACCCTGATCATGATAGTAAGTCGTGAATGTCTGATACCCATGTTGTAGATCACATACTATATGCTCTCCTCAGATCAACAGGAAAAGGATTTGATACATGTACTCAAGAGTGACAGTAGCCTCCCCCATCGGAAAATGGAAGGAACAGGTCTCTGAATGCCACTGCTAACAAAGCGCAGTTAGAAGCCCCCTATTTTCCTGAATAATGGGCGTATAGGCAACATAATAAAGTCCTAGCGACATCAATCGTCATTGCTCTCTCTCCTGCAGCTGGTCCTAAAATATTTACGTGGATGGTCTGCTCTCTCGAGTATAAATCAACACTATCTCTGCACATGTCAAAACCTGCATCAACACCTTATTGAAAAGCATCATTATCATTTATCTAACTTAAAATAATTTGAAATTTGAAATTAAACAAACTCAGCCTTGGTCAAAGTCAAATTCAAATGCTTTGTGTTGACTTCATTTGTGTTGCAATAAGGCGTTTGCATCATTCCGTCCAACGATTGTGTCTTGATTCGGAAATTGTGTTGCTCCCACTTGTGTTTGTGTCACAACAGAGCAATTGTGTCATGATTTTTGTCACATGCGTCACTCAATTCAAATGTGTCACTTGAGTTTGCGAATGCGTCACAATATTTTGAATGCAACATTACATCATTTGATTATGAAATGATTTGGCAAATGCATCACGGTTTTCCACAAATGCATCACACCTCATTGTCCTAACCTAATGGCCTTTCACATTTTCATCATGAAACATCAAATGCGTCAAACGCATGTGCAAATACAACTTACGTGCATGCATATGCGTCGCAACACATTTTTTATTTGACCTAAAACCCTAAAAATGACACAAAAATGATGAAATGACAAAGTAAGATAGGGGTACGTAATGTTGGCTCTGAGCCCTCTAGTCGCTTGTAGGTCTAGACAATCTCTTCGTAGTGCTTGGTCACTAGAATCACCATCTTCGCTAAAGTCCTCCTCACTCTAAGCTCTCAAATTTACTAAGGTGAAAAGTGAAAATGAATTGACTTTTACCCCATTTTCAACCTATTTATAGGGTCAAAATGGTATTTGTCAAACCTTTTATTAATAAAGCCTCTTTTGACCAACTTTGACTGCCCTTTGTGGCTGCTTTAAAATCCTCGAAATCTGAAATCATTTGTGCCTTTGCTTTTTTGATCATCAAATTCACTTGTTGGGACACTTTCTAGAATTTTATGTTCTCGGGCCAAAATTTGAAAATTTTCCCAAGGGGGCATAGATATTATGTACCTTCGCTAGGGCATGACTGTGATTTTTTTTTTTTGTCACAATACGATAGGCTACATTATGACAAAGAGGGGAAAAATGTAGACACTTAAAAATGACCTAGGCTTGCAAGCTTTATTTTTCACCTTCTTCTTTCTAGCATAATTAAGACATTTTAATTATGTCTTTGATCCACCTTCGACTATTAATTAAATAATTCATAATTATTTAATTAATTCATGTCTTTTTATTCTTCATGATTATTAAGTAAATGAATTTTATTTATTTATTTAGTATGTCACTAATTGTCTAATATCTTCCCATAATTAAATAAATTTCTTAATTTATTTAATTATCATTATTCGTTATGTCTTCCTGATTATTAAATAAATAAATTTTGTTTATTTATTTAATATGTCACTAATTCTTAAGTCTTCTTATAATTAAATAAATTCTTCAATTTATTTAATTATTGGTCACCTTTTCTAATTAAATAATTATCTCTAATTATTTAATTTGGCATTTCCCTCTTTTACTAAATAATTTAAATTAACTATTTGTTGTCATGTGGTCCCACCTTTTGAATTAAATTAATTTTTAATTCAAAATATTCTTTTCCCTCAAAAATCAAATAATTTCCATTTATTATTTGATTTTCCAGCCACTTCTTTTTCTGTGCCAATCTTATCTCTTGTCATAGGCATTTTCAACCCTTGATTTGATTTTCTAAAAATCAATCTTGTCCATTCATTTTGAATTTGACCTAATGTTTCCCTAACCCTAATTATGGGTTGCCAAATTGAATCTTGTCCATTGATTCTAGGGCACTTGTCAACTTTTGATCTTGGCCATTCACTCAAAATTGCATTTTCTATAAAATGGCAATTTTGGTCTCATTTTGTCACCTCACGCTATCTAGGTCTCATGCAATCTTGTTTTAGGCACTCTTTTCATTTTCTTACAATCTTGTCATCTTAGCTCTTATCATAGGCACATTTACATCTCATTGGGGATAATTTAGACATAGTTTAGATGCTTACTAGTTGCATTATAGCTTAGTATTGCATGTTGTCATTTCAAATCCTTCAACATTTGCTTAGGACTTGTCATTGCCATTAGATTGCTCACATCAAATATGAGGGCAACATCATATTTGCAGCAAGTCGAGAAGGTATAATGGAGGTCAACCATGGAGAATGAAGACATTTTGGTGAGATTGTTTCATTTGTTTTCATATTTTTCCATTGCACTTCATTATTGCTTTGGGTTTTTATGTTAATGCTTTAATTTGCTAACTATAGGAAAATTTTCATAGTTAAAAATGACCTAGGCTTGCAAGCTCTATTTTTCACCTTCTTCTTCCTAGCATAATTAAGATATTTTAATTATGTCTTTGGTCCACCTTCGACTATTAATTAAATAATTCATAATTATTTAATTAATTCATGTCTTTAAATTCTTCATGATTATTAAATAAGTGAATTTTATTTATTTATTTAATACATCACTAATTGTCTAATATCTTTCCATAATTAAATAAATTTCTTAATTTATTTAATTATCTTTATTTGTTATGTCTTCCTGATTATTAAATAAATAAATTTTGTTTATTTATTTAATATGTCACTAATTCTTAAGTCTTCTTATAATTAAATAAATTATTTGATTTATTTAATTATTGGTCACCTTTTCTAATTAAATAATTATTTCTAATTATTTAATTTGGCATTTCCCTCTTTTAGTAAATAATTTAAATTAATTATTTACTGTCATGTGGTTCCACTTTTTGAATCAAATTAATTTTTAATTCAAAATAGTCTTTTCCCTCAAAAATCAAATAATTTCCATTTATTATTTGATTTTCCAACCACCTCTTTTTCTGTGCCAATCTTATCTCTTCTCATAGGCATTGTCAACACTTGATTTGATTTTTTCATAATTCAATCTCAACCCTCCATCTTTATCATTTGCCCTAATTTTACCCTAACCCTATTTCATACTACAACTTTCAATCTTGGTCATTGATTAAGACATCTTATTGACATCCAATCTCAACCATCAATCCAAATCAGACCTTTTTTATAAATCAACCCTCTCATAAGCCATTAGGGGGGTTGATTATTCAAGTATCCTTATGCTGTCAAAATCATTCTTGAATCATTCATCCATTTCTATTTATCATCTTCATATTAAAGTTATGCTGCTAAATTGAGTAACCAACATATCAAATCAATCAACTAATTCATCCATCATTGCATCTATTTGAGGTATTTGAAGATTTGGATTAGGTAATACATGTTATTTATTTTATCATTTTATTTTATCCAAATTTTTCATATACATTTTGGTGAACCCGACTTGAACCCCCTAACTGGTTTTTAGCTCAATATTTTGATAAATTTTGAGAAATTTTGGAGTTGGATCCTTTTTGTTGCAGGTTTTGTTATCTTTTTGTTGCAAGTTTTGTATCATTTTGAGACAAAGCCCTAGTTTTCAAAGATTTGACCATAACTTTCAAACAACTATGTATTTTCTCACAATTGTTTTTTTGAAAGTTGGGGACAATATCAAGAGCTTCCATTCCCAAAATAAGATTTTTAGAGTTGTTTTTAATTTTTTATAATTTTTTTGTTAATTTTCATGAAAAATCAATTTTGAGAGCAAATTATCGAATTTTTTGGATATTTTTATATTTGTGGAAAGATCTCTAAATTCTACCAGTTGTCTATTATTTATGTTTTTAATTTAGATGAAAAATAATTAGACAAAAAATAGATCTTTTAAAATTAGGGTTTTACAAAGATTTGCTTATATCTCACAAACGGTTGCAGATATTTTCAGAATTTTTTTTTGTAGATTTGGGATGATGTCGGAAAGCTTTAGTCAAAAAAATGAATTTTTGGAGCTATTTTGAATTTTTAATAATTTTTGAATGTTTTTTCATAAAAAAATAATTTTGGATTGAAAACAACAAATTTTTCAGATTTCTTTACATTTATGGAAAGCTCTTGAAATTTTAGTAAGGGTTTGTTCTCTATGTTTTTATTTTTGATGCAAAAAATATTTCTAAAAATTAGATTTGTCTTGACTAGCTAACCCTCTAATAGTAGTGATCAATTATCTTGTTAGGGTTTTGGCTTTGTTGTTGGTTTTGTGAATGTGCAGAAGAAAATAAACACTTCAAAGGACAAATTGGATCAAGTGGACAAAAATTTTGAGTTAAAGAAATTCTAGGTGCACACATTCCATCTTTCATCTCTAATCATTGCTTGTCAACACACTTCAATTTGGGGTTTAAAAAGAACATCTTGTTTGTCACACATTTGGATTTGGGGCTTTAAAACAAACATCTTGTTTGCAATCACACTTTTAAATTGGGCTTAAAAAGAACCATTGTCTTCCATCACACATTTTTGTGTTGGATTAAAAAGAAAAAGTGCTTCAACTGCTTTACACACATTTTAGTTTTCTAAAGGGAAATTAATCACTGTGAATGTGGATCAAGTGTGTGTGTCCTCCAAAACACCTCACTTGGTTTTCTTTTGTCATACCCTTCTTAGAAGGCCTGCTTGGAGCACACACCCCTCCAAGGGATGACCTTAATCGAGTGTGAATCCAAAGACATGCTCCTTTGGGAGTTGAAATCTTGTCACTCTTGGCTAAGCCCAAAGAACTTTATACCTTTGGGAAGTGAAGGTGAAGGGTGGGTTACCCCTTTCTCCTAGCTTATTGGCAAGATTTTGCTTTCAAATCATTCCTTAGTCAACCTTGTGCAAACTAGCTTGAGATCTACTTGGCCATACCCACTTGAATAGTATTAGACTTGTTGATGTGTATTTAAAAGTGTTTGCTTAATCATAATGTGTATTTATTCACGTATCGATCTTTTCCTTCACAATCCTTCTTTCCTTCGTGACTTCGCCTTTTGTTTTGGTACCGCTCACAGCTTTCTGGCCACTGCCACATGACATCATATCATAGCTTCCCTTCAAGATGCCTCTTTTTCCTTTCTTAGAGCTCTAGTTGCTTGACACATTGCCTCCACCTAATTTCTATTCAGATGGGGCCCACACCAAAGTTACCTTTGTTGGGAGTTTTCTGCGTGTAAATTTTTTAGGCGTCCATTGTTTTTTTTCAATGGTTGTTGCAACTGTTTCTATTTTGCTACCAGGTGTCCCTTCCTTTTGCTGCTGCGTGGCCCATCTCACCTCAGAATGTCCCTATTGGCATGTTGTCTTTCCTTCTTTTTGTTGGTGCCTTCATTGGAGCATATTTCTTGTTAGAGCCTCCAAGTGGCGGGCTAGCTTATTTAAGCAACCCTTTCTTTATTTTGTGGTTGTTGTTAGATGGAAATTTTTTTCCTAGTACTAAGAATTAGCCTTTGTAGTGTTTGATATTAAATATAAACTTGCAAATTGTGCCGATCTGTTCGGCCTCTTTGTTTTCAAGCATCTGATAGGATATTAGATTGTGCTTTCATTTTTTGAAATATATGAACATTTGTTTCAAGCTTTTATAATCTTTATGTGGCTTAGCGTAATATAGATCATGTTGCTACTCTTTTGTGTTAGCTTATGTTGTATGGGGTATATTATGCAAATGGTTTGATATTATTATGTTTGCAATGTTGGGAATTGTCTATTTAATATATGCTAATTACTACCTAAGTCTTTGTTTCTACAATGTGCTTACTTATCTCATTACTAATCTGTTGCATCACCTTAGCTTAGATTTTTTTATTTTATGTTTGTCTTCATTCACTTTTCTTCCCCCCCATTAAAAAATGAAGAGCTGGCTTTGATAAAATCCTAGAGGTTACTTAGCTATGCGCACAAGTCCCCCCAATAGCTAAGTTTCCCATAAGGAAATTTCCTGCAAAATCTTGCATCAACAGTTATTTTTCTGCTATTCCCGGTGGGATGAACTAAAATTTTTGCAATCCAAAAGAGTGTATGAGCCATAGGCATGTCACTAGGTCTCAAACTGCAAGAATCCCTGGCCTACTCCTACCACCACTAGTTTCAATCAAGGTGAGAAGTCAGCAGGCTAACACATCAGAACTGACTTCTCCTCCATCCCTTGTGTAGATGGCTAGAAATTTTGTAGCCTGGGATGTTGGTAGCCCTTTGATAGCCCTTGTACCACCCATAGTGTGGGCTCCAATCCCAACTTATGTTTTAAAGGTTTTCCCAAAGTTCACTAGGGATGATTCAAAAACTCTAGCAGAGCACTTGCAAGATGTGGTTGATGTATGTTTGGTTCATGGCATTACTAACTAGAATGTGGCTTTGCGGTTGCTCGTAGCCTCTTTTAGAGGGAAGGTGTTAGACTAGTATCGTACTCTTCTAGCTAATACAATTGGCACTTGGGATCATCTTAGAGACTTTTTCTACAAGCATTTCTCAAATAATGGCAACAAATCTTTGCTATATCACCAGATGGCTAATATATAGCAGGCTCCTCATGAAGCTTTGGTTGATTTCAATGCTCAGTTTCATTCGACTTGGAAGAGGGTCCCTGTCGAAAGTCAACCACCTCTGGATCTGGCATTCATGTTCTATTTGAAGTCTATAAATGTTGATATTTTTGTGATGCTGCAATCTCTCGGCAAAAATACCTTACCCAATGCATATAGCCTTTCCATCACCATGGAGAATAATCTTATTTCCGCTGGAAAGTTGGCACCGTAACCTATCATGCCATTATTCCTAGCATCGACCACAACAGAACCAGAGGTAGCTTCAACCAATGTTCCCATGCCCCCTAGTCTATGTATGTGTACTTAGGAACGACGCTGAACTTGGCTCCAGTGCCTAACCCCCTAGCAGTTGAGGTGAGTGACATGAGGGAGCAGTTGCGAACCGTGACAAATGAGTTAACCAGTATGAAGCAGAAATAGTATTCCTACCAAAATCTTGCTTACCAAAACTACCAAGGCGAGAAACCTCCTTTTGAGTAGAATCATTGGCAAGATAGATCACGCAGTAATACCTAAGTTCAATAGAGCAATCGGGTCGTGCCCATGACTATGTTGATGTAGACTGTCTATCCTAGTTCGAGTAAAGAGCTAGTAGTGGGACAAAATAATCTTACCAAGGAGATTAATCCATGGTGCTTCCCTTGTAATGATGCACACATGCCCCAAAATTGTCCGCATGGGAATTTACAAGAGAAGATAGTAGAGCAATGTAGTCAAGGCATCATGCCTGATTTTGAAGGTCATGCATATGCCTCTCAGCAAATGGAGAATGCAATTCTCACCACTCAAATGCAAGGAATGTCTATAGAGCAGGAGCTAGATATAAATATAGACTAGACACTTTTTTCTTGGATGGAGGAAGAGGAGTCAACATAACCAAATGACATTCTAGTGACCCAGGCGCTGCAAGTATAGTTAGAATACAATACCCTCCAAGTGGAGGCTCACTAGAGAATTCATGTCCTTGCAAACTAAAGGGTCACCTAGTCCAATGCCCAGTCTGTCGGCAATTGTGTCATCAGTTCCATAGCAGTTTGGGGCCACTGTTCTAGGTTCCAAGAATCCTCCTTCGAAAGAAAGAACTCCCATGACCGCCCCAGTAGTTTCCAAATAGCTAGATGTACCAGCTACGAGGAAAAAGAAGCCTGCTACCATAGCTCATTAGTCACGTACGCCATACAACATGGTGGAATAGCTAAATAAATCTTCTGCTAATGTTTCTTTGTGGGATATCCTAGCCATCCCAAAGCAAAAGATACTATTATAGAAGGCATTATTGAGAGAAGAGGGCATGAAGATGCTTGAGCATCCCCCAAAAGATAAAACAACCAACCTAGGCCTGGACAGAGTTTTGGCAAATCAATAAGTGGAAAATCAGGTTGGAAAAGAGGGTAAACCTAAACCCAATCCTTTCTTTCTAACACTTATCATTGGTAAAAAACTACTGCATAATTGTATGGTTGACTCTGGTGCTAGCATCACCGTCATGTCCAAGCAAGTAGTTGAAGCTCTAGGAATCGAATACGAGCCTCTTAAGAAGGGAGTTATGCAACTTGATAGGAACAAGTTTGAAACCGTTAGAGTAATCAAAGGATTTCCCATGACATTGTTTGCTTCCCCTAGCATTATTGTGAATCAAGATACTGTGCTCATTGATGTTCCTCCTATGTTCAAGATATGTGTTGGAAAATGTGCCTCAAACTTACTGACATGAAACTCTTGAAAGAGAAAAATCAGTGAAACCCTCAGAATGTCCTACCGACAAGCAGCTGTGTTCTAAACTCCTGAAGAATTTAGATCGACATGACTTTGCAACTATCTTGCTAATGGAAGTCATCGGCAAGACATTGGCTATCGCTATGATTTTCCCATCTCATTCCATCATGGTAGATCTCTTGTCGATGGGTTTGTTCCAGTTGGTTATAAGGGAGACTCTTGGCGACGAGTGGCATCAGGGAGAGGCATGAACATTTAGAGTGACTCATTTTGACAAAGTATGTCTCATCGATGGTTTTACACAAGAATGTCATCCGGGTGACATGAAGGCTTGATAAGAGTCTAAGCAACAGTGTTTATCTCGTCGATAGGCATGTGCTTTTGGTGAGAACTCTTGTCGATGGTTGTGGTCTCGTTGGCGGGTCTGCAATCGGTGAGAACTCTTGCTGATAGTGTTTCTCTCGCTGACAAATTTTGTGTTCGATATGAGCTCTTTCCAATAGTGATGGTCTTACCAATAGAACTGCACGATGAACATTGGTGTGACATAAAGGTTCTATAAGACTCTTAGTGACAACGATGGTCTTGTTGATAGTTCTACAATGGACATCAGTGAGAAGTCTTGTCGATAGAGTGGGTTTGGCCGATGGTTTTGCATTCAATATGATTCTTGCCAATAGAGTGAGTTTGGGCTACAGGTTTGAACTCGATATGACTTTTGCTGATGGTGGTGACTCCTTTTGATAAGGACAGCCAGGCATTTTGGCATCAGGGAGACATTGTCTGGTGTCTCACTGAAATGCAATTCTTTTTAACATTTGGCCGATTGTCTATTTGACATGGTCTATTTTGAACCAATCAGAAAAACAAAATGAGAACCATTGGAAGTTGAATTGTTGCGAGCTTTCCTGAGTGGAAGATCAACAGACTATGAGAGAATGGATTACGATAGGTAACAAATGATGATTGGTTAGCTGAATGAGATTTGTTTTTCAATTTTGAACATGATTTGATCAATGTGAATTAATTCAATTCAGATAACATTGTAATAGTGATGTTTTGTACAAGGTTGATCAAGGAAATGTTAATGCTATTAATTTGACATCAGAAAGTGAAGTTCGATCTTTGTATGTAATTTTGTTTACTGTAATACAAAGAGACTTTTCTTGGTGTGGTGGATTTTTCTCCCGTAAGGGTTTTCCCACATAAATATGGTGTCCAATTATATATGTCTTTATTTCTCTTTTCTATTATTCTTTTCTAGTGTATCTGATTGCACTATAATTGTAAAATTTAAAGTCCTATCTGAATTCTTCCCTGAGGTTTTGACGTTAGGAGAGCTTGTTCTGCACCTAAGCTTTCCTTATAAGTGGTATCAGAGCCTGGCTAGTTGTGTTATCCTTGTGGGTATGTTGGGTTTTTTGTGTCAATTCTGTTAGTGAGAGTCTTGTAGAAGTCTAGTATTTCGAATTACAGTTTAAGATGGAAAGCACGTCAGGAAAGATTGAAATTGAGAAATTCAATGGCAGTAATTTTGAGTTGTGGAAACTCAAAATGGAAGATCTATTGGTTGATCATGATCTTTGGCTTGCTGTGTCTGGAATGAAGCCTACAGGCATGAAGCAAGAGGATTGGGACCTTGCAGATCAAAAATAAAAGGGGCTAATAAGGCTCTATTTAGCAGACTCTATTCTTCTAAATGTTCATGAAGAAAAGACAACATCCTCTTTGTGGAAAAGACTAGGAGCTATTTATCAGGGAAAGTCCTTGGTGAATAAGTTGTTCTTGAGGAGGAAGCTGTAATCTTTGAAAATGTAGGAAAGAGCATTTTTTGCTAATCATTTGAATGCTTTCAACATGTTGATTGCTCAGTTAGCATCTTTGGGTGTGAAGATTGATGAAGAAGATCATTGTAAGCTATTGTTATGTTCTTTGCCAGATTCTTGGGATTACTTGGTGATGGCTATTGGGAGTACTACTTCCTATTTTAAGATGGAAGATATTGTTGCTTCCTTGTTATTAGAAGAGATAAGAAGCAAATCTTTTAAGATGGCGAAGGAGGCTCTTACTGTTAGAGGCAGATCGAAAGAAAAAGGCAAGAAGAAGGACAAGAAGTCCAAATCCAAATCAGAGGGGAGATCAAAGTCTCCTAGTAAGAAGTCCAAGGTGAAGTGTTGGAATTGTGGGAAACCTGGTCATGTATGAAAGGATTGCAAAGAGGAGAAAAATAAGAAGAATAAGTATTCTTCCGACAATGATTCTTCTTAGAGTCATGCAGACGCTTTCATTGCAGCCTTGGCTACACAGGCATCAGATGATGTCTGGATAATTGATTCTGGAGCATCTTTCCACATGACATCTCATAGAGAATGGTTCACTAAGTATGAAAAATATGATGGTGGAAGGGTGTATTTGGCAAGTGATTCATCTCTGGAAATAGTTGGTCATAGAAGAGTCATAATTCAGTTCCCTAATGGAAGAGTGAAGGGAATCAATGATGTAATGCATATACCAGGTCTAGCTCAAAATTTACTTTTTGTTAGTAAGTTGAATGATGTTGAAGTGCAAGTCATGTTCTCTGGAAATGGCTGCAAAATGGCTAGAGGCTCAATGGTGCTAGCTAGGGGTGCTTGTATTGGTGCCTTGTATAAGCTGGATGCACTTGCTGTGCAATGCAATAGTGTCTCTGTAAAGTCACAAAAGGCTACTCATGGAGAAAAGGAGGAAAATGTTCCTGATAGTGCAAACTCTATGGAAGTTAAACTTCCAGCAGAAAAGACTATGCTCTGGCATCATAGGCTTGGCCACATTGGAGAAAAAGGTTTAAAAACCTTGAAAAATGAAAACTTAGTTTAAGGGCTTGATGACTGCAACCTTGAATTTGAATTTTGTGAACATTGTATATATGGTAAACAACACCATGTTTCATTTTACTCCAGTCCTCACAAATCTTCTAGTTTACTTGATTACATACATTATGATTTTTTTGGTCCAGTAAATGTTCCTTCTTTTTCTAAATCAAGATATTATGTATCGTTCATTGATGATTATTCAAGAAGGGCATTTGTTTATTTTTTGAAAAGTAAATCAGAAGTGTTCAGTCATTTTAAGGAATTTAAAAACCTTGTGGAAAATTAGACTAGAAGAAAAATAAAATTTTTAAGGACTGAAAATGGCGGCGAGTTTTGTTCCAATGAGTTTGAAAGGTATTGTAAATATCATGGGATTAAAAGACATAAAACTACACCATACTCTCTGCAACAAAACGGAGTTGCTGAAAGGTTCAATAGGATAATGATGGAAAGAGCACGAAGTATGCTAAGCAGTGTTGGCTTGGAGGAGAAGTTCTGGGCTGAGGCAGTTGCAACAACGTGTTATTTAATAAACCGTTCTCTGAATTCCACTCTTGTTGATAAAATACCTTTGGAAGCATGGTCTAGAAAGAAGCCCTCTCTGAGACACATTCGTGTCTTTGGCTGTGAGGCATATGCATATGTGCCGAATGAAAAAATATCTAAATTGGAAAACAAGGTTGTTAAATGTATTTTTATTGGTTATAGTGCTGGCATAAAATGATACAAGCTTTGGAATCCTAATACGGAGAAGGTTCTATACAATAGAAGTGTTATTTTTCATGAGTTGAAGCCTTATACTTTGGATCTATAGTCAGAGAAAAAATCATAAAATGAAAAGGATTTAGTTGAAATTCCTCCCACACTAGATAAAGAGGAATTGAAAATTCAAAATGTACCTGAAACTGAGGAGAGCTCAAGTAGTTCTGAGATTTCTGAAGAAGAAGATCAACCTCTGCCTCAGCCTATGAGGAGGTCAACACGTGAAAGAAAGCAACCTAATAGGTATGGGTTTTCTTTGTTAGATTCTACTTGTGCCTATGCTTTGATTTCTAACATTGATGAGCCTAGGACTGTGAAAGAGGCATTTAGAATGTCTAATTCAAACTCTTGGTTGGAAGCCATGAATGAAGAAATGGCATCATTAGAAAATAGTGATACTTGGAGTTTGGTGCCCTTGCCTGAAGGCATAAAATCTATTGGCTACAAATGGGTATTTAAAAAGAAAATAGGTATGGATGGAAGTGTGGAAAAGTATAAGGCGAGGTTGGTTGTGAAGGGGTATTCCCAGGTAGAGGGAATTGATTATGGAGAGATTTTTTCTCCTATAGCTAAGCTGACGTCTATCATATTTCTTTTGTCACTTGTAGTAGCATATGACTTAGAGATTGAACAGATGGATGTGAAGACAACATTTCTTCATGGTGACCTTGAAGAAGAAATTTATATGTCCCAACCTAAGCACTTTGTGGAAAAAGGTAAAGAAAATATAGTTTGCAAGTTAAAAAAATATCTGTATGGATTAAAACAATCTCCTAGAATGTGGTACCAGAAGTTTGACACGTTTGTTTTGTCATTGGGATTTGTAAGATCAAAATCTGATCACTATGTGTACTTCAATGTTGAAAGTGATCGTGTTCTTATTATTGCTCTCTATGTTGATGATATGTTGTTCATAGGCAATAGTAAGTTAATTATTTCTGATCTAAAATCTCAGTTGTCTGCAAAGTTCGAAATGAAAGATCTTGGTATAGCCAGGTATATTCTGCGAATGGAAATAACCAGGGATAGGAAGAGTAGAAAACTTTGGCTCAGTCAGAGTAAGTATATTAATATTGTTCTAGAGAGATTTTGTATGACTAAGTGCAAGTAGCTAGTTGTTCCAGTTTTGTAGGGAACAAAGCTATCTATTGAAGACTATCCAAAACCTCCTACTGAGATAGAGGACATGACTAGAGTGCCTTATGCTAGTTTAGTTGGCAGTTTAATGTATGCAATGGTCTGTACAAGGCTAGACATTGCCCAAGTAGTGGGAGTACTTAGTCATTTTATGGAAAATCCTGGAAGGACACATTGGGATGCTATGAAAAGAGTGTTTAGATATCTGAAGGGAACTTTAGAATATGCTTTGTGTTACCATGGAAATTTGGTTGAATCACAGAGGACTCTTAGCATTCAAGGCTATGTGGATTTTGATTGGGCAGGGGACATTGACAGCAGAAGATCCATCAGTGGATATATTTTCATGATGAATGGTGGTGCAATTACTTGGATGAGTAAGCGACAGGCTATAGTCACTTTGTCCACTACAGAGGTAGAATACATGGCAACAACACACACCTGTAAAGAAGAAATCTTGTTAAAACATTTGTGTTCTAACATTGGGTTTGATGCAGGGAAAATTACAATTTTCTATGATAGTCAGAGTGCTATTTGTTTGGCAAAAAATCCTACTTTCCATGTCAGGACGAAACATATTGATGTGTAGTATCATTTTGTATGAGATATGGTGGAGGATGGAAAGGTCTCTTTAGAAAAATTGGATACTCTAGAAAATGTTGTAGATGCATTAACGAAACCAGTGAGAATAGACAAGTACAGGTGGTGTGCCAGTTCGATGGGCCTTGGTGCCCATGAATTTTAGTAGTTTTGTTGTGCTCTGGAGGTGTCAATAAGATCTTTGTCAAGTGGGAGATTGTTGGAAAATGTGCCTCAAACTTACTGACATGAAACTCCTGAAAGAGAAAAATCGGTGAGACCCTCAGGATGTCTTGTCGACAAGCAGTTGTGTTCTAAACTCCTGAAGAATTCAGATCAGCGTGAATTTGCAACTGTCTTGCCGATGGAAGTCATTGGCAAGACATTGGCTATCGCTGTGAGTTTCCCATTTCATTCCATCATGGAATATCTCTTGCCAACGGGTTGGTTCCAGTTGGTTATTGGGGAGACTCTTGGTGACGAGTGGCATCGGGGAGAGGCATGAACATTCAGAGTGACTCATTCCGACAAAGAATGTCTCGCTGATGATTTTACACAAGAATTTCATCAGGGTGACATGAAGGCTCGATAAGAGTCTAAGTGATAGTGTTTATCTTGCCGAAAGGTAGGTGCTTTCAGTGAGAACTCTTACTAATGATTGTGGTCTTTCTGATGGGTCTACAATCGGTGAGAACTCTTGCCGATAGTGTTTCGCTTGTTGATAGGTATGCATTCGGTGAGAAATCTCACCGATACCATTGGTCTCACCCATAGATTTCTCACCGAATGCATACCGTTGGTCTCACCAATAGAGTTCTATCGACAAGACCAATAGTGTCGACAAGACCAATGGTATAGAACTGCACGATGAACATTGATGTGACATAAAGGTTCTATAAGACTCTTAGCGACAACGATGGTCTTGCTAATAGTTCTGCAATGGACATCAGTGAGAATTCTTGCTGATGGTTTTGCATTCAATATGATTCTTGTCGATATAGTGAGTTTGGGTGACATGTTTGAACTCGATATGACTCTTGTCGATGGTGGTGACTCTTGAAAATAAGGATAGTCAAGCATTTTGGCATCGAGGAGACATGGTCTGGTGTCTCACCGACATGCAATTTTGTTTGAACGTTTGACTGATTGTCTATCTAATGTGGTATGTTTTGAACCAATCAGAAAAGTAGAATGAGAACCGTTGGTAGTTGAACTGTTGCGACCATTTTTGTGTGGAAGATCAATAGATTGTGAGAGAATGGATTACGATAGGTAACGAATGATGATCGGTTAGCTGAATGAGATATATTGTTTGATTCTAAACATGATTTGATTAGTGTGAATGAATTCAATTCGGAGAGCATTGTAACAATGATGTTTTGTACAAGGTTGATCAAGGAAATGTTGCTATTGTTAATTTGACATCAGAAAGTGAAGTTCGATCTTTGTATGTAATTTTTTTTACTATAATACAAAGAGAATTTTCTTGGTGTGGTGGGTTTTTCTCTCATAAGGGTTTTCCCACCTAAATTTGGTGTCCAATTGTTTATGTCTTTATTTCTCTTTTCTGTTATTCTTTTCTAGTGTATCTAATTGCACTATAATTGTAAAATTTCCCTAAGGTTTTGAAGTTAGGAGAGCTTGTTCCACACCTAAGCTTTCCTTACAATATGTCTATCCTAAGAGTTTACTACAAACATTGGAGGTTACCTCTCTTTGGACTGGTTGCACTTGATCCTAAGAATGAAACATGGAGCTAAGATGAAGATATTGTGAGAAACTTTACATTTTCAGCATGTGGTTGATGAAGCCATGATCAATTTTGAGGCAACACATACCTCAATTACCCCAGGAGAGATGCCTAATGTCAAACTTCTTGAGGATGAAGAAGAAAGTAGTTCCTAGACTAAGAATGAGGAAGCTCTCTTGAATGAATTTATAATTTCAGACCCTTTTGGCAACTATCATGCAATTGGGCTAGGAACATACGTCATACATGAGGAGGATTAGATTATGCCTAGAGTGACTAAAGAGTCTGGGCGTGAAAGGACCTTAGTGTTATGGACCTTGCACTTTGATAGAGATAGATGCAGAGTAGGAGTCGGTGCCAGAATATGTTTGGTATCTCTATCCAAAGAAAATACCTTAAGGTCATACCATTTCCAATTGGCATGTTCGAACAATGAAGCAGAGTATGAGGGCCTTGTCCATGGCTTGAGTTTAGCGAAACAAATAGGTGCAAAGCAAATACAAGTGATCATAGATTCAAAATTGGTGGTTAACTAAATCCAAGGGCTATCAGCTACCAAGAATGTTTGTATGTGATCATACTGACACAAGGTCTAGGACTTGATTGAAGGCTTTGAGGCATTCAACATCCAAGACATACCTAGAGAGCAGAACTTTGAGACTGAGTGGTAACTATTGGATCTCAGTTTGAGCCAGCTTCCGAGTTAATTGATAACAAAAATTTCATGTAGGTGATCGTCTGACCTGCAATCCCAAATAATGATCAAAACTAGCAAGTGTTTGATAGTGATGCTCATATCGCATCATTTCTCCAATTGTCCGAAGAATTTTTCGACCAATTACAACCAAAGATCATTGAGGCCTATGAATATCAAGTGTTCCAGCTTAAGTCAAACAAGCTTCCTAGAGGTTTAATCTCGAGAATGTATTTGATTTCGATGATGCAAGAAAATACAAGAGAAATCTTGTAGTTGATAAAGGTGATTATGTCGATTTGCACATCAGAGAAAATAAAAAGCTTAAGGTTAGAAAAGGAGTCTCGCAGAAGAATAAAGAAAGGTTGAAATATTTTTGTGAGAAGTATATAAATGTGGTAGCATGGTCATATGATGATCTTAAGGGATATGATCCTGAGATTATCCAACACACCATTGAGCTACAAGAGGGAGAAAAACCTGTGCGTCAAAAGTAGAGGCTAGTAAATCCAAAGATCAATTCTTTAATGGCTCATGAATTAAAGAAGTTGATTGAATCCTGAATAGTGTTCCTGATCAAACACAGTACTTGGGTGTCTAACCTGGTGCCAATCCGAAAGAAGAATGGTGATATACGACTATGCATTGACTTCCAAGACCTAAATAGAGCATCTCTAAAGAACCACTACCCTCTGCCTTCCATGGAGGAAATTCTTCAAACAGTTGTTGGTTTCGAGATGTTTTCAATGTTAGATGGTTTCTCCGGCTATAATTAGATTTGGTGCAAGAGGAGGACCAACACAAAATGACGTTTACCACCAAGTGGGGAACATACGCTTATGCTAAAATTCCCTTTGGAATTTCAAATTCTGGAGCCACTTTCCAATGAGCTAGGGATACTACTTTTAGGGATTTGATAAATAAGATCATTCTTATTTATCTAGATGACCTGACAGTTTTCTCAAAATCTGTTGAAGATCATGTTGATCATCTCAAGCTTGTCTTCCAGAAGTGCCAGGAGTTTGAGATTTCTTTGAACCTAATGAAATGTGTGTTTGGGGTCCCACAAGGGAAGCTGTTGGGTTATGTCATCTCAAAGGAAGGTATTGCCATCAACTCGGAAAGTGTTAAAGAAATCAAAGAACTCCCTTTACCCGTCAACAAAAAAGGAGTTCAATATTTTTTGGGCAAGGTTAACTTCATCAGTCGGTTCATACCAGACTTCATAGGGATTGTTTGGCCCATCACATTGATGTTTAAAAAGGACAAAGCTTTCAAATGGACATCAGAAGCCAGAAAAGCTTTCGAACAGATTAAAGAAGTCATCTCTTCAGCTCCCGTGTTGGTTAATCTATATTTCTCAAAAGACTTCCTCATGTATGTCTTTTGTGGTAGCATGAGTATCACTACTATGTGTGGGAAATGTTAGTATGGAAATAAGATATTAAAAACACACCAATGCAACATTAAACTAAAGAAAGCAAGATAAATTCAAATGAAAGAATTCAAACAAAGCTTCTTCAAAATCGTTCCATTGTCCTCTATCTCTAGGGATTTGCTTGAAGCTATTGCTCTCAGATTGTGTAAGCAAAGCTTCTCCGAATGGCAACCTGCAGAATGAGTATGCAAAGGGAAAGTACTTCTCTATGCTATATGCTGGTGGAGTGAAAATGTTGGTATATAGATATGCACAGGGGCTGCAGATTATGAGTGCTATTAAAACTAAACTATGAGCATGATATGCCATGATATAGAATGTTGGTACGCTAAGCTATGCTATGCTATGATTCTAAAGACTATGAATGCTTGAAGGTTGTGCTATTGCAAATTGGCTATAGTTTTCCTACACAAAAAGCTTCTTTGTTTTGAGAGACCCGGCAGTCCCTTTTATAGATTTTTGCAGGCAAGAGCCTGGCTAGCAAAGATCAATGGCTGTGAGATTATCTGGTAAATTTGGATGGTGAGAGATGGAGAGTTTGAGAGGAAGATGGAATATGTTGGGAGGTTGGAGAAAAGAATGGAGGCTTGTCTTCAACCCATGGGAACAAGCTTGCTCAAGAACAGAGGAATTTAATTTTCTGTTTTGGAAGTTTGTTTCACGGTTGTTGAAGATAATCCAAATTAATTAAATAAATAAATAAATTTATGTAATTTTGTGTGAGTTTGAGGAAATTAAATATTTTTGAAATATTTAATTTTAGAACTATAGAATACTCAATTAAATATTTAGAATATTTAATTGTAAATAGACTTTAGAAGAATTAATTAAATATTTGGAATATTTAATTATGAATGGATTTTAGAGGATTTAATTAAATATTTGGAATATTTAATTATGAATGAAATTTAGAAGAAAAGAATATTTAATATAAATAAATCGTAATGTTTATTTAATTAATTAAGAAATGGATAAGAAAAGAGATTAAATAAACTTATGTATTTAATCTAAATGAAAGAATGAACAATATAAATAAATTATTTAAATTTATTCATACATAGATTGAATTCAGAGATTTAATTAAATATTAAAAATATTTATTTAATTACCAGACTATTGTGATGTGACCATTTATAGGTGTATACATTTTGCCCCTCTTTGAAGTGATGTGTTTTACGTATTGCTTCAAAGAATTTTGAAACTTGCCCCAGATGTTGATTGTCGAATGTTGATAGGTATATGCCCCCTCAGACGATGAATCAATAAGATTTTGAATTTTGTGGATTTTTAGATAGTTTGGAATTTTTATGATTTTTATGATTTTTAAGATGTCGATTCATCGTTCGAAAATGATGATGTGAAGGAATTGACATGGAAAAGATGTGAGATGAAAAATT
This sequence comes from Sequoia sempervirens, assembly GCA_007258455.2. Lineage (NCBI taxonomy): Eukaryota > Viridiplantae > Streptophyta > Pinopsida > Cupressales > Cupressaceae > Sequoia > Sequoia sempervirens. The sequence goes on from VDFB02000017.1 coordinate 559,110,321, forward strand.
GATGACCAAATTGCCCCTGCTATGATAAAATATGATAAAATGCCCCTATTTTTACTTTAAATAGGTTAAAAATGTCATTTTCCATGTCATTTTCTATTTTAACCTAGTAAAACGTGTAATTTTTGAGCTCTGGAGAGAGAAAGATGGCACTTCCTATTCATCAGCACCGTTTTGAGTGCATCCAATGACATCAGTGGCCAGCACACTATGGACCCACGGTATGTACCCCATTAAAATTTTGTAATTTGAAAATTTTCCATTTAGGGCATGTTTATACATGTTTTTATGAGAAAAGTTGTGTTTTAGCGCCCTTGAAATTTTTTGTAGCGCTCTTGAGAATTTCCATAGCGCCCTTGATACTATAGTGCCCTTGAAGGTTTTCATAGCACCCATGATGTTTTTCATAGCCCCTATGATTTTGTAGCGCCCTTGATGAATTTTGTAGCACCCATAATGTTTTTTGAAGCGCCATTGATTTTGTAGCGCCCTTGATGATTTTCATAGCACCCATGATGTTTTTCAAAGCGCCCTTGATTGGATCTTGCTATATTTGATAAAAAAATTTCCAAAGTTGTTGGAAAACAAATGATAACTGATAAATTTTCTTTCAACTTAATGAAAAACAAATAGTGGTTTGATAAGGTTGCTTCTAAAGTTGTTAAAAGCAACCAGGATGGTGATAAATTTGTTCATCATGAAAATGAAAAACAAATAGTTGTTTGATATGTTTACTTCTAAAGTTGTTAAAAACAAACATGATAGTGATAAAGTTGTCCTCATGAAAATGAAAAACAAATTGTTTGATGAGAAGTTTGCTTCTAAAGTTGTTAAAAACAAACATGATTTTGATATATTTGCTTTCATGATGATGAAAAACAAATAGTTGTTTGATATGTTTGCTTCTAAGGTTGTTAAAAACAAACATGATGATGATAAAGTTGGCTTTATGAAAAAAAAAAAAATTTATGATAAGTTTGCTTCAAAAGTTGTTAAAAACAAACATGATTTTGATAAATGTGTTTTCCAATTGGTTTAATGTGTTATGTTGAATTGATAGTGATGTTATTGTGACTCGATGATTCTTCATATTCAACAGGAGAGATTGGGTGTTTTACAGTTACGGGAGACATTCCCGAAGACATGGAGATTGATTCCATAGCTGGTACAAGCGGATAGAGATATTATCGAGGCATGTGGAATGACTTCATTACTTAAGATGCTTGAGGTGCATCTCAACAGAGCCTTATTGACAACACTTGCAGAGAGGTGGCATAGTGATACAAACACGTTTCATTTACCGACCGGAGAGATTACCATGACTCCAGAGGATGTGTATCGCATCTTGAGGATTCTAGTTATGGGAGAGATAGTGAGTTTTGATGTCCGAGAGGCGGGAGGCACTGATGCCTTGAGGCGGATATTCAGAGATGATGAGATTGTAGGATATTATATCTCATGGGGGGAGATGATAGATTCATAAGCACCCCTACCATCTATACTTGTAGGTTTCATTGGAGGTGTTTTGTGCCCCAACCATAGGTCAAAGGGGTTTGCAGTCAGGTGGGGTCATGTACTGGAGAGGATGGTGATGCAGGGTACACGATATGCATGGGGATCGTGCATGCTTGTGCATTTGTATGATGAGTTACATCATATTGTATACGGTAGAGGCTAGAGTTTTGTTGTTGGTTGTTCATTATTACAGATATGGGCATGGGAGCACTTTGCCATTATGTGACCATTGACTCATGGATGACGGCCTATCGACTAACCTTATAGATCCAGATATACAGATGTTATTGCTCAGCCAAGGCTGGGCAAGCTGGATCATTGGCAGCGTCTCTTGGATGATCTTGATACAGTATGCTGGCGGCCATATGTAGATTGTGAGGCATGGCCAGAGGATGTGAGGGAGATGCCCTATGTCTTTACTGCCAGATATCTCATTGGTCTTACTCCTTGGATCATTGAGAGGTTTCTTGTTGGGTGGGTGTGTCGTCAGTATGGTCGGCCTCGGGGTATGCCTATGGGTTCTGCTATTTATGCATGTCGACAGCAAGAGATTGCAGTGTGGGGTCCATGGATTTCTTATGAGGCAGCGGTGGCAGAGCTCACTAGTTTAGGAGCATAGATGTGGGAGTATCGAGTGGATATTCTGGATGGAGGGACGACGCTAGAGTATGGTCAGTATGTGTTAGAGCATCCAACACCATGATTATTTGATCCTGATGAGCCTGTCGCTCCAGTTGCAGTGCAAAGACCACAGAGAGGCGGTCATAGGCAATAGAGAGAGACAGCTTCAGAGGGTGATGATTCTGAGGGAGATGATGATGATGATTCAGAGGGAGATAGTGATGATGAGGAGAGTGGTGGTGATAGTGGTGGTGGAGGTGGTGGGAGAGGTGGTAGGAGAGGTGGGAGAGGTAGTGGGAGAGGTGGTGGTAGAGGTGGACCATGGATGAGACATGCAGATCCATCATCTTCAGTAGATCCAGTGGGGCTGAGTCAGATAGCTACCTTGCAGAGTAGAGTGTAGATTTTAGAGGATCAGCTAGCACAGGAACAGTCCTTGATTACACAGCTATAGGGGCAGTTGACTTCAGTGACGACTGAGAGAGATACAACCAGATGACAGGGTGAGGAGGCCATGGCTTTAGCTAATAGTCTACAGAGAGCAGCAGGAGGTGATAGCATGATGAGAGAGCTGACCAAAGCTGTCCGGGAGGCAGAGTTCTACAGGATCAAATACCATGATGCAGTGCCACCTGAGTGGAGAGTGAATTATACACAGTCCTGATCTACACATAGTCATTCTCAGACTACTAGCAGGGGTGTTTCATAGCCATTACCTCTAGGAGGTCCATTAGGGATAGGTGGAGCAAGTCCATCAGGTGCAGGTGGGATAGGTCCTAGACCAGCACCATAAGAGGATAGCACTGCCTAGTGCATTGTGCATGATATTCTATTGATACTTGTTTGAGACATTTGTATACAGATTGATATGGTCCCATTTTTGATGATGTATATCATGTGACACCTTTGTACATTTTGACATTCATTTTGGAGATATATGATATGCAGCAATGATGTATGATGAGTGCATCTATTTTCTATATGCATGATGTTTTATGTGATGGTTTATGATGTGATGTTCATGATGTATATGTAAGCATGATTTTTTGGATTTTAAAAATGTAAGTGCAATGTTATGATATGATTACAATCTTTTGATGAATGACTATGAATATGAATGTGAAATGATGAATAGTACAAGTCATGAATGTTTTGATTATGATGTATGCTTTGTTTTTGTTTTTTATGATTTTTGGATGAAAATATGAATAAAAAATGTATGTGATGTTTTTTTTTTTTTTCCGAATGTCAAAATGTACTCAGTTATTTTATGAAACATTTGATACTTTGCCAGCTTTTGGGAAAATCTATAAATGCAAAATGTATATTCTAGAATGAATGTAATCTATACTAACCATGCAGGGTATCCGTACAATATTGCCATTCTAAAAGCTTATTTGTGCTTTTTGTGTCATCATAGAGCATCGAAATGTTGAAAGTTAATACAAGCATCAAAGGGAGTATTGCTTTCATGATTTTTGATATAGCAAGTTAATACAAGCATCTAGGTATAATTGAACTGAGATGACCTGAGTATGGCTTGCATAAACAGACAAGAGTTAACTTGTTTCCCATGCAAATTCTGAAATGTCATCAATGATACTTAGTGGAGCATGTCTCGCAACCAATTTGCATAGTACTAATGATTTCCTCATAAACAACAGACAAAGAAAAATCATATTCCTTCCTTGCTTTTCTAATTTAGTACATCATTGAATTGCTCTAGAGATATGATAGAAAATCAACCAACCATTCAAATCTTGCCTAAAGTATCTCAAACATTATTCAGATTAAGATCATCCAACTTGGTTATCAACATTGATGTTTGTGTTTTGATTAATGTTGTTTTGAACATGTTGTTTGATTTCATTGGAATTGAGTGATCGTTTTGATGTTGTGGTTGATTTGATGTGTCGATGGATGGTGGATTTTGTCAAATTGTCATTTGTCCGTTTGTGATATTCTAAAAGCTCGTTGACCCTCTCTTGTTTTAGTCTGTGTTTATGCCCCCAATGTAAACACAACTTGAATAGTATGGATATGTACAGATTTCATCAAGCCATGATGAAACACAAGGATTCTTGTGGCATGATATGAATACGATAGGTATGTACAAATGATAGATATGAATAGATGATATCGTAAGGCGAATGCAAGACATAGGCTAATAGATAGAGGAACCCATTTTGATTACAAGTAGCGCCTGTTTACCAGGTTTTCATCACGTGTTTTTATTGCACTTTTTAAAGACTTTTTCTGATTTTTTTGTATTTTTTCATGACTTTTTCTGATTTTTTGGTATTTTTTTACTTTTCTAATTTTTGTATTTTTCGGACTTTCTAATTTTTGTATTTTTTTAGGGACTTTTTCTGATTTTTTTGTATTTTTCAGGACTTTTTTGATTTTTTGTATTTTTTCAGGACTTTTTCTAATTTTTTTGTATTTTTTCAGGACTTTTTCTGATTTTTTTGTATTTTTTTAAGGACTTTTTTTGAATTTTTGTATTTTTTAGACATAGAACTTCTTTAAATGAATGTTGTTGATTGGTTCTTCAAACAGGTCCCCTTTTGATGTAGATAACTGATATGCCCCAGAACCATATGCTACAATGATGACAAATGGACCAAGCCAATTTGGTTCAAATTTTCCTTTCTTTTCTCTGTCTTGTTGATTGCGGGGATTTTCTTTCAATACTAAGTCACCTACTTGAAATTTCTGTGGTTTAACTCTGTGATTGTAGCTATGGGACATAACTTATTGATAACCCTTCAAATGATCAGCTGCATGTTGACGTCTTTCATCTAACAATTCTAGCTCTTGCAGACAAGAAACTTTGTAGTCTTCATCATTTATCAATCCTTTGAGTGAGACCCGAAGCGAAGGTATTTCAACTTCTAATGGTAAGATTGCTTCTGCTCCATATACCAAGGCATATGGGGTAGCTCCTGTTGGTGTACGAATGCTGGTTCTGTATGCCCACAAGGCTGGATTTAATTGGACATGCCAATCACGACCGGCATCATTTACTGTCTTCTTCAAGATCTTCAAGATTGTTTTGTTTGAAGCTTTTGCTTGACCATTACCTTGTGGATAATAAGGTGTAGAGAACCTGTGTTGGATGTGAAATCTTTCACAAAGTTCCTCAACACCCTGATTCTTGAAAGGCCTCCCATTATCAGTGATGATAGAATTAGGAATTCCATATCGGCTGATAATGTAATTCAGGATAAATGAAGAGATTTGTTTACCGGTCACGGTCATCAGAGGAACAACTTCAATCCATTTTGTAAAATAATCCGTAGCTGTGATGATGAATTTATGTCCATTTGATGATGAAGTATGAATTTTTCCAACAAGATCTAGTCCCCACTGAGAAAAAGGCCACGTCAGACTGAAAGTTTGCAGTTCCTGTGCAGGTGCATGAATAAGATTCCCATGGATTTGGCATTTAGAACACTTCTTGACAAACTCAAAAGATTCCCTCTCCATGGTAGGCCAATAATATCCCATTCTAATAAGTTTCTTGGCTAAGGTTAAACCGCTTGAATGAGTTCCACAAATACCACCATGAACCTCTTGTAAGGCTTTTTCAGATTCATCACATTCAAGACATCAAAGGAGCATACCATCAAGACCATGTCGGTAAAGGATATCGGTGATCAAGGTATAACGGGATGATTAGCGTATGAAATTCCTTTTTTGGTTTCAGGATAAATCCAGAGGTAAAATGTTATCTTTCAAGTAGGTATAAATCTTTCCATATAAGGGTGACTCAGAATCGGTTAAATGGCAAATGACTTGGGTTTCAGGATTATCATAGGCAAGAGAAAATAATTATTCCACTAGGAATTCGTATGATTTCTGATTTTCTGATAATTGTAACATGGAAGCAATTGTAGCCATTGCATCTGCAACTTTTTTATCAATCCATGGGATTTGTGAAAACTTGATTGTCACAAGATACTTTTTAAAATCATCCACCATGTTCTTGTAAGGCAACAAGTTATCATCTTTAGTTTGATAATCATCATTGATTTGATTAATGACAAGTTGTGAATCACCGTAGACTTGCAACTCTGTAATCTGTCAGTCCAATGCTATCTTCATTCCAGTAAGTAATGCTTCATATTCAGCTATGTTATTTGTGCATGGAAACATTAACCGATATGATTTTGGAATGGAATGTCCTTCAGGTGTGACAAAAAGAATCCCTACCCCCAAGCCCTATTGTGTGTAAGATCCATCAAAGTACAATTTCCATGATTTCTTAATTGTTGCTGTGAAGATGGCTGCATTAGGAAATTCAATGTGCATTGGGTTTTCCTCTTGTAAAGGTGCTTCGGCCAACTGATCTTTGATGACCTGTCCTTTGCTAGCTTTGCGATCTACATAGTGAATGTCAAACTCACTTAAGATCATTACCCATTTTGCAAGCCTTCCTGTCAATGTAGCTTTGCTTAAGAGGTATTTTAATGGATCAATTTTGGTTATCAAGTTAACTGTATGAGCCAACATATAATGTCACAACTTTTGGGAAGCAAACACTACAACTAAACAAGCTTTTTCAATGAAGGTGTAATTTAGTTCATGACTTGTTAAAGTTATGCTGATATAGTATATGGCCCTTTCTTTGCCTGTAGAATCCTCTTGTGCTAGTAATGCTCCCAAGGATACTTCTGTTGCTGAAATATAAAGTATAAGGGGATTTCCTAGAACTGGTGGAATTAGAACTGGTGGATGCATGAGATAGTGCTTGATCTGATTGAATGCTGCTTCACATTTTTCTTCCCATTTGAACGGGACATTTTTATGCAATAGTTGTGTAAATGGTAAGCTTTTGTCTGCCAGTTGAGCTATAAACCTCCTGATGGATTGTAGACATCCTTGTAGTGATCTGAGTTGACTGATATTTCGTGGTGGCAGCATATCCATTATAGCTTGTAATTTTTCTGGATCAACCTCTATGTCCTTTTCCGAAACAATGTATCCCAGGAGTTTTCCAGATTTAACACCGAAGACACATTTCTTTGGATTGAGTCAAACATTGAACTTCTCCATTCTGATAAAGATTTTTGACAAGATTTCAAGATGTCCTTCTCTTGTGTGAGATTTGGCCAATAAGTCATCCACATAATCTTCCATGAATGTATGCATCATATCATGAAAAATTGTTGTCATTGCGCGTTGATAAGTTGCTCCTGCATTTTTAAGCCCAAATGGCATGACGTTCTAGCAATAGGTACCCCAAGGGCATGTGAACGCTATTTTATCTTGATCCTCTAGTGCAATCTTGATCTGGTTGTATCCTAAAAATCCATCCATTAATGAATACATTGCATGGCCAATAGTTAAATCAACAATCAGATCTATGTTTGGTAAAGGGAAGTCATCTTTAGGACACGCTTTGTTCAAATCTCTAAAATCTGTACAAATTTGAATCCTTCTGTCAGGCTTTGAAATAGGTATGATATTGGAGATCCATTTTGCATAGTCAATAGACCAAATGAATCCAACATCTAAAAGCTTTTTTAACTCTTCTTTAACCATAATGCAACATGTGGATGCATTTTTCTGAGTTTTTTCTCCACAGGTTTTTCCCCTACATTTATGGATAGATGATGCATTATCAGATTAGGATCTAACCCTGGCATATCGGCATATGACCAAGCAAAATTGATTTGATTCTCGTTCAAGAACTCCATGAATTTCAGTACTTCTTCCACTATTAATGACGCTGCAAGTTGCAAGATTTTTGGCTGCTCTGTTGTACTTATATTGATTGATTCTATGGGCTCAATCAAAATAGAAGATCTTTCTTGATAATGTTTGGGAAGAGTGTCAAGTTTCTCATCCTTTAGTGCCTCAAAAAGGTTTTCACCGTTGGATTCGCTCTTTATTTTTTTCTTGTTTTGATCTACCACTGCCATTTTTCAATTTTCACCAATAGATCCATCTTTTATTTCATTTATTTTGCAGCTAAGAGACTTGACACCCTCCCTATCAAAATCTTGAGTATGAGATTCTTCGATGAAACAATTGTTTTCTTCATTAGATGAACAAAGGAAATTTACAATATCCTCATCATCATGGAATGTAGGGATATGGATAGGTGCATCATTGTCCCAATCAATAAGTTCTAGATAGACTAAAGGCATGGAATCATTAGGTTGGGTAAGGTCTTGAGCTGTCAAAGTCATGATATGGTTGTCATTTTCATGAGGGAAAAGGTCTATGATGGTATTTTCTTGTCGATTATCAATCCCATTAAAATTTGAATCATCCTCACTTGAGTCATTGTCATATCGTGGTTCAAATTCAAGTGATTGTGTTCCTGAGCTTTCTCCTTGTATGAGAATGGGTGCATACTTGTGTATGGTATCAACTTGTTTGTCTCTCCAAAATTCATCGTTATAAATGGTGTCCCATTCATATTCATTGGAATCAGTATCTGAACTATTCTGCAATTGAAACACTGATTCATAAATTTTTTGTAGAGCAACATCTCCATGGGGTTTATCTGAAATTGATTCTCCTTTATGAATTTGTTATGTTTGTTGTAAAGTTGACTCTTCTGTATCTTTACCATATCCAAGTCCTATTTTATCCTTTGGATGCATTGAAATATGTTGAATTGGCTCCACGATTCCTTCTTTTCTTTTGCCTATAGGACCATTTCCTTCATAGCCCATTCTTTGCATGATAGTATACCCTTTGCCATATTGTTCAGTAGGTAACTTGATGTGCAAGATAGATTCATCTTCATCTTTGTATAACCAGCTTAGGATGTCCCTATTTTTGGCTTCTTCCTCAGTAGTGTTAGCTTTAATGAATTGTCCATCAAACTTTGTGATTGGCACAAAAGCTTGGGATGTAGAGGCTGTTGTGATCTTCTGATTTGATAGAGTTGGGTGACCATGTGACCTCGGAGAAGGAGGTAAACTAGAAAGGGATAGTGAATATTCTCCTATTCCTTTGTCTTTAAAATGTAGCTTGGTGTCAAGATTCTTTGTCAATTCTTGCAGTTGGCCTTGCAGATTGGAAGAAGTAGTAAAAGCCTCCCTATTGTGTGGCACAAAGGTGTCTTGCATTGCTCAAAGATTTGAACAAGTTTGGGTGCTATTGTAGTCAGCTTGTATAGTTATTTCTTGTCCATTATACGGAAACTTTAGGCATTGATGGTATGTTGACAGTACCACTTGCATATCATGAATCCATTGCGACCCAAAAGTATGTTATAGGAAAGATCATGATCTAGAACCTAACAAAATGTATTTTTCACAACAGGTCCCACTCTGATAGGTAGCATTATTAGTCCTTTAGAAGCTCTTTCTTCATCATCATATGCCTTGATAGTTATTTTCCTTCGTGGATCAATGGAATTTTTTGATATTCCTAAGGAATGTATTAGCTTTAAGGTACAAATGTTTAAACTGGCTCCTCCATCTATCAAGACATGTCTAATTCGATGTTTATGGATCATGACTTCAAGATAAAGTGATGAATTATGTGGATGTGTCATGGAGGCATCATCTTTTTCAGAGAATAAAAGACAAGTGGGGGAAGACAAATGTCCCACCATGGCTTGAAATTCGTTTACATCCAGATCAGTGTCAACGGTTGTGTTTACAAGAGCTTCTTCTAAAATATTCTTGTGTACGGGAGATATTTTGAGAAGCTCAAAAATGGAGATTTGAGTTGATGTTTTTCTCAATTGATCAACTAGATTATAATTACTTGGAGGAGGAATAGCTTCTTTAGATGAAATTCCTTTTAAAACAACTTTTGCTTGTCCTCTCATAGTCACATTAACTTGTTGATATTCTTGTTTTTCCTTGATTTTGATAACATTAACTCATTGATCATCTGCATAGATGTGGCAGATTATGTTGTCTTTAACATTATTTGTGCTTTTTTCTTTGGCATCTGATGTTTCCCCCTTTTGATAGTTTGGTAAAGGGTCTTTGAATGCTTGATGATCATCATTGGCATGGTATCCTTCAATTGTGATAGTACCATTGTCAATTAAATCTTGTACTAGATTTCGCAAGGCTTGATAGTTATTTGTTCTATGACCTTTACATCGATGATAATTGCAATAATATGAATCATTCCATGATGGTGGTTTGACTTGTGGCTCATAATCTCTTTGTGGTGGTAAGGTGATAACCTTATTATAGATTAGCTCCTTGAGAGCAGACTCAAGAGATTGACCCAAAGTGGTAAAATTTCTTCGATTGGAAAATAATGGAGGTCTTGGTAGATTTGATGTTTGAGTATTGCCAAGATTGTTATTGAAATTAGCACGATTATCCTTGGTATTTTGATTTTTCATGCTTTCTTGGTTGGAGTTTTGTCCTTGTTGATTGTTGTTTCCTTGTTGGTTGGTATTTCCTTGTTGGTTGTTTCATGGAGCACTTGATAGGTTGAAGATGGATGATCGTGTTCGTAGATTGTTGGCATCCACTATACCATCATTGACAACATTTTTATTTTTTGTTCCAAAACCTTGTTTTATCATTGTTGTTTTGGTTGGATGTACTTGGATTATCAAGTTTTATCACTCCTCGTTTAACCAAGGCCCCTTCAATGGTGATCACATTTTCAATCAATTTTTCAAAGTTTGGAGGATAGTGAAGATTAAGCCTGTAACTTAATTCTTGATCTAGGCTATTGATGAAAATATCCATCTTTTCTTTTTCAGGAATAGGACGAGAATATTGCGCAAACAATTTTCTCCATCTTTGCAAAAACGTAGTGAAAGATTCCCCTACTTTTTGTTTCACTTTACAAAGATCAAGCATGGTTATCTGGTGTTGGATATTGCATGCGTATTGTGATATAAACTAATTTATCAACTCCTCAAAAGTTTTGATGGGGGGAGTGATCTTGGAAAGCCATTCCATGGACTATCCACCCAAACTTCATGGAAACAATTGCATTAAGTATGTGTCTTCATAAGCAAATTCGAGACTCATATTTCGGAAATCCCTCACATGTTCAATGGGGTCATTTTTTCCATTGTACCTATCAAATTTAGGTATTTCACAATGTTTTGGAAAAGGGATCATTTGAAGACTCCTATTGAATGGATAAGGACATATGTCTTCCAAAACATATTTCTTTGTTGCTCCTCCTTGCATTTCCTTTATTTTCCCTTGTAATTCTTTTATCTGTTGAGTAAGGGCACTAGAATCATTAGGAGGAGTTTCAGGATTCTCTTTAATCCTTTCTATATCAAAATCGGAAGGTAACTTAGCTCCTTGGTTGGCTAATGAAAGGAAATATCTTTCTTTGTTTCGTTCTAAAATCCTTTCTATAAGAGTATGGAATTGAGGATCTTGTTCTGCTTCTTGAAGTTTTTCTTCTGTTAGCTCTTCAATATGAAATGGATCCTCTTCTTTCTCATTATTATCTCCCATTTTGCTTGTGGAACTTTCTCCTTCATCTTTTTCTAAGTGTTTTCGAGATCTCGTGACAACAGGCATAAGTTTTTACCCCAAATTCTACTAACTTTTGATCAAAAGAAATTGGATAGTGCAATTTTTGTTGGATATGAAAGTCAGGATAGAATGAAGATTCTATGACTTAAAAAAGTTTCTAGTCTTTTAGCTTGTGTTTTTCCCTAATTGAAAGGATGAAAATCCTGTTGGCGGGGAATTTAAGCAAAAGATCAAGAAAAATAAATTAAAAAAATGATTTTGCACTTTATGAAGTTTGATCGTAGCTTCGTAAAAAGATGGATTTGTGAGAAATGCCTAATGTGACTGAGTTCTCTATCGCAAAAATTGATTTGGACGAGTAGAATATTCAATTGCAGGTTGGGGAATATAACTAAAATGAATACGCTGACTATGGTTGTGCCTTTGAGAAAGGGCTCTTCTTTGAAAGAAATCTTGTGAGTATAATGGTTCTACAGCATAATCATCAGTAAAACCTCTAACACAATCATGATATTGATGGAGAAAGGTTCTATATTTAAGTAAAACCTTTCGACTTTGGTACAAGAATCATCTTTTCTTCAATAGTTTCTTGTAGCTAAGGGGTTTCTTTGGCTTTTTGATTCGTTTGAAGATGGATTTCTTAACAAAGGTTGTGGATTTCCAATCTCTTAACATGGGAGTAATCAATGTAATTGTGAGTTTTGGATGATCTTTACTGAATTAATGTATTGAAAACACATCAAGAAAATTGTAGAATAGTTGTGTTTAAGTCCTATACTAAACATCAAGTGTATGATCAAAATGTTTTTCAAAAATTGTTTTAACAGGTTTTACACATGACAAATAGTTCAAACAGACTCACTCTTAATACTCAAGTAGGTCATCATACTAATCAACAACCCACATCTTAGAACTGCGTCGACTCACACAGCCGTGTCACCTCTGAAAGGGAACCCGTGTTTTTGTCTTTTCCAGGTGTGTACTCAGAGTGATGAAAGTGGATACCGGATCCCCTGAGCAAACAGTCCTTGGTAGTTATATGGTGAGTATCTTGGGGGTAGATTCTTCCCTCCCCTGCACTGTGATTATTATGATGTTTGGAAACTGACTTCGGTTAGATACTACACTAAGTTTGTAGTAAGGGTTTCCGTTCAGTGTGGCAAATGATATACTCTCTCTCGAGACCTCCCAACCTTTAGAAAAAAGGATTTGGGGATGGTTATCAATGAACACTACCGTCGAATGGGATTTTCATCAACCATCCGCATTTGATTAAAGTGGGTTGTAAAACTTGGCTTTAGTTGTTCCCACTTAGGTCATTCCCGTAGGGTGAGTACTTTTTCCCACTATGGTAGGCCTTCTAAAAGGTTGTAATTAAAACAGTAAATTTGCATGAAATTGAAAAGGAAAGTCTGGTATTTTGATCACCCAGTTAAAGGGAGAGCATAAACCTATTGCCACAAACAAAGCAAACAAATGCTCTTTTTAAAACCCAAATCACAATGTTCTAATCTAAATGAAGATTTAGCTTCACAAATACATGGTGTTCTTTTTAGTCCAAAATAAAAGATGAAGTGACTATCGTAGGATTGCTTTATTCTTTTAAGTGACTATCCTAGGATTGCTTCATTCTTTTAAGTGCCTATCCTAGGATTGCTTCATTCTTTTAAAGCCCTTACTGGCCATGGTCGTGTCAGATCCAGTTAAATCCTACTTTAAGTTACATATTACAATTGTTAAAACAAACATCAAGGGCGCTAAAACAGAGTTAATGGGCGCTGGAGGATCTGTCAAGGGCACTGCAGGATGAGTCATAGACACTGCAGGATGAGTCACGGATGCTGCAGAATGAGTCACGGGCACTACAGAATGAGTCACGGGTGTTGTAGGATGAGTCACGAGCGCTATAGGATGAGTCAAGGGCACTGCAGAATGAGTTACGGGCATTGTAGGATGAGTCACGGGCATTGAACTAGGTGTGAACTATGCTGAAGCATGTTTAATGCTCTAATACGCTCTTTTAGCTGTAACTTGGCAGAAAAATCTGCAAAAAAATGTTAAAATTGGGCAAGTGCCCCACGGTGGGTGCCAAAAATGTGTGTGGGAAATGTTAGTATGGAAATAAGATATTAAAAACACACCAATGCAACATTAAACTAAAGAAAGCAAGATAAATTCAAATGAAAGAATTCAAACAAAGCTTCTTCAGAATCGTTCCATTGTCCTCTATCTCCAGGGATTTTCTTGAAGCTACTGCTCTCATATTGTGTAAGCAAAGCTTCTCCGAATGGAAACTTGCAAAACGAGTATGCAAAAGGAAAGTACTTCTCTATGCTATATGCTGGTGGAGTGAAAATGTTGGTATATGGATATGCACAGGGGCTGCAGATTATGAGTGCTATTAAAACTAAACTATGAGGATGATATGCCATGATATAGAATGATAGTATGCTAAGCTATGCTATGCTATGATTCTAAAGACTATGAATGCTTGAAGGTTGTGCTATTGCAAATTGGCTATAGTTTTCCTGCACAAAAAACTTCTCTATTTTGAGAGACCCAATAGTCCCTTTTATAGATTTTTCCAGGCAAGAGCCTGGCTGGCAAAGATCAATGGCTGTGAGATTGTTTGGTAAATTTGGATGGTGAGAGATGGAGAATTTGAGAGGAAGATGGAAGATGTTGGGAGGTTGGAGAAAAGAATGGAGGCTTGTCTTCAACCCACGGGAACAAGCTTGCTCAAGAACAAAGGAATTTAATTTTCTATTTTGGAAGTTTGTTTCACGGTTGTTGAAGATAATCCAAATTAATTAAATAAATAAATAAATTTATGTAATTTTGTGTGAGTTTGAGGAAATTAAATATTTTTGAAATATTTAATTTTAGAACTATAGAAGACTCAATTAAATATTTAGAATATTTAAATGTAAATAGACTTTAGAAGAATTAATTAAATATTTGGAATATTTAATTATGAATGGATTTTAGAGGATTTAATTAAATATTTGGAATATTTAATTATGAATGAAATTTAGAAGAAAAGAATATTTAATATAAATAAATCGTAATGTTCATTTAATTAATTAAGAAATGGATAAGAAAAGAGATTAAATAAACTTATTTATTTAATCTAAATGAAAGAATGAACAATATAAATAAATTATTTAAATTTATTCATACGCAGATTGAATTCAGAGATTTAATTAAATATTAAAAATATTTAATTAATTACCAAACTATTGTGATGTGACCATTTTTAGGTGTATACAGCTACTGTCCTGATGTAGAAAGATGATGAAGATAAAAGAGAATTTCCCATCGCCTTCTATTCACACACTCTAAAGGATTATGAGGTGAAGTACAACTTTGTGGAGAAACAAGCTTTTGCTATTGTAAAGAGGTTGAAGAAGTTCTGACACCTCATATCATGCAACAAGGTGATTGTTTGTGTGCCGTACCCTAGCATGAGTGAATATATTATGGAAGGTGAAATCACTGAGAAGCAGGTTAACTGGATAACCAAGATTCTAGAGTATGACATCGAGATCAAGTCAATCAAGACTATGAAAGGGAAGGGACTGTGTGAATATTTGGCTAGAAACAACGAAGCAATGATTGAGGTTGAAGTATCGAAACATGTGTTGCTGAATGAGGAGAGTTTCAGAGATGATTGGCTGGATGACAGAATTAATTTCATGCAAACAGGAAGGTAGCCAGCTAACCTCCCCTCATTTAAAAGGAATTTTTATCAACTGTAGAATAATGGCTATGTACTCTTGGAGGGATTTTTTTTCAAGAGAAACTTCAATGGTGTCTTGTTAAGATGTGTGACACAAGAGCAAGCAAAAATGATATTGGAGCAGTACCACAGTAGCCCAACCGAAGGACATTTTTCAGCAAAAACTACTGCAATCAAGATTATGCATGTTGGTTATTTTTGGCCAATGTTATTTAAGGACTCATATTCATTAGTGAGGTCTTGCAACAAGTGTCAACTTTTTGTTGGGAAAAGGAAAAATGTTGCCATGCCACTAAAACCAATTGTAGTGTAAGAGCCATTTGCTCAATGGGGTCTCGACTTCATTAGCATGATCAACCCAGTTTCATCAGCTGGACATAGATGGATCTTGACAAGAACCAACTATTTCACCAGGTGGACTGAAGCTGTACCTTTAAAAAATGGAACTGAGGTAGAAATTGTGAACTTTCTAGAAGAACTAGTAGCCAGGTTTGGCCCACCAAAGAAAATTATCTCGGATAATTCTAGAGCTTTTCTCGGCTTCAAAATTAGCCAATTTGCACTAAAATATGGAGTCTTCCTAAAGACATCCTCCAACTACTATCCACAAGGAAATGGCCTTGTCGAATCTATAAACAAGAATCTTCTCTGGTTGATCAAGAGAATAAGTTCAAAACATCAAAGGGAGTGGCATAAACACCTCTAGAAAACACTATGGGTAGATTGTATCATGCCCAAACAAATATTGAAAACATCTCCTTACGAGATAGTATACGGGAAGGAGGTGTTGTTGCCAATCTCTATGGAAATCCTTGCAATCCAATTACTCAAGTCTCTTGAAATCGAGCAAAATGGAGTGATGGAGGTGCAGTTGGGAGAATTACTTGAGGTTTAGGAGAAATGAGAGCATGCTCTTGAGGCAATGACTAACTGTCAGTAGGTAGTAAAGAGATGGTTTGACAAGAAAATGTCTGACCAGGGTATGCAATGTGGAGACTTGGTGCTCAAATTTAATGAGCACGGAGCAAAACCCAGTCAACATGGCAAGTTCGATAGTCTCTAGGAAGGACCATTCAAATTAACATAGTGCAAGTAGCACAACTCGTTCAAGTTGGAAACAATGGAGAGTGAGGCCTTAGGTATTCCAGTTAATGGAATACACCTTAAGAAATTCAATTAATTCAGCTTTTGCAGTAAGTGTGTAAATATGTATATATTTTACCCACTTTGTTAGTTTTGCGTCATTCTCAGTGCTTTCTTAAAATCAACAACCACATTGATGCATGGAAATGAGATAAAATGAAGAAAACAACCAGACTATATGAAATATATGTATTGTATTGATTATAGAGATATTTACACCTGTATACATATTGATGTAACGAGGCCCATAGCCATGTTCCAAAAAATACACATATTATCACTGACAAGTGTTGCAGAGAATATTTCAAATAAAAAAAGGAAGAGGGATCTTCTGGACATCTCTTTAGGCATTCAAGGGTCCAACAATGGCAATAGGTGGCACATGATGAGGAAGCACCATCCTCTCAAAATTCTCATATTATTACACCTCGAAAATGGGTTCAATGTTGTGCATCCTCATAAGGAAATGGTAGGTAGTATGAACTTTGTGGCGATGTTCCTCATGAGTTTCAAGCTCAAATCCATGCAGAAAGTTCCTAGTGGGCATAGGTCCTCCTCCCTCAGTAAGTCAGTGTAGGTTGCAAATAGATGGGATTATGTGGCTGATCTCGGTAGGTCTCATGATGTCCTCCAACCCCCCAAGTAGTGTTTTGGAAATACCTACTTTTTTAGCCTCAAAATATTCCTCATAGAAACACCAATGTCTAACAAAGAAGCTACAAAGTGGGAACTAATACTGGTGTTCACTCTATATCATTCCTCATATTCTACGCAGTCTTTGCCTAAAACCCACTTTATGGCTTTCACATACAAAAGGTTCTTCATGCCAGTCACGCATTTCAGTCACCTACACCTAATTTTTCCTAAGAAGGTAGCTTGGATCTTCTTGCATGTAAGCCTAATTGGTGTTTCCATTACTACCACTACTCTCGCTAAGTAATAAAGCTACCAACTATATCCTAGGGCCAGTGGCTAAGAAATGCTAAGTTCAAATATGGATTTCCAAAATTCCAAGTGGTCCTTTTTATAGATAGGGAGAGGCATCCCTAATTAAGAAAGGTATGTTTACGTCAGAAGCAAATGGTTTGAAAGAGCCCTGACAAGCTATGTTGCGGTGTGCAAAATAATGAAGATAATTAAATGAAGTTTCAATTTGTTTGAATTAATCCTTTTTAAAAGGTAGAGAAGGAGCCAACTATTGCCATAATGAATGTTTCCATCTTGGTTAAATCAAAGAAAATCTCTTAAGGTGAAGTTGTTGGTTGGTGTGCCCTGTTACAATCAAGTAATCATTAAATGCAAAAGCTCACAAAAAGATATGGCACTACTTTTTTGGTACCTTTTCCAAGAAAAAATAGAGCCATCGTATCTGAGGTCATGTCTCTTAATGTGTGGAATCCTTTGGTGAGTTGGCGGCCTCTTTGAATGCACAAAGGGGTTAGTGGTGCATGGAATAATCAATGTGAAAGATAGTGTGCACCCTTGCTAATCCAATATTTTTGAAAATAAAAAAGACAAATAGGAGCATCATGCAGAAGGAATAAATTGTGTGGGGTTGGAAAAAGTGTGTAATTTCCTTAGTCATTTGTAGATACAAAGAAAGGATTTCAAAAACTAAGTAGTAGAGTCCTTCAAAATACAAGAAAAATGGCTAAAATTGTAGAAGGCTCAACTCAAGTCATCGCCACTAATAGTATTGAGGAATGAAGGATGTAGGTGCCTTGCATGAATATCTACTCCCAGTTTTCTTATGCAACCTCAGGCATTCTAGCTAAACCCTCATGGCCCTGCACCAAACTAGCGGACTAGAAAATGTTAAACACAATTCTTCCTAGAAACCAAGCTTTGGTTTCAGAGGATCGGGATAATGTCCAAGATCCAGAGTTATCTTAGAACCTCAAAGGCTTAAGAGAGGCTGCATGTGAAAAGATGAAAAACATTAGTGATCCTTTTCCTAGCTGATTGTGGAATTGTGGTCTCCCTTAGTATATGGTTCCTTTGGTGCACTACTATCAAGAGATTGTGGCTGCCTGTGCTAAAAGTTTCGACGCCGATTCAAGAATTGTAAGCGGCCATAATTTTAGAGTGGTAATTAGTCACCAGGATTTCCAAGATATGTTGTGCATCCCTCTTAATTCTCTTGTAGGTGTTGAGGATTTCGATCTTTCTAGGATGCAAAATTATTGGAGGATGCTAAGAGCAATGCAACAATTTTTCAATGTTGAAATGGGTAAGCCACTAGATAACTCCATCCCTCCTAGCTTTCCTCTTAGTTTGGATGCTTTTAAAGAAGGAATGGCTTCCATCTTCTCTATGTTGGAATTTTTGTGTGGGTTGGATACAAATAAGGAAGTCTCAGATTTCCAGATGAGCATAGGATTTATGCTAAAAAAGAATAAAGAGCCTCTACTTATGGACTTTGAGAAAGTCATTGTGGAAATGATGTGTTGACAGCTAAAGGGGTTTGAGCCTAGTTCCAAGTTTAGGTATTATTCTTTCTTGGTCTACATGATTTTACATCAGAACTTGGATTATTTCTAGCAATTTCTACCCTTGGCGGTATTTGACAAAAATGGCACTAGAAAGCCAGTTTCAACTTGGACTCCTACCCTCTCAAATTTTTTTTATTATTACGCATTTTCATATGCATTCCTAGCTCCGAATTTAAGATCTTTGGAACAAACAGGAGGTAGCAAGTCTAGGAACTTGACACAAAGTCAAATATCATGGATGAGAGGCCTTGTACCACCTTGCGATTGGTTTTTTGGTTTAGATTTTACAATGCTTTTCATGTAGGGTTTCATCTTAGAGCCTTTTTGGCTCCCGCATTTTGTTTTAGATAGGGTGTTGACCTTGGAGGTTTTTAGGCAGTTGTGTAATATTGAAAACAATTACTGGGGAGGAAAGCATCTAACTTCCTATTTGACTTTGTCAATCATGTTTGGCTCTGTAGTGTTGGTCAAGAAGAAGAGTCTGAGGGTGAATAGTTTTGAAGTGTTGTATTCTAAATTAGGTCACCTCAGACTGGTGATTATCTGTGATACATGGCACTATAATCCAATAGGTAATTTGGAAGAGGTAGGCATTAAGATCCCTCACCAACCTCGGTCATTTTGGGACCCTCGAAGAAATGCAGATGAGGGAAATGAGAAGTTATATGTCAGCCTCAAGCACATTCCTTCTAGCTCGGGTCGACCACCTTGGCTGAATTTTTATCATATAGTGGCCAGGCCTAACCCAAAACATATAATAAATCAATTCCTCTATAGCCAATTAGCAAGGCTCAGTTGCAAGCCTAAAAAGATTAGAGATTTTTGGATTTATAGAAAAGAGATAAAAAAGACTAACATGCTCTTTTAGGAAGTGGACTCAGACAACTAGTTTGATGATGCCTGGTGTCGTGATCATTTAGATAGTGATGATTCTCCTAATCCTTTGGAGTCAAGAAGTGTAGTGAGGTAGAAAGTGCAGCCCTAAAGCATGAAGAAGAAGTAGCCCAAAAGGCTCCAATGATTGAAGAAGGTCTTGTGCAAGGAGAGACGTTCAGTGGACAATAGTTGCAATGTGAAGACTCTTCAAATACATAGTTGTTGGAGCCAACTAGATCCTCTAGATTGGGGAAGAAGAGGTCGGGCTCTATTAGGCATCGTCGATGGGTTATTTTGGATCTAGATGATTCCTCACCAGAGAAGAGACCTCAAACAGAGGAAGCAGGAAGAGGAGGAGAAGAACAGTGTGAAGAGGTAGTTGTATCTACTACAAATCTTTAGGAAACTTAGGTATATTTATCCCCTTCTTCTCTCTCTTCTATGTCTTTAGTTTCCTCTGTTTCTGCTTCTGCCATGTCACTCGCATCAGCTGTTCCCCTCATTGGTCACCCTAGGTAGGTCAACATTGGTTCCCCTAGGGGTCCTCATTCACCTCCTCCTATGTCTATTGCCCCTGAGGTGCAAGTAATGGCAATGCATCCTAACCCACTGAGTTATCAGTTTATATCTCTGATGCCTCAGCGTCAAGTGGCTACTTCCCTAGCCTTTTTCCTTGCTATGCTTTCACCATCTCAAAGCAGTCAATTTATCCCACCTTTTTCCTCGATAACTATTATGAGACCTAGCAAATCTGCTGATATGTTAAGCATGCTATCATTCCCTTTAGCAGTTCCTAATGAGTTTCCTTTTGCTAGTGGATTAGGTATTTCACCCCAAGAGTATTTCTCGCAGGTGGATGTTACCAAAAGTGCCCGAGCTAGCCAAATACAAAAAAGAAGGGCGAAGAATGCAAACAAACTTACAGAACCCCTTATGCAAACTCTGTTCAATGAAAGTCAAAATTCATTGATGTTTGTGAATGTGACACCTAATGTCATCAAGCAGTTCAGAGAAATGCAACCAAATGATTATTCTATCAATGTTGTAGGACTTTATTTACAATAGGCTCATCCATAGGAAAAAGTAGAATTAATGGAAGAAACCCAAAGTGTTGTGACAACTAATTTTCTCAAATTCAGTCACCAGATGAAGAAGAAAGATAAACAAATGAAAGACCTAAAAGGAAACTTGGAGATTTGGTCCAATAAGCATAAGGATCAAGAGATTGAAATCAATCATCTATTGGATGAAAGGAATTCCTTTAAGAGCAAAGTCACTAAACTTTAGGCTCTAAGTGTGGGGGTTGTTCTTGCCTTGTAGAGAGAAATTGAGTAATCCTGGGCAACTAAGGTGGTCCTCCACGATGAATTGAAGCAAGCGGTTGATGGTTTCAAACAACTCTGGTAGAGTACCAATGATGAGGTAAATGAAATGAACACTACATTGGAGCAGGAAATAGAAAAGAAAAAATAGACTGAGTTAGCCTTGAGGGAGAAGGAGAAAGAAAATACTGCTCTAAGGAATTAGATTTTAGTCCTGGAGGGAAGCATTATAGAGTTGAAAGCATAATTGAGCATCAAGGCTACAAAGGTGGACCTTTGAGATCCCAGCCTCCTACATCCCAAATGAACCCGCTAGAAATAGCCAAAGAATTACATGCATCATACTGGGATAAGGTTAAGTCACTATGCCTTACCTTGCAACCCACTCTCAAATTTATGGCGCATGCTACCAACTTATGCAGAGTGGCTGGTGAAACAATGCAATGGGTGTAGGAAATTACTTTCAATAGAGTTCTAGAGGCTAAGAAATTGTTGAGAAAATTGTATACAACTTCGGATGAGTCGTTGAGTAGTGTGGGGGTCAAAGACTAAATAGTGGTAGCCATGAGTTTGAATGTTTTCATTTCTATGCATGAAGCCATCCAGCATGTCGGTGAGTGCAGAGCAAAGTTGACTCAAATTACCTATGATATGCGGGCTAAATTTTCTCGACTAACTCAGCGAGGGCTTCCATCACCCTTCATGGCTAACCAAATAGTGGCACATATAGAACACATCATTGAGAGGATTGAGGAGAAAAAACAAGATTTATCTGTATTCTAGTCTTTCAAAAAGCCTCCAACTACTGCCAATATTGAGAACATGGTGCATCAGTTGGCGCAACTCTTCTTCTAGCTTGAGTCTAAGGTGAAAATGTCTAGTGGATTTCCTTTTAAGGAAATTATTGATTTAAACATGGCACATGAAAACTTGCACACTCTCTTTGCACCATCGAATGAACTCTGGACATCCCTTGAGGCTTCCCTCTCCAAGTTGTGAGCAATTAGTCTATTGGAGGTAGGACTGGTCTGCGAGGCCATGATCTAGAGATTCTCATTCCGTAGGCGAAATGTCCTTGTGATTTTCCAAGCTGTGAATATTTATTCACACACCACTCCTTTCCTTCATGGTCCTTCTTTCCTTCGCGGATTTTCCTTTTGTTTTGGTATCATTCTGTTAGCTCTCAAAAACGTAGGTTGAATGCCTCAAGAGGCTGCCAATCTCTTGATACGCTTTAGGGCAACAGACAAGGTTAAAAGAATTCAACCTTCTACTCTTTGGGTGCTACTAAACTTGGGCGGGTGTACCTTGTTAGCTCTCAAAAATGTAGGCTAAATGCCTCAAGAGGCTGCCAATCTCTTGATATGCTTCAGGGCAATAGACAAGGTTAAAAGAATTCAACCTTCTACTCTTTGGGCGCTGCTAAACCTGGGCAGGTGTACCTCTTTTGAATAATGCAGACTTAACTTGTGATTAACTTCTTGAAACAATTTGTTCACAATGGCAATGGGAAGTAAACAAATGAAAACCAACTTGAAAACAATAATAATATTCTGATGTGGATCCTAGAATAAGTGCTCAATTAACAAATGTAAAGAAAACTAAACGAGTTCAAATGGTGAAGTGCAGAGACTAGTGCCTTGTTGGGTATGCGGAGTCAAATGAGATCAAGATAAGCAACACTTTCTGGAGAAGAAACAAATTATCTAGCATAGGTTTTATTTACAGCTTGTATAAACATGCAACAATGTAACTGCTAAGTTCTACTTCAATAATCCAAGATGAGTTTCTCTGATTACTGTGATCAATAAAAGGATTTAATCTTTGCTTGTAAGAACCAATTGATTGATCACACAAATATAGCAAATGTGTATCGATAAATCAAACATAAACTTGTTATGTTAATTCAAACAACCAGAAAAATCAATCATGGAGACAACTTAGCAGTATTTTTCATTTTAATTCAACAAATAATTGACACCAGAGAAATGCAGCAACATCAACTGAATCTCATAAATACCTCCATTATGAAATCATGCAATAATAGCCTCTGGTCTGATAATTTTACTCTATTGTATCTACTTGTAGTATCAAAAATCTAAATTCTAGTCCAATTAACAACTACAACATGCTTATTTATACCCTGTTGTGCAGTTTCGCACACACGCCCCACTTGGAGTAGGGACCTTCTTTTTTCGGGATGTCTTTTGACCTTTGGTTTTATTGGATTTGTCTTTTTGAGGTCTTGAGATGTTGGTATTTCTAGCTTTAGTCTTTCCTTGGGGCTTGAATTGGTTAAAATTGGGTTTCAGTGAAAATTCGGGTTTTTACCTGAATCTAGGACTTTCCAGCTCCGGTGGATTTTCCCGGGCTTTGGTTCATTGTCCGTTTATTGCTGAATTTTCCGAATCCAGGCTTCTGCTTGACTCTGGGATTTTCTGGTTCTGGCGGATTTTCTAGGACTGTGTCAAAATCCTGAACTTTATTAAAATCCCAGTTTTTGCCATATCCGCAGAATTCGTGTTTATCCGGATTTTCCGTGTGTCTTGGTTTTTTCTGAAATTTTGTCCTGGGCTCGGGTTTCCAGATTTTTCTGACACGTCTTATCATTCATTAATGCTCAAAGTACCTTTGCTCAGACGCGAATATGGAGGGATTTAAAGTCTTTTAGGCATCATTTTTGACTTCAATATTCACCTATTTTCTGCTTTGGCGTCTGAGTGCATTCTTCATTCGAGCTTTGAGCGTTGATCTTGAGCTGCTTGCGTGTGGATTGTTTGGGCGTTGGTGTCAGGATTTTCATTGCTAGGGCACACTTGTTTTGCAGTCGCCTCTTCAAGATCGAGCCTCATCCATCTTGATCCATGGTAAGTTGTGGCTAGCCCTTCCATCTGTTTGCGCAATCATTGAATCTTTCTAAGTCGATTGGTAGCCGTTTTGGGTTGGCCTTTGCTTGGATTATGGCTTTGTATTTATAAAGCCAGGGTTTGACCCGTCTTTTCGTGAAACTTCATCACCCGTACCATGTGTGCTTGTGTTTATCCATTAAATGGTGGGTGTGTCATTATGGATGGTATTTTGGGTGAGATTTTTTCCCTCTAAGTGCGTAATTTTTTGTCTTGTGCGAAGTTAGGGTTTTCAGTGCTCTGCCCGGATTAATGAATTTGTTATGGTTTGTATATCTTGCGCCTAGATTAAGCTAGCCCTTGCCTTGTGAAGACTCGAAATGCTTTAGATTCATCTTTAGGGATAGTATTCCAAACCTCAAGCTTACCTTGGTTTTCATGGCGAAGGGTGTATTTGTCAAAATTAGGGCATCATTGTTTTGCTATGAGGATTAGTCATCTAAAGGCTTTGGAAATCTGAACTTGTGTGCATTTGAGGTCTTGCTTATTGGTGTTGATTTTGAGATCATTTGAATCCCAGTTAGTAAGGTTTTGTATGATCATTTAGTTGACAGGTCGCGTGTTATCATTCGTCGGGTTCCCTAGGTGTCCGCAGAATTTCTGCGCACCCGAATTTTCCCGGTTTTAGCCAATTCCACGGGGTATAGCGAATTCCGGAGTATTTGAACTATCTGTGAAAATCCTTCCTATCTGGACTTTTCTAGTTTTCCTATCTGGTTTCTTTTCTTTCAATTTCTCGAAGATAGGATTAATGGAGTAAATGATAAATGTTGATTTCTTGTTGCTAATGGATGAATTTCATGATAATCTTATAACCCTTTGCCCAAACTAACGATTTATTTGGCGAATGGTGTTTAGGTAGTAAGAATATGTCTGGGTTGGATTTCTCCAAATTCCACCTTGACCGGATTTTCCCGGCTTACCTTGTTTCCCCAGATTGATTTATTTTTCTGGATTCTCAAACATTGATGATTTGTGATGGATCTTAACTGCTTTATATGATTTTATGCTAACCTTTGGATCGGAATATGTATGACAATTGAATACTCATTACGATCCTTTGTGAATGCAGGCTGAATCAAGCAAGGTTGCAGCAGGAAAATCTAAAGGTGACGCAGAGGGGTCCTCCATTTCAGAGGCAGAAAGATTAAGGTTGGATACCAAGAGTCAGCTACCAGAAAGCAAGATATCTTCGGTGTGGTCTGAGGTCTCAGACACCAATGTTGGAGCATGGCAATATGAGGAATTCAAAGAGAGAATAGCTCAAAAGGATCTGTCAGTCCTGAGACAGGGAATGATGAAGTCTAGACTAGTTCATGTGGCAGGGTTCCCTCCTACAATCCAATGATATGAATTAATACTAGAGTATGCCCAACAGTATCACTTCGACACACAAAGGGTTGTCAGTACCGAAGGGGGAGTCTTAGCAAATTTTAATCCTGTTACCATTGCTCAAGCCTTTGACATGCCAAATTTTCCTTCTGTGTATGCCCTGAACATGGACTTAGCCAAAACATATTATGAAAATGAGCCAACCAAAGCTTAGCAGATGATTAATTCTTGGTTGGAAAAGCCAAAGTCACACTACTCCAAACTGCCCAAGCAATTGGATAGGATTAAATTCAGATCAGATATTTATGATGCGATCACATTTTTGAGCAGAGTGGCAGGTTTGAAAAGTGCTAGAGTATTGGAAAGTTGGATGGTCCATGTGATCAACAAAATTGAACAAGGAACCAATTACCATTGGGCAGGACTTATTAGCACTATGATTGATAAACAGCTGAGGGAGGTCCTAGAAACCAAGAAGTTCACCATGTCTTCTTATGTGATGTATGTGTTTGCTAGATTCTACCCATACAGGGGTTTGAATCCATAGGGAACATTTGGACAGGATGTAATTTATAATATTTACCCAGAATTGCACCTAGGACACAGGGTTTATAGAAGAGCCAATGATGCATTCACAATGCATATCACTAGGTTGCTTCAAAATGCGGAGCATGTGAGATTGTCAGATGGAGAGAAGGAGTTGATAAAGAAATATGGAGCCTGGTTCATTCAGTTTCCCACCTTCTCTTACATCTGAATTGACGGATGCCCGACTGCTCCATACAGGTTACATAGGTAACCTACTGATCATATTGTGTTATTGGAAGTTGCTAGACAGATATGTGAATTTGATGCAATTGTCAAAAAGGAAAAGCATAAAATAGGTTTTGGTGGGGATTTCCCTCTTGGAATTGGCGTAGAAGAGGTGTGCCCTTCCATTCGATCGGCACATGCAGCAGGTGATGAATTGGCAGCTCATGGTTTTTCTTTCCACTCCAAAAGGACAAATTTTGATATCACCAGGGAAGCACAGAAGAAGGCCACCAAAGAGTACCGTCATAAGGATGACCTAGAAGACTATTGGGCCAATATCAAAGATGATTTTGAGACAAGGAAGAAAAGGTACTCTAGGCTTCCTGTTGATGTGATTAAGCAATACAATGTCAAGTTAATCCCTGAATAGCTAGAGGATGATGGAAACCTGGTGCAAGATCATGCCTATGAGTCTGTTAAGGATAGATCAGTTGGAGAGATAAACTGGAATGATGATGAGGTAACTGAGTTGGAAGATCTAATGGCAACGGTTATGAAATTTACTACTTCATGGTTAAAACATAAGGTTTGGGAGTTGGAAAGTGAGAAGGTACCCTGTACCTTTAATTGGATGGGAAATCTCAATCCTATGTCCACTTCAGAGGAATCCGGGGAAGATGACCCCAAGGGGAAAACTAAAAGGAGCTCACCCTTCAAAATAAAAATCAGAGGTCGTAAAGGAAGTGAGCTAGAACCTAAAAGAAAACCAAAAGGAAAGAAAAGAAGCCAAACCCTGAAAATAAGTAGGTCCTCTGATGAAGAAGAATTTGAAAAAGTAGAAGAAGAAGATGCTCCTCTGTAGCCTAAGAAGACAAGAACAACTAGGGTTTCAAATCGAAAAGGTTAAGAAATTTCCAAAGATGAGACTCTGATTGTTGATGTGGAGAGTTCAGGGGAAAAAACTAAGGTTTATTCAAGGAGATCACGGACTCCATCCCCTAAGGAGCCGATGCAAAGGATGGATCCTCTTCCAAAGACACCCGCTGTGGAACAACCTAGGGTTACTTCTCCTTCGCCAAGTGTTCTTGAGCAAGAGACTCTTGAGGAACATGAGACTAGCATGAAGAGGCAGAACCTTTCAAGGAAGGAGAACTCTTTGGTGCGACAGCTGTGCTCGAAGTTGAAGAAAAAGAAAAGCACCCTTCTCCACTAGTCCAATATGAGGATTCTCCGGAGAGTAGTAAAGGTAATGGATCATCTGAAAGGGAGAATATTCATGTTAAAACCCCATCACCGGTGCAGGAAGAGGAGATTGGAGTAGGTGATCAAGGTGAGCAGCTCCTTGAAAAGGAAAAGGATAAAACAACAGAACAACATGAAGAGGCAAAAATAGATGAAATCCGGGTGGAACCTGTTGTCCCGGATTGGCTTGAAAAGGAGATTACAAGAAAGAAACAAGTCATTGTTGAGGACACCCCCCTTGATTGGGATGAGATGTTATCCAAGATTGGCAAAGGTAAGAAGAAAAAGGTGGCTAAGGTAGTTTCAACGATAGAAAGGGATGAGGTAAATAACAGAGTTATCCACATTGCCACCCCTGCTGCGGATAAAACTAAAGAAGAGGTTACTGGTAAGGACTACAATGTGCAGACTTTCAACCTTGGACCAGCTTCTGTAGAGCAAGATATTGAAGAGTATGAAGGGTCTAGTGCAGTAATAATTGGTAGATTAAGGAAAGAGACTCAGTCAAAGCATGAACTTAAAAAGGAAAATGAGAGGCTTAGGAAGTGCTTGGAGGACGTAATGAAACCTCTGCAATCTCTTCACCCAGCTTCCTCTGCTACTCCTAGTTTCTTGCCCAAGGAAACCATTTTCGAGATTCAAAAGATAAAGGCCTCTACCCAGAATGCAATGGATTGGATAAAGGACGTGCAAGTGAAAGGAGATAATGCAATTAAGGAGGTCCTTTCAGTTGGGAAGGATGTCATCAGAGCTAAAGACTTGTTGGAATATGTGCTATCCCAAGATAAGGAGGACATCGACCTTCTGTTGCAGAAGTCCAAAGTAATCATGGAATATGGAAAAGATAAGTTGGTTGCGGAAGGGATTCTTCCTTCCTCCAAACTTAATGAACCTTGGGAATGGTTTGAGGCTTTGCAGATTCGGCAGAAGGTCATGAGGAAGATTCAGAAATAAAAGAAATTAATAGATGGTGATTTAATTGGTGTCCGTGAGGGATGTATTGCATTTTTTGAGATTATGACTGGCAGGAGGAAAATTGCTCCTAAGTATCTGAGCCTAGAACAACTAAGGGAATGGTGTCATGATGTTTATGCCCCAGATTCCGAGAAGGTCATAATAGGACACCAGTTGGATGATGCAGCAACCTATTTGGTAGTCATGGATAGGTATCAAGTGCACAAGGTTGATTGGGATAAAGTTGTTAAATAGTCAAAGGAGGAGATTAGCTCCATTGAATGTCGACTTAAGATCTTGCCTTTGCCACCTGTTATTGAGTTGGATAAATTATTTTTGAGGGTTCAGGGATCATTGGCCCAGAGTAAGGATAAGGGAGGCGGTAGTTAATGCCTATTTTGATATTTTGTGCTTCCCTATTATTATAGGGCATATGTTGATTCGGGCAACATTGGGGAATGTGTCTAGGCCGACCTTGATAATGTTTCGGCATTTAATATGTGCCTTATTTTTGAATTCATAAGGCCAACTTGTTTTGGGAAAAATATATTTTGTAAATGTTTGGCAAGGCCGACATGTTTTTAGAATTTGCTATAAATGGGCATCCTTGCCTCATTGTAAAGGGTTAGAAAAATAACAGAGACAAGTTAGACCAAAGAGTTAGAGCATTTTGTAGTAGGGATAATAGTGAATTACTTGAAGCAAGTATTGTAAACAGAACAGTGGAATTGTTGCAGTATTTTGATGATCTAATACAATTGAAGACATTGTAGTTTTCCTGGTGAAATCTCTTGTGTTAGCTTATCTTGCATGGTTTCTGTTGTTTCATCTTTCAAATTGCTTAAAGATCTAGGGTTTAGTGTTGAGAATGAAATTAGTTTGGTGAATGATGTTCATGATTTCATATTTGGAATGTTTGTAGCAATCTCTGGTCTATACTCCCAGTAACTATCTGATTGTAGTAGGCTGGTGAAGTCAACCTGGACCATATATTTATGTGTTCTTAGTTCGATTGTGGATGAATATCTATGATTTGAAAATATATACACCTTAGAAGATCGCACCATTCTTGTGATATTGCATTGTGGGTTGATCAAGAATTGGTTACTTGAGATTAGTCCATTCCAGATATCTATCATTTGCATTATTCATTCTAGGAATAGTTTAGATTTTGCCATATCCTTGCACCCTTATCTTTTGCTATTTCTTATCATCTGGTTAGATTTAAGATTTAAGATCATCATATTGCGAGATCATTAAATTGAAAAGATATAGTTTGCTTGTAGTAAGGTCTGATTATGATTACCAGCATTTCACATATTATTTGAGTTGTTTATGCATTGTCATGACCTAACACTCGAGAGACCTTGGGGTGATTTTCAGTAATTTATTGTTGAAAATAACCTTTCAAGAGAGATAGAATATTGCATTCTGTCTGAGTTGTTGTTGTGCAGAAAACACCATCAACAGATTGGCACTAGAAGGAGGGCCTGAATGAGCACAATGGATTTTTTCTTGAACACCATCTCTCCTGAAAGATATAGGAGAAACACCAGATCTACCGCAGGAGAAGAAGATTTGTAGGAATTACAGTTCCCCCCTAGGTCAAGAAGGACTCGAGAAAGGGGAGAGTCATCATCACCCATCCCTTCACCAGCATCATCCAAATCTTCGCATCCAGAAGTTGAGGCCATACCCATCCCTGAGGCAGTTCCCATTCAACAACCTCAGCCTATCGTTAACCAACCACAACCACCACCCCCACTTTTGCCAATGGCCTTCCTAGCTAATAATCCATCTCCCTTATTTTTTCAAGCTTACAATGTTATGCCCAAAAACTCTAAGCACTTCTATTCAAAATTCCATGTTAATGACCCAAACATGACTGCAGAGGAACATATAAGGATTTTCCAAACCTGCCTCAAAGACAGGGGAATCGTTCATGAGGATGTTGCCTGCAGATTGTTTCCTTATTCATTAGGAGAGGAAGCCTTTTATTGGTACAATCACCTCCCTTCTGGTTCAATTCTCAACTGGAATGATCTTGAGACTGCCTGTTTACAGAAATTCAGAATACCCATCAGTGCCAATGAATTATATGTGCAGTTCACTAAAGTAAAGAGAGAGGTTAATGAACCAATATTCAGTTTCAATAACAGGTTCCACCGTGCATACACCAGACTTCAAGACCCTTATGTTTTAGACAATAATACAGCCCTTGGAATCTATTATGAAGCCCTGGACAGCCTTACAGTAACCTTTCTGAAGTGGAGACCTAATCCTCCAGCTACCCTAACTGATGCTTATACAGAAGCTGTTAAGCTTAGCACAGATTTGAGACAACACTTGACTAGACCATTGCCTTCTTTAGGACCAGCCGCACATCCCAACCAAGTTCAGGCAGTGAACCAGGCGCTCACCAACCATACCCCAATCATGAATCCGGTGCCTCAATTACCTCTCATGCCTCATCCTAGTCCCCCCATTAGCCAAGTCTCTCCTATGATGAATTTTCCCCAATAGCAGGTTAACCAGCCTATGTATCAGCCATAGCCAAATAGTTTCCCTGCTTATCTGCAACATTCTGAGGTATTGCATCAGTCTATGGGATCTACTACAATCCCTGTCCCTTCTTAGAGTAACCCAAACCAGATCCCTTATCGAAATCCAAACAAGGAGAGGATTGATGAAATGACTGAACAGATAAAGAAGCTAAATCTAGAGGTGACCTACTTAAGGAATCAAAACAGCCAATTACAAGCTACTCAGAAGAGTATACAGTCCAACCAGAATAGAGAATTTCCACAAGGAAAAAATTTTGACAGAGGACAGTGTAATGAAAGAGGATTCTATAATGATAGGGGATATAATCAGGATAGGGGTTACAACAATGACAGAGGGTTCAATAATGATAGGAGACAAAATTTTGACAGAGGACAAGGTAGTGGGTTAGGATTTGATAAGAGGCAATCACAAGGACAGAGCAGGACATGGAATACAGGACCTAATAATGGAGGAGTCCCCACCCCATTAGATCAACCAGCTAACCAAGTTGTTAACCAATCTGCAAATCAACCAGTCAGTCAAGACAAGCCTTCCAGTGGTGTGTATTTGGCTGAGGTGGCCTTATCAGGATGGTGTAGGCTCCATAAGACAAGCCAACATTCAGAGTTAGAATGCCCAAAGTTCCAAACTGCAGCCTCCATTTTCCAGTATGAGGTAGAGAATAATGCAAATGGGTAGGAGATTGTTCCCTCCACCCCTTATGATTCTCCTGTGCTAGTATTAAATCACGCTCCCTTCCCAGCAAGTAAGGAAAATGTGCTAGAGGAGGAATTTGGTTCTCAGGAGGGGAAAACAGATCAAATTTGTAATGGAGATGAAGTGGCTCAATTATTCAATGAAGAAAAAATGAATGATAATGGCCCCCTCGATCAGGAAGAAGCTTATGTTGAAGAGGTATAGATGTTTCAGAGGCAAGGTCTGAGAGATATGCCCCACAGATGCCCACAGGCTGGGGGACCTTTCACTACCTCTATTCCTCCTAATAATTTCAGTACTCCTCTAGATCCTAATGCTAGCAATAATCTATCTTATCCACATTTTTCCAGACAATACCTTTCAAAAGAAAAACAACCCCAAATTGACTCACAGAAGGAAAGGACTGTTCAAGCAGGCAAGGACAAGGTGGAGGAACCATCTAGGGAGGCTTCTACTGATATGAGTGAGGAACAAATGGCTTCGTATGTCACTGAGGAGTTCAAGAAATTAAAGGTAAATCTTTCAGCATTTGAGTTATTAAGGTTCCCTGCAATTAGGAAAGCAGTTCTAGGTACTTATGATGCACATCCAGGGTCATCGGATAAACCTTTTGGTGAGGATGTCAGCAAAATTTCTAGTTCTTAGCCTGTGAAAACACAAAGCCAGGACCATAGTCAGAATAACTTGTTCCTTGGAGATAAGGGAAAGGAAAAGGACAAAACTCAAGTGGCCTAGGTAGATACTCAACCAACCTTGTTTTAGGGGAAGACAGAAACTCCACCATTTTTGATTTTTGCGTGCATATTCGGTAAGAATCTACATAATTGCTTACTGGATTCTGGTGCTTCCACCAACGTGATGCCATTTGGAGTTTGTAGAGCTTTAGGGATTACACCTGCTAACTCTCAAAAGAAGGTAACTCAGTTGGATAGAACTAAAGTAAATGTGGTGGGGGAATTAAACATGATTCACATGCAGATAGCTTCGGACTCGAGGATTCAATAGGTTATCAATATTCAAGTAGCTGATATCCTGGATGCATATGGTTTGATCCTAGGAAGAGACTTTACTAAGGCTTTGAATGGATATGTGTCTACTGACCACTCCCACATGTGGCTTCCCTGGAAAGGAGTACCAAATCAGATCAGAATTGAGAGAGAACCAATAATGAAATACATGATTACAGAATACCAAAATACTTCAACATAAGTTTTGATATCAGAAGTAGGAGTGGGAAATTATGTGTTGTCAGCTCAGTATGAGGAGGTAGACTCAAAAGAGGTATTGATGCTACACACGATGCCCATTGATACAAAATCCAGCCATGTTACCGTTTCAACAGAATCAGTTAAGGAAGAGGAAGAATCTGAAGATAATCAGATCAACCTATTAGACAGTTTCCAAGAATTCATCAAGCAGTGTGTTGAAAATCAAATTCATCTAGGCAGAAGGACAAGCTTTGAAGAGTTACTCTTACCTAATTGGTGTAGAGTTCATAATGCTTCCCATTCAGAGTTGGAGTGTTGTTTATGCCAGACAATAGTAGAACAAGTACATAAATGCCTAAATCCAACCCAAGCTATTAAGGTAGATGTACAAAACCCTCAGGAAGGATATCAAGGAAAGAAACCTATGCCGCCCGAGGAACCGTCCAGTAGACAAGGGTCAAAGGGTGTAATGAAGAAGACTACCACTGTTGAATGCTGGACTCTCAAATTTGATGGATCCAAATCCAAGCATGGAGCTGGAGCAGGGTTCGAATTGATCAGCCCAAAAGGTAAAAATTTCTTCGCGGCCCATAGACTCCAATTTCACTGCACTAATAATGTAGCAGAGTATGAAGTGTTAATTAATGGACTTCTTATGGCACTCAAGAAAAGGGTTAAGATTCTGCAAGTTTTTGGTGATTCTGAGTTAGTAATTAAGCAAGTAAGGAAACAGTATTCATGCCACGACCGGAGAATGACTAATTATAGGCATAGAGTATGGGACCTCATTGAGGGATTTGACGCTTTCAATATCCAACTGATACCACGACAGAAGAATCAAATAGCAGATTCTCTGGCTCAAGCGGCAAGTACCCTGCAGCCTTTATCTTTGTCAGGTTTGAAGAAATTCACTGTGGAATTGACTCCTGTGCCATCAGTCCCAGACAATGTTACTAACTTCCAGGTGTTTAAAGATGACAAGCATATTCTGGATTTTATCACAAATACAGAAATCTTTGCTTCCCAAATCATCGATGAAGCAGAACCCTAGGAAGCAGAACTGGACTTAGAAGGCGTGATGAATCTGAAGTCTAATACTATTCCAAGGGGAATGGTACAGTTGGAATGAATTTTTGATATGGATAAGATCAGGGATTAGGAAAAAGATTCAAAGAAAGAATCTATCAATGGACAGTGTGATACCTACAATCTGGGAACTGAGGACAATGCTAAGAACATTTTCATTGGAAAAGTATGCACTCCAGAAGAAAGACAAGGAATAATTGAAGCACTGCATAGCTTTCTAGATATTGTAGCCTAGAGTTATGAAGATTTGAAAACTTATGATACATCAATCATAACTCATACTATACCCCTAAAACCAGGTGCTAAACCTTTCAGGCAGAGACAGAGACCTATCAATGCGTTACTAGAACCACTTATACAGAAAGAAGTCTAGAAGTTACTATCTGCCAGAATTATATTTCCTATTAGGCATTCAACATGGGTAGCAAACCTGGTTCCTGTGAGGAAAAAGAATGGAGAAATTAGGCTCTGTGTCGATTTCAGGAATTTAAACAGATCTTCAAAAAATGATAACTATCTAGTTCCTTCATTGGATGAAGTGCTTCAAGTGGTTAATGGATCTCAGATGATGTCCTTTCTAGACGGTTATTCGGGGTACAATCAAGTGATGGTCCAGTATGAGGATAGGCATAAGACTGCTTTCACCACTAAATGGGGTACCTTTGCCTACAAGAGGATGTCGTTTGGACTCATTAATGTAGGAGCCACATTTCAAAGGGCTATGGATATTTCTTTTAAGGATATCATAGGCAAATGCATCATAATTTATATGGACGATCTAACTGTCTTTTCCAAAAATAGAGGGGATCACATTTCTGATTTACGCAAAGTGTTCCAAAGGTGCAGGGAATTTGGCATATCCCTGAATCCTAAAAAATGTATTTTTGGAGTAACAGAGGGAAAGTTGCTCAGACATGTCATATCAGAAAAGGGAATTGTTATTGATCTAGAAAGAGTGGAGGCTATACTGAAGATTCAGCCACCTGCTAGCAAAAAGGAGATGAAATCTTTCTTTGGCAAGATCAACTTCATTAGAAAATTCATCACTGGATTTGCTGAAATTGTTAAGCCATTGAATGCAATGCTAAAACAAGATGCTAAGATCGAATGGACTACGGAAGCAAAGGAGGCATTTGCAGAAATCAAAAGGGCCATTGCTGATGCTCCAATATTGGTAAGTCCCAATTATAGTAAACCCTTCTACATGATTCTATTCATTTGCTTCGGACCATTCATGTGCGGGAATGCTAACCCAGAAGTCCGATGAGGGAAATGAGCATCCTATTTCTTTTATGAGTGCACCATTAAAAGATGTTGAATTGAAATATCTGAGTGTGGAAAAGTAGGCGTATGCCCTGGTCAGAGCAGTAAAGATGTTCAAGCATCATATCCTCAGGAATAAGGTTTATGCAATTGTCCCAGATCCTACAGTCAAGTTACTTTTGATGCAAAATGAATTAGGTGAGCGTAGAGCTAAATGGGTGACAATGCTACAAGAGTATGATATTGAGATCTGGCCCATGAAGCTGGTAAGAGGGCAGGGACTCACCCAGACTATGGCTGAAATAAGTCCTGAACTGACTGTTCAGAATTATAACATCGAGGAGGTTTCCCCTGATGGTTGGTATGATGACATAGTTTATTATTTGTTGAACCAACGATCCCCAGGGAATCTTAATGTAGTTCAGAGACGAGCCCTGCAGTTAAAGAGTGATGGCTTCATGTTGAAGGGAGCTGTTCTGTACAAGCAAAATCATGAAGGCATTTATTTAAGGTGTCTCGGGAAACATGAAGCTGAAAGAGTGATGAACGAATTTCATGAAAAATATGGTACTGGTCATGGTTCTGCAATTGCCACAGCAAATCAAATTCTGAGGGCAGGATATTACTGGCCCACACTATTCAAGGACGTTCACCATCATGTACAGACCTATCACACTTGCTAGACTGTAGCAGCAAAGGAAAGGTATGCAGCACTTCCACTCCAATCAGTTACAGAGGTAAGGCCCTTCGCTCAGTGGGGTATGGATTTCATAGGCCCTATCAACCCACCATCCTCTGCGGGACACAGGTACATTCTAACCATTACTGATTATTTCACAAGATGGACTGAGGCATTTGCTTGTAGGAAATGTACATCTAAGGTAGTGAATGATTTCTTAGAATCTACTATTTTTAATCGATTTGGATGCCCCATTGTTGTTGTCTGTGATAATGGCCCTGCTTTCACATCTTTGAAATTTTCAAATTGGGCTTTTGATCATGGCATTATTGTGAAGTTTGCATCTAATTATTATCCTCAGGGTAATGGCTTAGCAGAGTCCTCTAATAAGAACTTATTGACTGTCATCCATAAGCTATTAGAAAGGAACCCAAAAGACTGGCACACCCAGCTTCGGTTTTCCCTCTGGGCAGATCGTACAAGAATTAAGTCATCCATCGGAACATCTCCCTATCACTTAGTATATGGTCTTGAGCCAGTATTCCCTATTCAACTCAAGATTCTAACCTTTCGATTTATTAATGATTTTTATGATGAGGGGGATAGAAGGGAGGCTAGGTTAACATAACTATTACACCTTGAGGAGAAACGAGACAATGCCCTTGAGAATTTTGCCAAACATCAGGGGGTAGTTAAGAGATGGTTCGACAGAAGGGCCAAAATAAAATCCTTTAGGATTTCTGATCTTGTCCTATACTGGGATAAACCCCATGATAAAAAAGGGAACCATGGGAAGTTTGATAAACTGTAGCTTGGCCCATATCAGATTGCTGAAATACTTGGAGATAATGCCTTCCATCTGAGGACTCTCACGGGAGACGATATTCCACTACCTGTCAATGGGCAGTATTTGAAATATTATTTCCAGTCCTAAGCTGTTTTCAGCTCCTTGCTTTGTATATAGTTAGTCTAGGCTACTCTTTGTTTTGCTTGGTTAGAGTAGGTTTTCCTTTTGGTTTGCTTGTTCTGCTTTGGTTAGAATAGGTTTGCTTTGGTTTGTTGTTTTGGTTTGCGTTGCTCTTGCTCTTGGTTCCTTCTCTTTTGGGGATCCCTGGGTGCATTTGTATAACAGTGGTGACAAAGTGGGTCTGATGTTCTTGGTATTTCTCTTACAAACTTTAATCATCCTTCCAGGACATTATGGTACGAATTCTCTACCCGATGTCACTTATCCTTATGCTGAGGCAAAGTGTTTCTAGTCAGTTTGAACAGGAATATATTAGGGTCTCATACTTTCAATTATTAAAGATACCTGAAGTTGCAGAAGGTCCTTATAAGGTCTGAACTGTGGTTCTCATCCCTGAGTGTGAACTTCATTGTTCACAGGTTGAAGTAGAAGCAGTGAAAGGATAAGCAGTATAAAAAAAAAAGGATATACATATTGAAATTAAAAGGTTTAAATTCAACTCATAAGGGGAATCTGAATATCTCTATCGGGGCTATGGATGCCTGGCTAGCAGTAGAGCTATGTTTAGGAGGATCACAGCGATAACCTCGTCGGGGCTATGGATGCCTGACTGGCAGCGAGGCTCTATCCAGGTTACTTTTAGAGTATGAATCTTTACGTAGCCTGTTCATACCAAGTTTGGTTCCTGTTGCAACTAAGGGAGGGTAATGAATGCATATGCACACACTTTGACCCTAGTATAAGAAAATTTGAATGACTAGGGGCTTATTTGTTTTAACATGGGGGTGGTGGCAGGATATGTGAGTTGAAACCATAAGTTCTAGGTTCTTGATTCCAGTTTGTCATTGAAATGCTTAGAAGCATTTCCCCAGCAGAGTCGCCATTTGTTGTGCAGTTTCACACACACGCCCCACTTGGAGTAGGGACCCTCTTTTTCAGGATGTCTTTTGACCTTTGGTTTTATTGGATTTGTCTTTTTGAGGTCTTGAGATGTTGGTATTTCTAGCTTTAGTCTTGCCTTGAGGCTTGAATTGGTTAAAGTTGGGTTTCAGTGAAAATTTGGGTTTTGACCTAAATCTAGGATTTTCCAGCTCCGGCGAATTTTCTCGGGCTTTGGTGCATTGTCCATTTATTGCTGAATTTTCTGAATCCGGGCTTCTGCTTGACTCCGGGATTTTCTGGTTTTGGTGGATTTTCCCGGACTATGTCAAAATCTCAAACTTTATTAAAATCCCAGTTTCTGCCATATCCGCAGAATTCGTGTTTATCCGGATTTTCCATGTGTCTTGGTTTTTTCTGAAATTCCGTCCTAGGCTCGAGTTTCTAGATTTTTCTGATATGTCTTATCGTTCATTAATGCTCAAAGTACCTTTGCTCATACATGAATATAGAGGGATTTAAAGTCTTTTAGGCATCATTTTTTACTTCAATATTCACCTATTTTTTGCTTTGGCATCTGAGTGCATTCTTCATTCGAGCTTTGAGCGTTGATCTTGAGCTGCTTGCGTGTGGATTGTTTGGGCGTTGGTGTCAGGATTTTCGTTGCTAGGGCACACTTGTTTTGCAATCGCCTCTTCGATATCGAGCCTCATCCATCTTGATCCATGGTAAGTCACGGCTAGCCCTTCCATCTATTTGCGCGATAATTGAATCTTTCTAAGTCGATTGGTAGCCGTTTTGGGTTGGCCTTTGCTTGGATTATGGCTTTGTATTTATAAAGCCAGGGTTTGACCCATCTTTTCGTGAAACTTCATCACCCGTACCATGCATGCTTGTGTTTATCCATTAAATAGTGAGTGTGTCATTATGGATGGTATTCTGGGTCAGATTTTTGCCCTCTAAGTGCGTAATTTGTTGTCTTGTGCGAAGTTAGGGTTTTCAGTGCTCTGCCCAGATTAATGAATTTGTTATGGTTTGTATATCTTGCACCTAGATTAAGCTAGCCCTTGCCTTGTGAAGACTTGGAGTGCTTTAGATTCATCTTTAGGGATAGTATTCGAAACCTCGAGCTTACCCTAGTTTTCATGGCAAAGGGTGTATTTGTCAAAATTAGGGCATCGTTGTTTCGCTATGAGGATTAGTCATCTGAAGGCTTTGGAAATCTGAACTTGTGTGCATTTGAGGTCTTGCTTATTGGTGTTGATTTTGAGATCATTTGAATCCAAGTTAGTAAGGTTTTGTATGATCATTTAGTTGACGGGTTGCGTGTTATCATTCATCAGGTTCCCTAGGTGTCCGTGGAATTTCTGCGCACCTGGATTTTCCCGGTTTCGGCCAATTCCGCGACGTATAGCGAATTCTGGAGTATTTGAACTATTCGTGAAAATCCTTCCTGTCTGGACTTTTCTGGTTTTCCTGTCTGGTTTCTTTTCTTTCGATTTCCCGAAGATAGGATTAATGGAGTAAATGCTAAATGTTGATTTCTTGTTGCTAATGGATGAATTTCATGATAATCTTATAACCCTTTGCCCAAACTAACAATTTATTTAGCGAATGGTGTTCAGGCAGCAAGAATCTGTCTAGGTCGGATTTCTCCGAATTCCACCTTGACCAGATTTTCCCAGCTTACCTTGTTTTCCCAGATTGTTTTACTTTTCGGGATTCTCAAACATTGATGATTTGTGATGGATCTTAATTGCTTTATATGATTTTATGCTAACCTTTGGATCGGAATATGTATGACAATTGAATACTCATGACGATCCTTTGTGAATGCAGGTTGAATCAAGCAAGGCTGCAGCAGGAAAATCTAAAGGTGACATGGAGGGGTCCTCCATTTTAGAGGCAGAAAGATTAAGGTTGGATACCAAGAGTCAGCTTCCAGAAAGCAAGATATCTTCGGTGTGGTCTGAGGTCTCGGACACCAATGTTGGAGTATGGCGATATGAGGAATTCAAAGAGAGAACAGCTCAGAAGAATCTGTCAGTCTTGAGACAGGGAATGACGAAGTCTAGACTAGTTCATGTGGTAGGGTTCCCTCCTGCAATCCAATGCTATGAATTAATACTAGAGTGTGCCCAGCAGTATCACTTCGACACACAAAGGGTTGTCAGTACCGAAGGGAGAGTCTTAGCAAATTTTAATCCTGTTTCCATTGCTCAAGCCTTTGACATGCCAGATTTTCCTTCTGTGTGTGCCCTAAACATGGACTTGGCCAAAACATATTATGAGAATGAGCCAACCAAAGCTCAGCAGATGATTAATTCTTGGTTGGAAAAGCCAAAGTCACACTACTCCAAACTGCCCAAGCAATTGCACAGGATTAAATTCAGATCAGATATTTATGATGTGATCACATTTTTTAGTAGAGTGGCAGGTTTGAAAAGTGCTAGAGTATTGGAAAGTTGGATGGTCCATGTGATCAACAAAATTGAACAAGGAACCAATTACCATTGGGCAGGACTTATTAGCACTATGATTGATAAACAGCTGAGGGAGGTCCTAGAAACCAAGAAGTTCACCATGTCTTCTTATGTGATGTATGTGTTGGCTAGATTCTACCCATACAGGGGTTTGAATCCACAGGGAACATTTGGACAGGATGTAATTTATAATATTTACGAGGAATTGCACCTAGGACATAGGGATTATAGAAGAGCCAATGATGCATTCACAATGCATATCACTAGGTTGCTTCAAAATGCGGAGCATGTGAGATTGTCAGATGGAGCGAAGGAGTTGATAAAGAAATATGGAGCCTGGTTCATTCAGTTTCCCACCTTCTCTTACATCAGAATTGACGAATGCCCGGCTACTCCATACAGGTTACCTAGGTACCCTACTGATCATATTGTGTTACTGGAAGTTGTTAGACAGATATGTGAATTTGATGCAATTGTCAAAAAGGAAAAGCATAAAATAGGTTTTGGTGGGGATTTCCCTCTTGGAATTGGCATGGCAGAGGTGTGCCCTTCCATTCCATCGGCACATGTAGCAGGTGATGAATTGGTAGCTCATGGTTTTTCTTTCCACTCCAAAAGGACAAATTTTGATATCACCGGGGAAGCACAGAAGAAGGCCACCAAAGAGTACCGTCATAAGGATGACCTAGAAGACTATTGGGCCAATATCAAACATGATTTTGAGGCAAGGAAGAAAAGGTACTCTAGGCTTCCTGTTGATGTGATTAGGCAATACAATGTCAAGTTAATCCCTGACTAGCTAGAGGATGATGGAAACCTGGTGCAAGATCATGCCTATGAGTCTGTTAAGGACAGATCAGTTGGAGAGATAAAATAGAACAATGATGAGGTAACTGAGTTGGAAGATCTGATGGCACCAGTTATGAAATTTTCTACTTCATGGTTAAAACATAAGGTTTGGGAGTTGGAAAGTGAGAAGGTACCCTGTACCTTTAATTTGATGGGAAATCTCAATCCTATGTCCACTTCAGAGGAATCCGGGGAAGATGACCCCAAGGGGAAAACTAAAAGGAGCTCACCCTTCAAAATAAAAATCAAAGGTCCTAAAGGAAGTGAGCCAGAACCTAAAAGAAAACCAAAAGGAAAGAAAAGAAGTCGAACCGTGAAAATAAGTAGGTCCTCCGATGAAGAAGAATTTGAAAAAGTAGAAGAAGAAGATGCTCCTCCGCAGCCTAAGAAGACAAGAACAACTAGGGTTTCAAAGAGAAAAGGTCAAGAAATTTCCAAAGATGAGACTCTGATTGTTGATGTGGAGAGTTCAGGGGAAAAACTAAGGTTTATTCAAGGAGATCACAGACTCCATCCCCTAAGGAGCCGATGCAAAGGATGGATCCTCTTCCAAAGACACCCGCTGTGGAACAACCTAGGGTTACTTCTCCTTCACCAATTGTGCCTGAGCAAGAGACTCTTGAGGAACATGAGACTAGCATGAAGAGGCAGAACCTTTCAAGGAAGGAGAACTCTTTGGTGCAGCAGCTAAGCT
The DNA here is from genome assembly GCA_007258455.2 of Sequoia sempervirens. Classification (NCBI taxonomy): domain Eukaryota; kingdom Viridiplantae; phylum Streptophyta; class Pinopsida; order Cupressales; family Cupressaceae; genus Sequoia; species Sequoia sempervirens. Next base: position 559,152,022 of record VDFB02000017.1, read on the forward strand.
CGAAGTTGAAGAAGAAGAAAAGCACCCTTCTCCACTAGTCCAATATGAGGATTCTCCAGAGAGTAGTAAAGATAATGGATCATCTGAAAGGGAGAATATTCATGTTAAAACCCCATCGCCGGTGCAGGAAGAGGAGATTGGAGTAGGTGATCAAGGTTAGCAGCTCCTTGAAAAGGAAAAGGATAAAACAACAGAACAACATGAAGAGGCAAAAACAGATGAAATCTAGGTGGAACCTGATGTCCCGCATTGGCTTGAAAAGGAGATTACAAGAAAGAAAAAAGTTGTTGTTGAGGACACTCCCCTTGATTGGGATGAGATGTTATCCAAGATTGGCAAAGGTAAGAAGAAAAAGGTGGCTAAGGTAGTTTCAAGGATAGAAAGGGATGAGGTAAATAACAGAGTTATCCACATTGCCACCTCTGCTGCGGATAAAACTAAAGAAGAGGTTACTAGTAAGGACTACAATGTGCAGACTTTCAACTTTGGACCAGCTTCTGTAGAGCAAGATATTGAAGAGTATGAAGGGTCTAGTGTAGTAATAATTGGCAGATTAAGGAAAGAGACTCAGTCAAAGCATGAACTTAAAAAGGAAAATGAGAGGCTTAGGAAGTGCTTGGAGGACGTAATGAAACCTCTGCAATCTCTTCACCCATCTTCCTCTGCTACTCCTGGTTTCTTGCCCAAGGAAACCATTTTCGAGATTGAAAAGATAAAGGCCTCTACCCAAACTGCAATGGATTGGTTAAAGGATGTGCAAGTGAAAGGAGATAATGCAATTAAGGAGGTCCTTTCAGTTGGGAAGGATGCCTTCAGAGCTAAAGACTTGTTGGAATATGTGCTATCCCAGGATAAGGAGGACATCGACCTTTTGTTGTAGAAGTCCAAAGTAATCATGGAATATGGAAAAGATAAGTTGGCTGGGGAAGGGATTCTTCCTTCCTCCAAACTTAATGAACCTTGGGAATGGTTTGATGCTTTGCAGATTCGGCAGAAGGCCATGAGGAAGATTCAAAAATGAAAGAAATTAATAGATGGTGATTTAACTGGTGTCCATGAGGGATGTATTGCATTTTTTGAGATTATGACTGGCAAGAGGAAAATTGCTCCTAAGTATCTGAGCCTGGAACAACTAAGGGAATGGTGGCATGATGTTTATGCCCCAGATTCTGAGAAGGTCATAACAGGACACCAGTTGGATGATGCAGCAACCTATTTGGCAGTCATGGATAGGTATCAAGCGCACAAGGTTGATTGGGATAAAGTTGTTAAACAGTCAAAGGAGGAGATTGGCTCCATTGAATGTCGGCTTAAGATCTTGCCTTTGCCACCTGTTATTGAGTTGGATAAATTATTTTTGAGGGTTCAGGGATCATTGGCCCAGAGTAAGGATAAGGGAGGCGGTAGTTAATGCCTATTTTGAGATTTGTGCTTCCCTATTATTATAGGGCATATGTTGATCCGGGCAACATTGGGGAATGTGTCTAGGCTGACCTTGATAATGTTTCGGCATTTAATGTGTTCCTTATTTTTGAATTCATAAGGCCGACTTGTTTTGGGAAAAATATATTTTGTAAATGTTTGGCAAGGCCGACATGTTTTTAGAATTTTCTATAAATGGGCATCCTTGCCTCATTGTAAAGGGTTAGAAAAATAACAGAGACAAGTTAGACCAAAGAGTTAGAGCATTTTGTAGTAGGGATAATAGTGAATTACTTGAAGCAAGTATTGTAAACAGAACAGTGGAATTGTTGCAGTATTTTGATGATCTAATACAATTGAAGACATTGTGGTTTTCCTGGTGAAATCTCTTGTGTTAGCTTATCTTGCATGGTTCCTATTGTTTCATCTTTCAAATTGCTTAAAGATCTAGGGTTTAGTGTTGAGAATGAAATTAGTTTGGTGAATGATGTTCATGATTTCATATTTGGAATGTTTGTAGCAATCTCTGGTCTATACTCCCAGTAACTATCTGATTGTAGTAGGCTGGTGAAGTCAACTTGGACCATATATTTATGTGTGCTTAGTTCGATTGTGGATGAATATCTATGATTTGAAAATCTATACACCTTAGAATATCGCACTGTTCTTGTGATATTGCATTGTGGGTTGATCAAGAATTGGTTACTTGAGATTGGTCCATTCCAGATATCTATCATTTGCATTGTTCATTCTAGGAATAGTTTAGATTTTGCCATATCCTTACACCCTTATCTTTTGATATTTCTTATCATCTGGTTAGATTTAGGATTTAAGATCATCATATTGCGAGATCATTAAATTGAAAAGATACAGTTTGCTTGTAGTAAAGTCCGATTGTGATTTCCAGCATTTCACATATTATTTGAGTTGTTTATGCATTGTCATGACCTGACACCCGAGAGACCTTGGGGTGATTTTTCAGTAATTTATTGTTGAAAATAACCTTTCAAGAGAGATAGAATATTGCATTATGTCTGAGTTGTTGTTGTGTAGAAAACACTATCAACATACCCCAGCATGAGAGAAATATCAAAATAAAATATTATGTCGGTCCCCCACAAGATTCGGGCTCAATTCAAGTTGGCCAATAACGGTCCCCAAGCATTCAAAATTACGGCCACGAGATTTTGAAATTTTTTTTTTACCAGTAGAACAGTTGGCGAGACAATGCAACAGCTATGCTGAAGGCAATTCACTCGTTAATCGCTCCACCCTTGTATTTCACTTTCGCTATGACCTATCTAAGTCGGGGAGATGTCCCATAGATCATATTATGATTTACCGATATGCATTGTCACCTTCTGTATGTTGCTATAACATTCTGTTGGTCACACCGAAGCCATGAAGTATCCCCCAGTTCCCTTTATGTATCATTGTAGCTCTACGATATCGGGAAGACCTCTCGCAAACTCCACATTACTTTACCAAAAATCCTTATCCACACTAAATGTCGCCGTGACTTAAATATTTTCTTGCCGATGATTGCCCACTATGAATGTCGCCATAACTCTTAATCATCGGTGAGATGTCTTGTAGACTATCCAATGCTTCACCGAAGGTCTTCAACTATCCCCACGTCATCAAGACAAGGCAACACCTATGCTAACAAGGATCTACATGTTTCCATCGGCGAGACCGGAGGTCACTCGCCAAGACCTTTTGCCGAAAACCCTTAGCTTTGCTGAAAAGAAACCTGCATGCGAAGTCAGCGAGACATATTGTATTCGCTAAGACCACTCGCCAAAACCAAAAGGTTACACCGTGCAACACCATTGTCATATTCATCCTTGCTGAGACATAAAAAGACTCCTGCCAAAAATCATTTGGTAGAAAGCCTTTTGCACCGCCAGTGAGACAAACTCACCTTCCCGTGACACTATACCGAAGGCACTCAACTTATACCAATGAACCACCAAAATGCAAAGTCGGGGAAACAAGTGATATTAGGTAAGAAACCACCCCAAAAGCCATAACATATGCCAAAGAGACCCACAGTGCACCTGTGACCGAAACAACATGACTTCGGTAAGACATTAGCCCAACCACAAAGACATACGCCAATAACTGCCAGCAGAAGAAAATCCTATCGCCGAGACAAGGGAAACGTCTTGCTGATAGGCAATAGACATTTGCCAGACGAAGAATGGGTCGGGGAGACCATAATGTAGTTACACTGATACACTTGAAATAGAAAGAATTAGCAGAGAAACAAAGTGGGTCAGGGAGACGGAGGGAGACCTATGCCGATAGAGACCAAAAGGTGGAAAATACATAGATAGATAATCTAGGGGCCAATCACGAGCCAAAATGTGAGCAAATAATTACGAAATGAAGGAAGAATTCATAAGGAAAGACTCATATGGAGACTCATGGGGCATGAAAAAATGCAAAGAACTATCAGAATTTAATAGTTCCAACACGTTCACAACTTTCTGACCACCGCCACGTGGTGTCCTATCAAAGCTTCCCTTCGACATGCCTCTTTTTCATTTTTTCGGGCTCTAGTTTCTTAATGCATCACCTTTGCCTGCTTTCTATTTGGATGGGGCCCACACCACAGATACCTTCTCCAAGAGCTTTCCACGTGGTGATTGTTCGAGCATCTGTTGTTTTTGTTTGATGGTTGTTGCAACTGTTTCTATTTTTCTATTGTGTGTCCCTTCCTTTTGCTACTTTGTGGCCCATCTCTCCTCGAAATGTCCTTGTTGGCATGTTTCCTTTCCTTCTTTTTGTTGGTTCCTTTGCTAGAGCATCTTTCTTATTGGAGCCTCCAGGTGGTGTGCTGGCTTATTTAAGTAGCCCTTTCTTCATTTTGTGGTTGTTGTTAGATGGAATTTCTTTCCTAGTACTAAGAATTAGACTCTATAGTGTTTGATATTAAATTTGAACTTGCAGACTGTGCCATTCTTTTCGGCCTCTTTGTTTTCAAGAATTTGATAGGATATTAGTTGTGCTTGCATTTTTTGAAATATATGAACATTTGTTTCAAGCTTTTATAATCTTTATGTGGCTTAGTGTAATACAGATCATGTTGCTACTCTTTTTTGTTAGCTTATGTTGTATGGGTTATTTTATGCAAATGGTTTGATGTTCTTATGTTTGCAGTGCTAGGAATTTTCTATTTAATATATGCTAATTACTACCCAAGCCTTTGTTTCTACAATGTGCTTACTTGTCTCATTACTGATCTAGTGCATTGCCTTAGCTTAGATTTTTTTATTTTATGTTTGTCTTTTTTCCCTTTTCTTCCCCCCCATTAAAAAATGAAGAGCCGACTTTGATAAAATCCTGAAGGTCACTTAGCTATGCGCACAAGTCCCCCCAGTAGCTAAGTTTCCCATAAGGCTATTGCTTGCAGAATTTTGCATCAACACATAACATTTAATCTTGAAATATAAATTTATCATTGTGTTGGTGTGTGTGTTCATGCATCTACATGTGAGATCTTGTGTTTGATATTTCCCAAGTCAAACTTTCAATAAACACTTGCCACATCATCCAAATCATACAATCTTGTCATTCCACATAATACCTTAATCATCATCATCTCTTTAATCTAATCAACATCATTTTACACCATGACAACATTAGAAGACCTAACAAAAAATCTTGTTCACATACTTCACGTAGCTCAAACAAGCCAATCAACTTTAAACCAACAAATCATTCAAGTATTCCATGACATGATCTGAAAACTTCAAACAAACCAATCAACTCAAATGCAACAACTCATAGCACAAGCCCAATACCTTATGGCCACTTGTCAAATCCAATCACCACATCAACAAATTTCATCTCAATCCTATGTGTCACCTATATCATCATATCAACCTCATCCATCCACATATCATGTTGCCCCTTCATCAACCTATCACACCTCTTCTAATGTCAACACTTATCCATATCAATCTACCTCTCAACAACCATTATCCTATGCAACCCCTCCATGATTATCACAACAACAAATCATACCACAACAAGTCCAAACACCATTCCAACCTCAACACATTCAACCACAATCCTATGTGTCACCGTCATCATCATGCTAACCTAACCCATCTACCTATCATGTCAATGCCACATAAACATATTCACCCATATCACAACAAGAACATAGGATCCCAAGTCCACCTTGGCAACAAAATAAAGAGCCTTTCAATTCTCATGTTCCATTTGACAAGGGGAACACTAATCTAGTTCATGCACCCTTACCACCATCCAATCAAATGCCTATCTCTAATCCACCATGTACTAGTCCTAATTTGTTGGCCTCTCCACCTTCTAACTAATCAAACTCTTCATTACCCCAACTATCATCCAATCCTCCATCAAATTAATGCCCTAAAATTAGACATTTCAAAAGTAAACCTATGACATTACCCAAATTCACCCATCCACCTACAAAGGATGTGACCTAGGGGCTACTAGCAAGGAATCAATTGTCACCATGTCATTCAATACATATACTTGAACATAAAAAAGAGTCCTCAAACATTATGCCAAGTCCTTCAAGCAAACCATTTCATCCACAACCCCTTGAGCCAATTCAAGAGTCTCCCATCATAAGTCCAAGTCACCCTCTTTCATGCTCCTATATTGTTGACCATCAAGAACATGTCAAGTCTCTCCATGAGAAATCCCCTTCCACCTCCATTCAAATAAGTTATGAGGTATGTCAAGAGCACAATCTTCAACATGAGGAAACATTACCCCCTCATCCACATAAATATCTACACCCTCCTAATGATTCTGCTCATAACACACCTATTCCTATTCATGCTCAATCTTCCATATTTGATCAAGACCCCTTTTATGATCAAGAAGATGATGATAATCCTCTTAACCAACTTTATGCATTCCATGCTAAAGAGCTTTCCACCTCACACATCCATGATCTATCAACATCCACTTCCCTTGATGAGACATAGCCTCCCAAGCACACATAGAAGATAAAAAAAATACCTTGGATCTAAGTGAACACAATTCTAATCAAGATCCTAATGATCCTCCATCACCCACTATCAATCCCATTGAAATTCCTCCATCATATCCTATTGGTCTTTCCACCCTAATTCATGAATTTTCCTCCTTAGAACAACAAAAACCATTATATTCTCCATCCAATAAGGAACTCGTGTCTAGTGTTCCACCTACACCTAGTTCCATTTTCCATTGCATACCCCAAGGACACCAATCTCAAGATCTTGGTACTTCCTCCATGCATCCTAATTCCACCTCCTTCCATCATAAATCCTATAATAGGCCTAAAACATATGTTTTCATCCTTCCTCCATCATCCTACAAATGTCAAAAGCATGTGACCATACACCTTCCACCATCCACTTTGCCACCATTACTTCCAACTCCTAATATTCCTCCATCCACTTTACCACCATTACTCCAAACACCTAATATCCCTACCATCCAATCCTCTTATCCATTTATCCATAAATGCCCTAACATTCCCAAACATGACCAACAAACGCATCTAAACATGAAGCTGCCACTCATTCCACCTATCCCATGGGATTCAAAAGAAAAAATTTCAATGCCTCTACCTATAAAGTAAAAAATTCTAAGGACCCTCATGCCTTAGGACATCAATACAAAAATTCAAAGAAAAATACATTAAAAAATTTATATAAGCCCATACGTCAAAAAGTAAAGGCCAAAATTAAAATGGTTTGGGTCCCTAAGAAAAATGAAAGCAAGTCCAATGAGACATCTATATCACAAAAATCCCAACCATCCACTTCCACCTCACATTCCCACTCTATTCAAGAATCTCATATTCCATCCCACAAGCCAAACAAAAATCATAAAAATACTAAGTCTATGTGGGTACCTAAAGCACTTTGTCCACCATCTCCTAAGAAAACATCTCCATTGCTTTCTACACCCCATCCACATAAAAATCTTCAATGTTTATCACAATGTGTGCAACCATTGGTCATGGTTCCCTTCCATTTCACAACAATTCCACATACCTCCATCTCCTCACCCTTCACTCATTATCCTACATATCTCCCCCAACTTCCTATGGTCCATGCTTTTGGCTAAGCCTCTCCATTCATCTTTTGCATAAGTCCCATAGAATCCTTATCATCTTCCCTACATAATCCACTATTTTCCTCCATAATCCACATCATAATCCATAATATACCTACTCCATCTCCCTTTCATGTCATCCCTTACCAACATCTATGAGCATAATGAAATTTGACATAGTCCATGCGATGACATCCATATCTAGTGGGACTATCACCTTTGATGGAACTAGACACTTGAGTCCCTCCTATCCATATTCTCCTCCTATCTAAAAAGTCAAAAAAAAAGTAAAGAGAAATCCCTTCGTCCAACGGTGAAAACCTGGTAAACAGGCGCCCTGAATAAGTACCATGATGAAAACCTGGAAAACAGGTGTCATGTGTAGGTTGATATTCTATGTCACTTACACTTGGGGGCATAATGTCTCATCTATCCAACCTATCATTTTCATATCATATCATTCTATCTTACCATCCTACCATCTTTAGCCATCATACATACCTATCATATTGAGTCCACTTATCCATCATTTTCCTTTTGATCTTGATGAAGATATAGGAGCAAAGTCTTGAAACATGTTTTGTGAATCTCTTGACATACCTCATCCTTTCCAACCAATCATATTATTATCCTATTGTCATATTCTTTGTCCAGAAAAATCTTAAGTATTGTACCTAGAATGGGGAATGTTATTCCTATGCGACATAGTCTTTGGAGATCACATCCTTGCTCTCTTACACATACATCCATTCCATTCATTATCACCTATCTATCCTACATCCACCTAGACTTGCCCCCCCCCTTGGCTACACAAATTGTCATCCATTGACATTCCAAAAAAATCAAATATTCTCAAAAATCTAAAAAAATCACAACATTCAAAAATCCAAAAAAATTAAAAACATTTCAAAAAGGAAAAAAAATCATAACATGTCAAAAATCCAAAAATCAAAACATGTCAAAAATCCAAAAAAATCATAAACGCCAAAAATCCAAAAAAAAAAATCCGAAAAACACAAAAACATCAAAATAACTCTCAAAAATCCGAAAACAAAGTCAACATTCGTCACGCTAGTCAAATAAGTCAAACATATTCATTCAAAATGTCAACATTCAAATCATGAACCAACAAGACAGCATAGTCCAATCAATCATCTAGTCAAAATTAGTCAAATTGCCATAACAATGTCAATCTCGTCACTCTATGGTCCCCTCCAATGTGTCCTTCTTGGACTTGGACCTTGTCAAAATGACATTTTCCTTTTTAGGATGTGTCCTTGACGATAGGAATCGTCCAATCATCAAACTGTCAAGCAATCTACCTTTGACAAACAAACGTTAGCAAACACAATTAAATGGCTGTTGAACTTTTCTGGTCTATTTTGTCTTAACTTTTGTCCATTTTGTCTAATCTTTTTGTTATTTTGTCTTATGTTTTTTCATTTTTCCTCTTAGTCATGTTACTAGCTACCTTGAGAATGTCCCATGAAGGATTTAGAGGTGCAATGATGTCTCATGACCTATTTTTCCTTGATTGTTGTATTTGGTGTCTTAACAAAAAGACTGGGGCAACTTTGCCCTTAGTATGAGTTGGCACATTCCTTGTCTTTAACTATCTATTTTTCAAGTGGATGACCTTGTACACCTTGGTCTATGTCATACCCTAGTGTTTGTTGTTCATTTGTGTCATTTTAATGCCCAATGATGATTTGAGCAACACCTATTAGTACTTTAGCAAATATTGAACGTTTCTTTCCCATCCCACCCCTTTTTCCTTTCCCCTCTCACATTTCCTCTAGTCCGCATCTTCGTCATCTTTGTCATCCATTTTGAGATCTCACTTGTATTCTCTAAACCCAATTTTCCTCTCGAGGGGGCATACCACTACCTCCTCGTCATTCTTTCTCTTCTTATTTTTCGCTGGGGTATCTTTTTGACTTCTTTTCTTTGTTACAATGTGATAAACTATATTATGACAAAGAGGGGAAAAATGTAGACACATAAAAATGTCCTAGACTACAAATCACATTTTTCTATGTCAAACATCCTCCTCACATAATTAAAATATTTGATTATGTCCTATTGTCCAATTTCAACTATTAATTAAATAATTCTTAATTATTTAATTAATTCATATTTCTTATTCCTCCTGACTATTTAAATAAATAAATTATATTTATTTTATTTAAATACGTCGCTAATTTCTTATGTCCCTCTATAATTAAATAAATTATTAAATTTATTTAATTATTATTTTCCCATTATTTCCTCCTAATTATTTAAATAAATAAATTTTATTTATTTATTTAAATACATCATTAATTCCTTATCTCTTTTTATAATTAAATAAATTCCTATGATTTTATTTAAATAGTTTCCACCTTATCCATTTCATCCATAATTGAATAATTAGTATTAATTATTTAATTATCATATTGACTTTTCTTCTAAATTTAAATAAAGCATTTATTTAAAATTGTCCACTTTCTATTTTCCCACCAAGTAAATAATTTGAAATAATTATTTACTGCCATGTGACACCGCCACTTTTGAATTAAATTAATTTTTAATTCCAAAGGTCAACATCACCTCTTGAATCAATTAATCTTAAATTCTTATTTGATTCTCCAACAACTTCATTTTTCGTGCCCACTATCTTCTTGTCACATGCATTCTTGACCTTTGATTTGATTTTTCCAAAATCAAATCACAACCATTCATTTTAAATTTTAACCTAATTTTTCCCTAACCCTAATTGCTAGTTGTCACATGCAATTTCAGCCTTTGATCTTAGGGCTTTGTCAAACTTTCAATCCTGGCCATTCATCTAAAATTGACTTTTTTATAAAAAGGCAATGTCAACCTCATTTGGGGACTTTTGATCATCTTCTGACTTCATCACTTATTCATACTTCATGCTTTAGAATTTAGGCTTCCATACTTATTCTTGCTTGTATAAATCTAAGTATACTTGCATTTTAGATCAAATACTTCAATATTTTCTTAGGTCTTGTCATAGTCATAGTTGCTCATAAAAAATCTGAGGGCAAACATAATATTGTAGCAAATTGAGAAGGTGCAATGAAGATCAATCAATGGTGGCATGAAGATTTGGTAATATTATTTTATGCTTTATGTCTTTATGCTCATTTGTGCTTCATTGTTTAATAGGGTTTGATTTATATGCTTTATTGCATTAACCTTAATATTTTAGCCCTAATTATAGGCTTCATTAAAAAAGTATCCTTCTTGAAAGTCTCTAAATCAATGTATCCCAAAGTTGTGTCTATGATCTTCATTAATCGAGAGGTGAATTTAGAAATCACTGGTGCTCCCTAATACTTATACTTCATGGTATATGGAGTTTTATATGCTTTTGTTAATTTTCCCTTTTGATATTTTTCTACCTCCTCGAGACCGAGTTTTTCTTTTGGGTCAGACATTTATGAAACCTAGAAAATAAACATAAGAAGATATATCAAAAACATCAAAAAAGTATTCAAAAATTTGTTCCTGGTACTAACTCAAAACTATATTCCATCAAAAATGCAAACATTGAAAGGACCTTACAAAACATACTAAAGTTACCCTGTCTTAATCGAAAATCAAAACTAGAAAAGCATTTTTAACTTGGTCTTTGGGTAAAGGAGTCCAATTGAAATTCAAAGTTTTGATGAGACCATGCCTGTTACAAGTGGAAATCAGAATAAAAAAAGGACTTTAAACATGGACCCCCTAGTTACAAGTCCATTCGAAACTAAAATTTCTGATTGAACCAATGTGTTAGAGTGACCTTTAAAATTGTGAAAACTCAATGGACCTATTTATGATAATATGCATCGAAGATAGGAATAGGAAAAGCATTTCAAACTTGGACCTTTTTATCATGGGTTTTTTCAGAACTAGAAGTTCTAATTGCACCAAAAGGAAAATTATGCAAAGTAAATAGGTTAGAGTTTAGAATCGAAAAAGCACATGGGATTTGACCCCCCAAGGATAAAGTTCATTCAAAATTTGAATTTCTGAATGAACCTAAAAGTAAAATTCGCTAAGTAGAATTCAAAATTTGGAATTAGAAAAGCACATAGGATTTGGATTATTTGTCAAAAGTTTGATGCAAAAATAAAAAAATTTCAAGGAGGGTAAGTGCACCAAGATGGTTCCCAAAAAGGGGGCTTAAGTGGCCACTTTTTTTTCTGAAATATGGAAATGTTGACCTTGGACGTGAAATTGAGGATAGTTACACTCAAAATTTTGAGATGGAACAAAAACAAGGATCAAAGTGCTCCAAGTCTACTTTCTAAAATACTCATTTATTTTGAAAATGGTTGAGATTAAGGGGTTCAAAAGAGGGATGTACACAAATTGGTATTGTTTCTGTCAGAAAAACATAACATAACAACTCTTGTATAAACTGAGCATGGTGAGCTTTTTTTTAGTATTTTTAAAATCGCTACATTCAAAAGTTAGCTAACAACATCTAGTTGATGCACAATTTTTCTGATAATTTTTTAATGAATATTTGATTTTTCACTAATTTTCTAAGTGCGCACTTCCTAAAAAGCAGAATTTTGGCCTTGCTCCCCCTACAAATTCTGGAAAGTAATAGATTTTTTTTTTAAATTATTTTTTAAAATTTGTAGAATGGAGCCTAGTTTCTAAAAATGTAATTTATTTGAAATTTTTATGAACGGTTAATTTATAAAAAAAAATAAACCAAACACTACTTTTTGAAAAAAAAGACATACAAACAAAAGATATTATGGATAAAAGGCCTAACATTGTCAGAAAGTGAAAAAAATTAAATTGTTGGAAAGGTAAGAGAGAACTTAACATTACCCATGTGTTCAATTTTGTCAATATTGAACTAGATGCAATCCTGACGGTGAGCACGAACTCGATTATATGAAAAATTGTAGAATTTGTAAAAAACACGTCTTTGGTCATTGGGAATGCCCTCCAAGCCTTTGGGTTGGTATTCCAAGGAAAATACCAAAGCTAAGGCTCGGGGATTCCAAAAGCAAAATATAACATGAGCGTGTTATAACGCGCTCACGTTATTTATTATTTTTGACATTTTTTCTTCTCTGGGGAACATATCTAGCAACACATAATGCACTCATGTTATTTATTCCTTTAGTTAAATGCCACTTTTTTGAATGTTTTTTCATATGTTTGTATGTATATGTATGCTGGTGTGTCATGCATGCATGTATGTATTCCTATATGTATGTATTTATGCTTATGGGAGAGAGGGTCAGAGAGGGTGAGAGTGGGAGAGAGTGTTGGAGAGTGGGAGAGAGGGTGGGAGAGTGTGAGAGAGTGGGAGAGTGTGGGAGAGAGTGGGAGAGTTTGAGAGAGAGTGGGAGAGTGGGAGAGGATGGTAGAGAGTGGGAGAGAGTGTGGGAGAGAG